>JAKSXM010000269.1:3000000-3504914 GCA_022575985.1 Anagrus nilaparvatae | reverse complement strand
TTTGGCCTAAAATTGCCGTAAATTAGCTGGTGTTCATAAAAAACACCCATTTTAGCCAATTTTTGCCAAAAATTATTCAAAACTATAGCGCCGAAGACGCTAAAGAACTTAAAATTTTAAAATCAGATTACTGGCCCAAAAATTGTCTAAAATTAGATAGTGTCCATAAAAAACACCCATTTTAGCCAATTTTTGCCAAAAATTATTCAAGACTATAGCGCCAAAGTCGCTATACAACCTAAATTTTTAAAACCAAAATTTTGGCCCAAAATTGCCCTAAATTAACTGGTGTCCATAAAAAACACCCATTTTAGCCAATTTTTGCCAAAAATTATTCAAAACTACAGCGCCGAAGTCGCTTTACAACTGAAAATTTTAAAAACCAAATTTTTGGCCCAAAATTACCCTTAATTAGTTGTTGTCCATAAAAAACACCCTTTTTAGCCAATTTTTGCCAAAAATAATTCATAAAAATAGCGCTAAAAACGCTATATAACCTAAATTCTTTTAAACCAAATTTTTGGCCCAAAATTGCCGTAAATTAGCTGGTGTTCATAAAAAACACCCATTTTAGCCAATTTTTGTCAAAAATAATTCATAAAAATAGCGCTAAAAACGCTATACAACCTAAATTTTTTTTAAACCAAATTTTGGCCCAAAATTGCCGTAAATTAGCTGGTGTCCATAAAAAACACCCATTTTAGCCAATTTTTGCCAAAAATTATTCAAAACTATAGCGCCGAAGACGCTAAGGAACTTAAAATTTTAAAATCAGATTTCTGGCCCAAAAATTGTCTAAAATTAGTTGGTGTCCATAAAAAACACCCATTTTAGCCAATTTTTGCCAAAAATTATCCAAAACTATAGCGCCGAAGACGCTAAAGAACTTAAAATTTTAAAATCAGATTACTGGCCCAAAAATTGTCTAAAATTAGATAGTGTCCATAAAAAACACCCATTTTAGCCAATTTTTGCCAAAAATTATTCAAGACTATAGCGCCAAAGTCGCTATACAACCTAAATTTTTAAAACCAAAATTTTGGCCCAAAATTGCCCTAAATTAACTGGTGTCCATAAGAAACACCCATTTTAGCCAATTTTTGCCAAAAATTATTCAAAACTATAGCGCCGAAGACGCTAAGGAACTTAAAATTTTAAAATCAGATTTCTGGCCCAAAAATTGTCTAAAATTAGTTGGTGTCCATAAAAAACACCCATTTTAGCCAATTTTTGCCAAAAATTATCCAAAACTATAGCGCCGAAGACGCTAAAGAACTTAAAATTTTTAAATCAAATTTCTGGCCCAAAAATTGTCTAAAATTAGATATTGTCCATAAAAAACACCCTTTTTAGCCAATTTTTGCCAAAAATAACTCATAAAAATAGCACTAAAAACGCTATACAACCTAAATTCTTTTAAACCAAATTTTTGGCCCAAAATTGCCGTAAATTAGCTGGTGTTCATAAAAAACACCCATTTTAGCCAATTTTTGTCAAAAATAATTCATAAAAATAGCGCTAAAAACGCTATACAACCTAAATTTTTTTTAAACCAAATTTTTGGCCCAAAATTGCCGTAAATTAGCTGGTGTCCATAAAAAACACCCATTTTAGCCAATTTTTGCCAAAAATTATTCAAAACTATAGCGCCGAAGTCGCTATACAACTAAAAATTTAAAAAACCAAATTTTTGGCCCAAAATTGCCCTAAATTAGTTGGTGTCCATAAAAAACACCCAATTTAGCAAATTTTTGCCAAAAATTAGTCAAAACTATAGCGCCGAAGACGCTAAGGAACTTGAAATTTTAAAATCAGATTTCTGGCCCAAAAATTGTCTAAAATTAGTTGGTGTCCATAAAAAAACACCCATTTTAGCCAATTTTTGCCAAAAATTATCCAAAACTATAGCGCCGAAGACGCTAAAGAACTTAAAATTTTAAAATCAGATTACTGGCCCAAAAATTGTCTAAAATTAGATATTGTCCATAAAAAACACCCTTTTTAGCCAATTTTTGCCAAAAATAACTCATAAAAATAGCACTAAAAACGCTATACAACCTAAATTCTTTTAAACCAAATTTTTGGCCCAAAATTGCACTAAATTAGCTAGTGCCCATAAAAAGCACCCTTTTTAGCCAATTTTTGTCAAAAATAATTCATAAAAATAGCGCTAAAAACGCTATACAACCTAAATTTTTTTTTAAACCAAATTTTTGGCCCAAAATTGCCGTAAATTAGCTGGTGTCCATAAAAAACACCCATTTTAGCCAATTTTTGCCAAAAATTATTCAAAACTATAGCGCCGAAGTCGCTATACAACTAAAAATTTAAAAAACCAAATTTTTGGCCCAAAATTGCCCTAAATTAGTTGGTGTCCATAAAAAACACCCAATTTAGCAAATTTTTGCCAAAAATTAGTCAAAACTATAGCGCCGAAGACGCTAAGGAACTTAAAATTTTAAAATCAGATTTCTGGCCCAAAAATTGTCTAAAATTAGTTGGTGTCCATAAAAAACACCCATTTTAGCCAATTTTTGCCAAAAATTATCCAAAACTATAGCGCCGAAGACGCTAAAGAACTTAAAATTTTAAAATCAGATTACTGGCCCAAAAATTGTCTAAAATTAGATATTGTCCATAAAAAACACCCTTTTTAGCCAATTTTTGCCAAAAATAACTCATAAAAATAGCACTAAAAACGCTATACAACCTAAATTCTTTTAAACCAAATTTTTGGCCCAAAATTGCACTAAATTAGCTAGTGCCCATAAAAAGCACCCTTTTTAGCCAATTTTTGCCAAAAATAATTCATAAAAATAGCGCTAAAAACGCTATATAACCTAAATTCTTTTAAACCAAATTTTTGGCAAAAATAACTCATAAAAATAGCACTAAAAACGCTATACAACCTAAATTCTTGTAAAACAAATTTTTGGCCCAAAATTGCACTAAATTAGCTAGTGCCCATAAAAAGCACCCTTTTTAGCCAATTTTTGCCAAAAATAATTCATAAAAATAGCGCTAAAAACGCTATATAACCTAAATTCTTTTAAACCAAATTTTTGGCCCAAAATTGTTTTAAATTAGCTGGTACCCATATAAGGTGCCCCTATAGCCAATTTTCGCCAAAAATTAGTCAAAAATAGCGCGGAAGACGCTAAGAGCAATTAAAATTTCTAAAACCAAATTTTTGGCCCTAAATTAACTTTAATTAGCGAGTGCCCATAAAAAGCACCCTTCTGATGCAATTCTTGCCAAAAATTAGTCATAAAAATAGCGCTAAAAACGCTACACAAATTAAAATTTCTAAAGTTAAATTTTTGGCCAGAATTGCCCTAAATTAGCTAGTGCCCATAAAACGCACCCTTTTAGCCAATTTTTGTCAAAAATAATTCATAAAAATAGCGCTAAAAACGCTATACAACCTAAATTTTTTTTAAACCAAATTTTTGGCCCAAAATTGCCGTAAATTAGCTAGTGTCCATAAAAAACACCCATTTTAGCCAATTTTTGCCAAAAATTATTCAAGACTATAGCGCCAAAGTCGCTATACAACCTAAATTTTTAAAACCAAAATTTTGGCCCAAAATTGCCCTAAATTAACTGGTGTCCATAAAAAACACCCATTTTAGCCAATTTTTGCCAAAAATTATTCAAAACTACAGCGCCGAAGTCGCTTTACAACTGAAAATTTTAAAAAACCAAATTTTTGGCCCAAAATTACCCTTAATTAGTTGGTGTCCATAAAAAACAACCATTTTAGCCAATTTTTGCCAAAAATTATCCAAAACTATAGCGCCGAAGACGCTAAAGAACTTAAAATTTTAAAATCAAATTTCTGGCCCAAAAATTGTCTAAAATTAGATATTGTCCATAAAAAACACCCTTTTCAGCCAATTTTTGCCAAAAATAACTCATAAAAATAGCACTAAAAACGCTATACAATCTAAATTCTTTTAAACCAAATTTTTGGCCCAAAATTGCACTAAATTAGCTAGTGCCCATAAAAAGCACCCTTTTTAGCCAATTTTTGCCAAAAATAATTCATAAAAATAGCGCTAAAAACGCTATATAACCTAAATTCTTTTAAACCAAATTTTTGGCCCAAAATTGCACTAAATTAGCTAGTGCCCATAAAAAGCACCCTTTTTAGCCAATTTTTGCCAAAAATTATTCAAAACTATAGCGCCGAAGACGCTAAAGAACTTAAAATTTTAAAATCAGATTACTGGCCCAAAAATTGTCTAAAATTAGATAGTGTCCATAAAAAACACCCATTTTTAGCCAATTGTTGCCAAAAATTATTCAAAACTATAGCGCCGTAGTCGCTATACAACTAAAAATTTTAAAAACCAAATTTTTGGCCCAAAATTGCCCTATATTAGTTGGTGTCCATAAAAAGCATCCATTTTAGCCAATTTTTGCCAAAAATTATTCAAGACTATAGCGCCGAAGTCGCTATACAACCTGAATTTTTAAAACCAAAATTTTGGCCCGAAATTGCTCTAAATTAACTGGTGTCCATAAAAAACACCCATTTTAGCCAATCTTTGCCAAAAATTATTCAAAACTACAGCACCGAAGTCGCTATACAACCTAAATTTTTAAAACCAAAATTTTGGCCCAAAATTGCCCTAAATTAACTGGTGTCCATAAAAAACACCCATTTTAGCCAATTTTTGCCAAAAATTATTCAAAACCATAGCGCCGAAGACGCTATAGAACAAAAATTATTCAAAATCAAAACGCCAAGTCGCTATAAAACAATAAAATTTATAATAGTTTTTAATTAAACAATATTCATTGTACAATACGGCATTCTCTAACGTATACAAAATTCTTTTTTCTTTCGTGCTTTTTATAAAATTATTTTCTTAGAAAAATTTTAACAAAAAAGCAGGGGTGAGTGGATACGAACGTTTTACGTTCTGTAATATGCCAAGTTGGCAAGATAAAATTAAAATAAAGTGGAACAAAACATTGGAATCCCTTAAATCAAAAAAAGTCAGAACGTGCAAAAGTTTTTCATACGACAATATCCCCTGTAAAAATTTAACAGTAAAACCCCTAGACTATTGTGATTATCATTTCAAAATATTAAAATTAGAGTGTGAAGCATACCATTTTACAGATAAATTTTTACAGCAAGACCCAGAGTTAAGAAGAATAATAGCCTTAACAGAATATCAACAAAGGTTGCATTACGAAACTAAGTTTAACTTGAATAGGGATAGTGGTCACGATAATTGGCTTCAGGTTTTGAAAAGACGGTTCAAATACTATTATAACATCGATAATAACAATATAATCTCCATAAAAGAATATTACAAACCAAATTGTGAGGATTGGGAAACTAATCCAATAGCAAATTCTGAAGATTGGGATGTACAATCAGAACCAACTGACTGGCTGCTAGAAAATTTTGATGAAAACAAAATACTTGATTCCCAAGAATTAACTGACTGTGACTATTGTGGAAAATCCCATAAGAACTATACATGTGATTTTGAATTTATTAAAAACACATTTTCTGATAACCCAGCACTCAGAGATTTATTAATAGAAACTGTTAAAACAAAAAAAGAGATAGAAAGCCAATCCAACTACACATTTTCTGAAATAACGTCAACGCTCTAAACCAAATGAATACAAGATCTAAAACTCTAAATAGTGACGAATTATTGCTACTTAATAGACCAAAAGTTGTACATACACCACCAGGAACTCCGGCTCCAAAAACCCAAAACAAGAAGATATCAAAGAAGAAACTATAATAATTAACGATCAAACTTCGAAAGATTCAAACTCTCACCTATTGTTAGATCTTGACAATACATTACTAGCAAATCAACAAAACGCTAACGACCCTACTCTAATCAATAATAATTTAATACGCAACGAGAAACAAGAAACTCTTGAGAACAAACCCACAGACGAACAAATGGCTAATCAGACAGTTTGTCTAAAGGACGCTCTACGCGTAATTCCAGATTACGATGGAGAAAGGCTAAGTCTAACTGACTTCTTTGTGGGCCTAGACGAAGCTAAAGTAATGATAGGAGCAGCAAATGAAGCCAATCTTACCAGAACCTGTAGAAGTAAATTAATAGGAGAAGCAAGGCGGTCCATTAGGAAAAAAGACTTCCAGACAATTGAGGCGTTAAAAACACACCTCAAAAATTATTTCTTCTCCAATAAAACAGTTTTTCAGCTTCAAGGTGAATTGGGCTCATTGTTTCAACGAGACAACGAGAGTGTAAGTAAATATGCAAATAGAGTAGCTGATTGTGGAAATACTTTAATCGAAGTATATAAATTAGAAGATCACCCTGATGCAGGACAACTAGAAACTTTTTCAACTAATACGAAAAATAATGAACGAGTTTGTTTTAAAAGAGGTCTTCGGCCTGAAATTGAACAAAGACTTGAAGATAGCGAAGATTTTGATGAATTAGTAAAAAACGCTATTAAGGTAGAAAGGGAACTTCATGCGAAAAATTCCTTGCGCCAATCCAACGGCAACAGTTTTAATAACAACAACAAGACTAATAAAAACAAGTATGCCGTTTCCATACAGAAAAATGAAGAAACTGAGTCAAATTCAGATTCAGAAGAAGAACACAAATGAGTTAATTACCAATCCAGTTCCGAACAAAAAAAGGTTACATTCAAGGACTTTAAATGTGGATGGTGTTATGGACCACATTGTACAAGAGATTGTCCGTTATTATCAGATAAAAGAGTAGAATTAGACAAAACCCTTAATCAAGACGTTGTTTGTATTTGGTGTCTTAAGAAAGGACACTCAATGCGGACTTGTTGGCTGGCTCAAAAGGAATTCTTTGATGTAATTAACGTCCAAGAGAAAAATCACCTGAGCCAAAATTATATTGTAGGTATTGTAAAGATTTCGTTGGTCATTTAGTAGAAAACTGTCCTAAACGACCAAAACCTGAAAATAACGTTGCTGGATCCTGGAGATATCCAAAAAACGAGACGACCCCTTCTGTGAAGAGCGAACAGAAGGGAAACAAACAAGAAATTCGCTCTTTGAATTGGGTAAAAGTAGAATCATTGGAAATGTAGAAGCAAGAAAGATCTATGATTCTATTCCCTATATAACAGTAAAAAATGAAGGCAGTGGGGACGTGATAACCCTAATGTGTGATTCGGGAAGTGAATTGAACATAATTAAAGAAAAGGTAATACCAAAGGATTACCCAATTAATACTAATCGAGTAGTTTCCTTAAGAGGTATATCTAACGTACCAATAAAAACATTAGGAGAATTAAAAATGTCAATCCATGGTCATTATTCTTCTTTTCACGTAGTTCAAAATATACATATACCATATGATGGTATTCTTGATTGTGAATTCTTCACTGACGCTTGTTGTAGCATTAACTACCAAACTAAAGAACTAGTAGTAAACGAACAAAGAATACCTTTACAAAAAAATATTGAAAAAATCGATCCAAATGCTAACATATGTGAAATAATTAATAACTGTGAAGGTTCAGAATCTGAATTCTTGGAATCAGAAATATCTGAAGATTCAGAACCAGAAGCTGACGACTACTTTTATGAGGCCGAAGATGTTTACGATAAAGAAGAAAATCCACCCAATAAATTTCATGCTTTGAATAAACTTTTTGAAAATGATTTTAAATTAGGGATGGATAAAGTAATAAAAAGAAGTCAAGGGAAATATGAGTCCACGTCATGTTCAAGTGACGAAGAAGAAGAAATTCTTAAACAAGTAGAAGATTATAGTTACGTATTCAGCATCGAAAACAAAACCATGGAAATTGACAATGAGACTATTCAATATATGAAGGAAATGGGGGAACACTTCATAAACGATGATCAAGCATTTGAAGAATGTCACTTTAATGATGATGTTATACCCGAGACCTCAACGACAAGAGAAGTAAAGTTAAAGAACTCGTTACGTTTAGAACATCTAAACCAAGAAGAAAAAGACCATATAGAAAAAATTGTAGGCGAATACTCTGATATTTTCTTTGTAGAAGGTGGTGAATTAAATGGTACAGATCTAATAAGACATAAAATTGATTTGACTGATGACAAACCAGTACATACTAAGCAATACAAGTTACCTCATAATCTTAAAGGAGAAATTAATAAACAAATTAAACAAATGCTACAAAAGGGAATAATAAGAGAGTCTGAATCGTCATACAAATCGCCAATTTGGGTCGTCCCAAAGAAGATGGACGCTTCAGGTGAACGGAAGTTCCGAATTGTCATAGATTTTAGACTTTTAAATGAGAAAACCCTCCAAGATCAGTACCCCCTTCCTAATATTTTAACCATTTTTGATCAAGTTGGTAATGCAGAGTACTACATGGTCTTAGATTTGGCATCTGGGTTCCACCAAATTAAATTATGCGAACAAGATGCACACAAAACCGCGTTCGCTACCGATTTAAGTAAAGAAGGACTTCAAGTCGACGACAGAAAGATAGAATCTGTAAAAAAATTCCCTGTACCTAAAAATATTAAAAATATTAGAGAATTTTTAGGATCATGCACTTATTACAATCGTTTTATTAAAGATTTTGCAAAAATGACAAAACCAATGACAAGATTACTACAGAAAAATGTAGAGTTTAATTGGAGTCCAGAAGTAGATAAGTCCTTTAACGACTTAAAAGAATGTTTATGTAATGCTCCTTTGTTACAATTTCCTAATTTTAATTTACCATTTATTACAATTTACCTGTGACGCAAGTTTATACGCGATTGGTGGAATTCTTAGTCAAGGAAAAATAGGAGAAGACAAACCTATAGCTTATGCCTCTAGAATGTTGCGTAACGCGGAAAAGAATTATGAAGTTTACGAAAAGGAAGCACTTGCTATTCTATACAGCGTTGAACAATTTAAACATTATTTATATAACACTAAATTTATAATTCTTACTGATCACAAACCTCTTTTATGGTTTAAGAAGGCTGATTGTAATACCAGAGTACTAAAATGGAGATTCAAACTGTCAGAATATGATTTTGAAATTTTGTACAGACCAGGAGTCAAAAACGTCGCAGCAGATGCATTATCCCGCAATCCTCCTATTGCCAGTGAAGAAGCATCTACAAACGTAACTACAAGAAGTAAAGAAATATCATTGTCGAAAACAAATAAACCAAATGATAAACAAAAAATTTCTGAACCAGAAGTTGTCACTCAACCTAAAAGGATCGTTAAACCACCCAGATTCTTTGATGATATTCAACAGGAAAGTAATACCCTAGCAAAAACTCTAAAAAATGTATGAAAGAAAAAGAAATTCATCAAGACCAAGAAGAAAAATTCTAAAAATAAAATTCTATCTAAATTGTGTGATTCTGAATCCGATTCAGAAATTCCAATAAAAAAGAAACCCAGAAAAAAAATTATTTCTGATAACGAGAAATCAAAATTAGAATCTGATACCGATGATGATCTATTGTTATCACCCGAGTTTGAGCCGGAAGTAATATCTAAAGTTAAAGAACCCACTCGAGTAAATTCTAATATTATATTTTCTAATGAATTAATCGAATATCGCAAAGATAACATAATCTATTTTGTCAATCCACATGGTTCACCTCTCGATGATGCTGCAGAAACGTTATTTAAATTCAATAAAGTAGAAAAGAAGTCATCTTATATACCGGGTAGTGTAAAGAAAAACTTGGCAAATAGAAAAAATTATTTTGCCCTTTACTTGGAAGAAAATGAATCTAATTTATTAAAATTAGAAAAATTAAAAACTTTATTTATAAGACTTAAAGATAAATTAAATGAACACAAAATTCAAACTTTTAGTATAGCAAAAACAACTATCATAGCAAATATATTTTGGAAAGATGTTTATACACTTTTAAATGATTCATTTTTTAATACAAATATCATTATAACCATATGTAAGGGTACTGTAGTGTATGTACCAATAGAAAAACGTGATGAGATATTTTATAAAATGCATAAATCTCCCCAATCAGGCCATAAAGGCGTAAATAAAACTTATAAAAGAATTAAACAATTTTATTACTGGGAAAATCTTAAGGAAGATATTAGAAAGCGTATACAATTTTGTTTAAACTGCCAATTAAAGAAATTAGTAAGAAGAAAGACTAAGGAAGAAATGATTATAACCGATACCCCTGGAAATGTTTTTGAAAAAGTAAGTTTGGATATAGTAGGTCCACTCTCTGTAACGGAAAGAGGAAACGAGTATTTATTAACCATGCAATGCTTATTAAGTAAATTTTGCTTAGCATGTCCTTTATCTGAAACTAACTCTGAATCCATTGCTGATGCTTTTATAAACAAATGTATCTGTACATTTGGGGTTCCTGTAAGCGTACTAACAGACAAAGGAGAAAATTTTATCAGTAGCCTCATGCAAAGAGTAGCCAAATTAAACCTATTCATACAACTGCTTATCATCCACAATCAAACGGATCTCTGGAAAAATCCCATCACGTCTTATCCGAGTATTTAAAACAGTATGTGGATAACGACAATGAATGGGATTCTTATGTAGACCTAGCCATGTTTAGCTATAACACTTCAGTTCATGAAGGAACTAAATATACACCTTATGAACTGGTATTTGGCAGATTGGCTGGACTTCCTTCTGGAGAACCTGTAACAGAGGGTGAACAACTTCCTACTTACCAAAATTATTTGAAAAATTTAGTTACTAGATTGATAAATATTCAAAAATTAGCTCATGATAACCTTACTGTTTCTAAAGAAAAATGTAAAGAATATTATGATAAAAAGGCTTATGTTAAAGAATTCAAAATTGGTTCAAATGTATTTCTATTAAAAGGTCCTAAAGTCGGTAAATTATAAATCAATATACTGGTCCATATAAAGTTTTACAAGTTTGCGATAATCTAAATGTAAAAATTAAAACTGAAAAGGGTTCACAAGTTGTTCATCCTAACAGGCTAAAACATTCTTATATTAATCCTACTAAGTAACATATACTAATATAATTATTTATGTTCTAGAAAATGGATCTGATACACGTCATCCTATTTATTTCTATCATAGATCGTGCTTTTTCTCTTATTGGTTATGATTGCGGTACTAAATCTCTTAACGTAACAACCATAAGTCTCCTAGAAGTTGGAGAATGTAGTATTCCGGAAAATAATATAAAAACCGAAGATACAATGATACAATTATTACAAATAGTTGATTATCAAAATACTATGGTTAGCCAATGTAAATTAGAAGTAAAAAGAATTATTTATAAATGTGGATTATTTGGGTATATAACCCGTTGAAAATTCTATTTATGAATTTATTGTAGAAATAGATAACGAAGCCTGTAAAAATATAATAAGATATGGCTCCTACAAGTACTTGGGCTTATTTCCTATTACTGGAATTCAAGCTAATAGTACTACACACCATAATTTTAATTTTGCTGGAAGTGCCGAAGGAAATTCTTGCCAAGGAGGATACTACAACGATCGTTATGGAAACTACCATGACGTTGTAGTACAAGGGTCACTTAAATTCACGGTATTAGAATATAGAGCAACTATTAGATTATCTGACAAAAAAATTCTTTTAAAATCCGGTTTTTCTTGTGATCTTAATAAAGGATCTTGTATGGACCCTATTTATGGCAATACCCTTTCTGGAACACACTTCCCGAAGGAGATTGTACTTATGATAAATACGATGTTATATATGAAGGAAAAGCAACCAAAATTACTGATCCTTCTGTTCATGGTTTAAATACTGTATATTCTTTAGTCTCTAATGATATTACTTTTGCATTAACTAGTAAAGCAAATAACAATATATGTGGTCACTCTGTTGTCTCAACTGAACATCCTAAACTACTCGTTCATGAAAGATTGGGTGGTTCATTATTTAGAAAACAGGGTAAAACCATAGAAAATTTAGATCTATTTGCATATGTAAATTCTAAATTTATATACGTCGAAAAACATATTAGAACACAGATGAAAGAATTGTATGTAGATCTGGTAAGACAAAGGTGTCAGTTAGAAAGAGAAACAATTAAAAATTCCCTTGCCATCGCCATCCAGAGTCCTGATGAATTTGCATACAATCTAATAAGAGGCCCTGGGTATATGGCTGTGGTTTCGGGTGAAGCCGTACACGTGATCAAGTGCCAGCCAGCAGAAGTCAAAATAATTCACGGAGAAGAATCTTACAATCAACTTCAAGTGTCCTGGAATAACGAAACTTGGTTTCTTACTCCACGAACACATGTACTACTCAGAAGGGGAACTCAGATAAACTGTAATGCAGCTCTTCCTTCATATTATCAAATTGGTCAAACTTGGTATAAGATATTACCTAGACCTGTAGAAACTTTAGCACCAATGGTCATTAGTCCAATTATTAATGCTACTTGGGAATACAAAAATCCTGCATCTCTTGCCACTAGCGGTATCTAATCTGATAAAGATTTAGATCAATTGAGAGATCATATTAACTTCCCTATGGAAAGACCAGCACTTCTTAACGTCATAGCAAGAAATCTGGCTGGACATCCTACTAATCATAAAGGAGGATCCTTAATGAGTTTGTTGGATGAAGCTTCGCTTGAAAAGTTAGCCGAAAATACTTGGACAAGACTTTGGTCTAAATTTATGACCTTTGGCACTGTAAGTGCAGGTGTAATAGCTATACTGATGATAATACAATTCGTCAAACTCCTAATTGACACTGTCATCAGAGGATATACTTTACACTCTATATACGGATGGTCAATTAAACTTTTAGGATCAATATTTGCCTCTATCACTTCTCTTTTGATATATATGGGTAACAATAACGAAACAGAAAGTATGCCTCCTTACAGTCATATCAACCATACTGTAGTCATTCCTAATGCCAAAGAATGCATTCCAAACGCATCCTACAATCCTATATATCCTCAAACCTCTATTTCTGACTCTAACATACCGAAAACTCTTAATTCAGATCACTACAATTCTTAACTATCTATCTCTAATTATGATTAATCTGAAAATAAAAAAAAAAATTAAAAAAAAAATAAAAAAAAATAAAAATAAAAATAAAAAAAAAAAAATATTAAAAAAAAAAAAAAAAAAAAAAAAAACAATATTAATCTTCTCTAATGTGTATATACTTTTGTGTGCTCTAAAAATACTCTATAATAATGTAAACTTACTATACTCTATATCTGTAATACATATTTTGTAAGCACTGGCTAACCATAATAATAATCATTAACTATCATAACCATAAGATGAATATAATAAGTTTTTTTGTCCTTTCAGAATGAAAGACGCTTTTAAATTAGTAGTCATCTACTTTCTGCTCAAAATCGGTATTGGAGATACCGATAACACCTTTAACTTATAGAATAATAGATCTTTCCGGTAATCCAGGAATTTATTTTGAAAGACTCCAATTGCTACGATATACTTCAATTTACAAGAAAATTGTATTCGTATTAAATATAGATGATCTAGAAGAAGTAATATTCAGCTTGATATCTAAATTACCTAACTTAAAGGGAACATGTGATGACATTGAAGGTGCCTGTAAGATAGATTCTTCAGCTGAAGTCAGATTAATAAATCAATTAGAGGAAATACGAGAAGTATATAACAGAAGTATCAATAAAATTAAAAACAGATTATTTGATCCAAATATTTCTATACAAGATATAAAGAATTATATGGATGGTTACTCTAAATCAAATAACTTTTCAGATAAAAATAATAAGGATGTAATCTATTTTCCTAGTAATTACGAAAAATTAAATTATAAATTAGACTTTGAAGTAACCCAGTTAAGTGATTTAATGATAAATTTAACCAGTATGTCCATTAAAACTATTGACCAGTTTATTCCAATTTATGTCAAATGGATAAGTAACGCAAAAACTTGTATTGATGATATAAATATTATTATCAATGCTTTTAATCAGATTATTACTGCTGCTAAAAGCGAAGTTCTGTCAAAATATCTATTTCCTATAGACTCTCTAGAAGAATTTCTAATTGAGGAGTATAAGGATTATGATTTTATTAAAGGAAATTTTAATAAAATGGCTATTTTAAACTATAATTATTATGAAGGAAAGATATTCATAGTATTATCTATTCCTACTCTAAGTTAAGATATTTTTACTTTGTACAAGATACATCCTGTACCAGTATTTCAAGATTCATGTTCAAGAATCATTAAGCCTAAATACCCTTACATCGCTTTGGGAAAGGATAATAATACACGCCTAGCTAGAAAGACCGGATAATGAAAAGGTCGGGCACTTCGGATTTTATAGCGGAAAATGAATGTTCAGACACTCAGGAAATAGTAACTTTTCGGTTTTAAATGTTTCATCTATATTTTGGCGAGTTATTTGATAAAACGTGTCTCTGGGGGGAGCTGAAAATGAGCAAAAATTAGAACTGCTCGGATAAGGCTGAAATTTTCAGTAAAGGTTGATTTTTTGGTCCCCAGAAATATGTTGAAACCCGTTTTTGAAAATCAGTAATTCTCTTCGAGATATTTATCAATATGTCTCCCATTTAAAATACATGGGAAAACCCATTTTTTAGCGGTTTTTCTGATTTTGCTTCACATATTTAGTTTGACTAAGCACCAAACCAACGAGAAAATTTTGGTTTAACATTCATTCAAATGTCTGCTTTATTATAAAGAGGATTGGTGTTTGGCCAACGTGGCAAAAATGCCTCTATGACTGAAAAAATCGCGTTTTAAATTGAAAAAATAACGTTTTTTAAAAATTGCGTATATTAAATTATTTATATGTATATAATTTATTTAAAATTAATGTTAAAAAAAACTTTTCTCGTTTGTTTGGTGCTTGGTCAAACTAAAATTGTGGAGCAAAATAAGAAAAACCGCTACTAAATGGCTTTTCCCATGTATTTTAAATGGGAGACATATTGATAAATATCTCGAAGAGAATTACTGATTTTCAAAAACGGGTTTCAACATGTTTCTGGAGACCAAAAAATCAACCTTTACTGAAAATTTCAGGCTTATCCGAGCATTTCTAATTTTTGCTCATTTTCCGCTCCTCCCAGAGACACGTTTTATCAAATAACTCGCCAAAATATAGATGAAACATTTAAAACCGAAAAGGTACTATTTCCTGAGTGTCTGAACATTCATTTTCCGCTATAAAATCCGAAGTGCCCGACCTTTTCATAATCCGGTCTTTCTAGCTAGGCGTGAATATGTATGTTTTAATGAGTGAATCTAAAATAGCTGAATGTTTAAGTTCAAATAAAAATGTAATATGTCCTCCCCTAAAAAAATTCTCTCTAGAGAACCCTTGCGAAAGATCAATGTTAGTGTCACCTCACCATAATTCCCTGAAATTTTGTAATTATGAAACATATAACTTTAGTGAATTTTGGCAATTATTATCATCCCACGATGCATGGCTATTTTCTCTTAAAGAAGAATTAAAAATGAAATTTTACTCTCAGGAACTGGAATGCTACAATTAGCCCAGTCATGCAAATTAGAATCAAAAAATTTTGTTATTCACGGATCAAAGTATAGAGAAATATCCCTCATTTATAAAACAAAGTTTACAGTAAAAATTTGCGAAACTAAGATTAATTCTAAGTTAAATGTATCAATACTTATAATAGGAAGTATATCTCTTATTTTCATTGCTTTTATTTCTCTTCTTTATTCTCAAACTTACTATAAAACTAACCCGGTTGAGTTATCTGTCCCTATTGATACGCAAATTCACAACTCTACTGAATTGTCATCTATTCAATTTCAATTTTCTCAATATCATTATGATATTCCAAAACCTCCTAAACCAATTTATGATACACCTAAACATATGATTATCTGTTCTAGTCAAAATGAGCGCTGTATATTTCAACGAGAAGAGTAAACAACTTAAAACTTGTGATGAAACTACTGAAGAATTACAATTATATACGATAGATAGCATTTTCAAAACATATGGTTACACGATAGACGATTTGATACCCGCATTTTATAATTATCGGGAGTTGAAATACTTCAAATCGCAAAAATTTTATGACATCTTTGATCCCATGAATGTTCTAGTCTCAATTATATTTCACAATAAATATTTTGCAGACATATTTAAGCACATGGAAAACGAAGACGTACCAGAAGGAGAACTATTTGAAACCAGTTTCTGTATAGTTAATCTTTTCCAATTTAGTTTCGGGAATAATGGTTTTGGCGTTAGAAAAGAAAGAACTCTTTGTGGCACCTGTCCAAGAAGCATTAGATATGGTGATATCTGTCGATTCTGCTGTTCTAACAGAATCCCCGTCTCAGAGAAGAGTTATAGAGCTCCATATTGTAAGTGCCAGTGGAAAATTAATACTGATATTCCTATATGCCAGTTGTGCGCCTCAGAAGGATCCATCGGAAATCTATTCCTGCAAACTCTAACGATAGATATACCATACCATTTAACAGATGACTTAAGATGCTATAAGTCTTTATTTTGGCGTCTAGCCTACTATGACTGGGTACATGATGCTATTTGGTGCTTTCAGTGTATAACCGATGAGCAAAACGTTAGAAACCTAATTGATGCCGAACTCTAAACTACTGGAAATAACTTCCACATTGTATCTCGAGTCCGAATTAGAGTTAATTGTGTCTCTTGTGATAAATGTGTATTAGTGGAGTGTAATATGGACATGTGTCAAGGCTGCCAAATTTATTCTCGAAAGGAAATTGAGTCTATTTCCTTAAGCAAAATCTATATGATCAACGTTTTTCAAGATAAATATTATATGTAAGAAAGAATATGTGTTTACTTTTAGTAATAGTAATATAATATTTATAGTTGTGACTTAAACATAAGTTTTATTTATAAGTTGTAAGTTTAAAAAAAAAAAAAAAAAATATTATATAAAAAAAAAAAGAAAAATTGTAATTTTTGTGTGAATAAACTAAGTTTATCAAAATTTAAAATTTAATTAAGAAAATAATTTTGTGTGACTAGACTAAGTTTATTAAAATTTATAAATGAAATATTAGAAAATAAGTTTATTGTAATTTTTGTGTGATTAGAATAAGACTAAAATAAGAAAATTATTTTTGTGTGAATAAACTAAGTTTATAAAAATTTAAAATTTAATTAAGAAAATAATTTTGTGTTACTAAACTAAGTTTATAAAAATTTGAAATTGAATTAAAAAGATAATTTTGTGTGATTAAAATAAGTTTATTAAATCTAAAATTAATGTGTGATTAGACTAAGTTTATATTAGAAATTAAGAAAATGTTTTTATGTAATTTAAAAACTAATTTTTGTACAGATTAAGACTGAACTATTTAAATTGCACAAGCTTAATTTTTCTAAGCTTATACAATGTTTTAAGTGGGGGGATGTAATGTCCGAACGTCCATAAAATAATTTTTATAATATTTTTTTTTTTAAACTCAATGATATTTTTTTTCGGTGCTTAAAACTCGACGCGAAACTTTTTCTAGTCTATTATTAAAGTCCTTCGCGGTATCAAAATTTGCTGTTCGCGGAATCAACGAGCTAGATTTGATATAAAAAAGCTCACTCGCGGGGTTAAAAGCTCAGTCTTTTTCTCAAGTTCATTCAGTGTTATTCTAAAGCTCATCTTGTTCAAATTTTTATTCTTTCAATTTTTATAAGTTTTTCTCTCTGTTAAAATTGTTTATAAATTCATTTTCAACTCAATTATCTTCAATAAATTAAAGGTAAACAAATTAAATATTTTATTTGTTTTATTATTATTTAAATTTTCTTTCCTAAACTAATTTTCATACTTCATTTCTGCTTATTAACTTGAGGGTTCAAATAAAATTTAAACCCAAAAAGAGATATTTCGCTATTTATTTGTTTATAACAAATTAATAGGCAATCCCGTCTCTTCAGTTAGCATTTTCTATGACCCTAAGTACCGAAGTCAAAAATAATCCATCAAACTTTTACAAAATAATAGTTTTACCGAATTTTACGGTTTCGGGGTCCATTAATTCGATTTTGGCTTATGAATTCGGGATCATTATAACTTGTTATCCCAAAAGCCATATGTCACAGCTAAAAAAAATTTTTTAAGTTTTATACTGAATTTGGCGGTTTTAGTGTCAATTATTCCGATTTTTTATTTTTTATGATAAAATTTGAGTTTAGTGTATCCAAAAACCCTAGTAAATATATCCAAAAATAATTTATAATTTTTTTCAAAAAATTACAATTTTTCTAGTTTTGATTCAAGGAATTATTTTAACCTTATTTTTTAATATCTGGTTCCTAGTTTGAAAACTAGAAATCAATAAATTTCTGTTTTATAAAACAGAAAAGATTTGTTTCTAGTTTTGATTAAAGGAATTTATTCGCTTTTTTATCGAACATTTAATTTCTTGTTTCAAACCTAGGAAATAAGTCGTTTCTATATTGTAAAACAGAAATCTCTTCATTTCTAGTTTTAAAAAAGGAAAGATAGTAATTTCCAGTTTCTAACAGTGAAATTGATGCTGTTTCCAGTTTCGTCCGCCAAAATTCCTAGGTCGATGCGGAGTGGGTAGGTAATGGTTGATCAATATTTTCATTTGTTTGGTTAGCATCTAGAAAGGTTTGAAAAAGGCACATATTTTGTATATAAATTCTTCTATAACAGTAAAATGATTCTCTGTAAAATTGGGTTGAGTTTGAAGTTGGGCATAGTCTCTATGAGCAAGTAAAGACATGTTATTTTGCTCCTAAGATGTCCACAAGTTTTCTAAGTGTTTCATCCTTATTTTGCAATTAGATGCGGTCATATCATCAGCATCCTCAAACACTTTATAGGCATTCTTAAGTCTAGGATATAATCCTGCTTGCTCTAATAATGTTGATGCCATTGTTACAATTTAATATTTTTTAAATGTTTGAGAAACTAAAATGACATTAATTTCAAATAATTTTCTAAATACACAATTATATCTTAGACTGCTTACTATAATCAAGTATTTTTTGAAACAATAACTTTATGAAATCACATGATAATACACTATAACACGGATCATGTGTAATAATTTTTCTTTATAATACTAATCATTGATTACACATGAAAATTAAAATCAATTATCAAATTAATTTAAAAACTAGTTAAAATTAATAAATCAAAAAAAGTTAAAGTATGTACAATCATCAATGATCCAATTTTAAAAAGAAAATTATCTTATATCTGCAACTTGAGAGATAGTTAAAGCCTAGTGTTTGATTTTGTACAAAGTATTTAAATTGATTTTAATTTAAGTCAAGATTTTATATTTAAATAGCAAAACAATATGCATTTGAGCATTTAATAATTAGCCTTTCTTATACAATAATTTTAAATATAATGTGCAAATAATATTAACTAAGGTTACAACAATAAAAAAGCTAACATTTTGTGTTTAACTGGTGACGCAATATCAACCCTGGATGATGCAAATGCCTCTTTATGACCTGATGTTGTGTTTGACCAGCAAATGGAATGCCAAGAATCATCAGATTTCCCAATGGTTGAGGTCTAGCCAGGTAGCTTCAATTAAGATCACCATTCCAAAAACGCCAATGTTGTAACCTAGGTAACACCAAAATTAATTAGAACATGCTCAAATAAAATAATTGTTTAATAACATACAATAATAGTTTACATAACCTAGTAGAAAAAATTTAAAATTTATACAATTTTATTTTTCAATTTAAAAAAAATAAATTTAATTTTACACAAATTAGCAGAAAAAAAATATTAAATTTTATTGAAAATAGCAGAAAAAGATTTTAAATTTTATTTGAAATAGCAGAAAAAAGATTTTGAATTTTTGAAGATAAAAAAAAATATTTAATATTTTACAGTTACTTTTAATTTTAAATAATTTATTATACTAAATATGAAACATAAAAAAGATTCATTTAATTTAATTAATGAATTTCAGATAGGATACTGACAAAAATAATGACAAGTTTTAAAAGTATCAGTAATTAAAATTAATAATAAAAAAATTTGAAAAAGTACATTTTAGTAAACATATAAATAAAACTCATCTTTTATGTAGCAAGCAGCCGACAAAATTAAATAGTTGATGTGGTCTTCTTCACTGAGAAATTAGGCGCCGTTCGTGTGAGTGGCTAGATGATGATTTACTGTTGTTGTCCCCTCTTTTTCATGCACATTCAAAGCGCTTTTTGTATAATGGCGGTGAAACGACGGAGAATCAGAAAGAACTGCGCGCGCCGCTTTGGTAACGATGTTGATGCATATGATGAAGAAGCCAAGGTCTCGCGGCAAATTTCTTTTTTCTCCCAGCAATGACGTTACAATATGAATTTTTTGTTTTATTTCAGCATGAAAATCTCTTTTTTTTTTAAAAGTTTATATGAAAAACTTGCATTGTTCGAAGAAACAAACATTTCTTAGCATCAGATTTGAATTTCTTAGTCGTTCGAATACTAAATTTTTCGCATATATTATAAGGTCATCTAAATATACAAAAACTCCTCGGCCTAGTAGACCACTGAAGACTAAATCCATCAATCTACACCACGTTTGATGTACTGTTAGAATGACCCATGGGCATTCTTTTCCAGGCAAATTTTACGCCTGGTGCCATAAAGGCAGTATACTTCCTGCTAGAGGGCGCTAGTGAAATCTGTAGGAAGCCTATGGCTGTACTAAGGGGTAACTTTCATCCAAGGTAATCTTATTTAGCTACCTAAAATCCGCTACGATTCGCCATTTTTGTTCTCTATCATTAGTAGCTTTTCTTGGAATTGCCCAAACCGGTGAACTCCAAGGGCTGATTGATCTTTCAATAATTCCTAAGTCCAAATATTTCTTAATATTCTTTTCTAATGCCTCTTTGGCCGCTACCGGCTGTCTAAATTGCCTAGCCTTCAAAAGAACCTCTGATGATACTCTAATTTCATGTTCAATAAGCTGTGTACTAGTAAAAGGTCTGCATTCGATGTAAAATATTTTTGCATATTTTTCTATTAGATCGTGTATTTCATCAACCTATTTTTCTTCTAAATCCTTTTTGTAAAGTATATCAAATACCCTGCCAACTAGCTGGCACTAAGGTTCCTCAAACAATGAGCTTAATAATTCAATATACCACAGATATCACCGATTACAAGCATGCAATTATGCATACATTTCTATTAACTTTAAAAAGTTTTTTTTTTTATCAAAAATTTTAGAACAAATTTTCAAAAAATTAATTATCAGATTCGAGATATCGAGTTAAAACCATATTTTCATATATAAGTAATTTCATGGAATTAAATAAAGTATTACACAAAAAAAAAAAAATTGCATTTAAAAATTTTTTTTTGTTTTCAAAATTTTATAATAAATTTTAAGAAAATCCAATATTTGTTATCGCTCGATAATAAGGAGAGTAATAAATTTCATAATATTAAAAAAAGGCTTTTCCGATCAAATGATGTTTATTGATTAAATTTTAATGTCAACACTTGAACCGGACTAGACACATTAATGCTTTGAAAGGAAATTTTACACGGATGTTTGTCTTACTAAAAAATTCTTAAGGGCACAAGGCAATTTTTTTTTTACCAATGCTGACAAAGGTAATTCTACTGTAGCGTGTTATACAGATTATTATTATAAGGAAATGGAAGAATTAATTAATGATGAATCAACATATAAGAAAATAGAGAAGGGCCCCTTACAAGATTTACAAAAGCGCACTTATCAATTCTTAAATCGTTGGAACATAAATGGTTATTTAACCAAGAAATTCCATAGATACAGCTTAACACAAACCAACACATGCCTTGCCAGGCTATATGGACTTCTTAAGGTATACAAGGTTATTTTTGATAATAATGGTCATGTTATTTGCAAGTTTAGGCCTGTGGTTTCCACGATTAGCACACCAACACATTTTTTGGCTAAACAAATTAGCACAATTTTGAATAATTGCATAAAAAAACCCGAGTCCTATATAAAAAACAGCAGTGAATTTATTAACAAGATTAAGGACACTTCCATCCCTGATGACCATGTTTTTGTTAGTTTTGATGCCACTAGTTTATTCACCAATGTGCCAACTGAATTGGTTAAGTTAGGTATTGAGAGAAGATACGAACATATGAGGAAGCACACGATCATACCCCTTGGTGAATTTTTCAAGGCTATAGATTTCCTGAGTAACAACACATTCCTCCAGTTTAACAAAAAATTCTATAGACAGTTATACGGTACTCTTATGGGCTGAGCTGTATCTTCAGCTTTTTCAGATATTGTCATGTTCGACCTCGAGGCACATTGCTTGAGTATTATTGATTTCAAGCCAATATTTTATTATCGTTACGTTGATGATATTATTACTTGTATCACAAAAAGTAAAGTTATGCACTTGTTGAGTATTTTCAATTCCTACCATCCTAAACTACAATTCATGCATGAGATTGAAATTGAAAATAAAATTAACTTCTTGGATGTCACATTAACCAGAACAGATAATAAAATATTACATAATTGGTATAGGAAGCCTATTTCATCTTTAAGGTATATAAATTTTAGGTCTGGACACGCTAAACATCAAAAAATAGGTATCATTTATTGTTTAATTGATAAAGCAATTTCATTATCCAATAAAATATTTCTTGAAGGGAACCTCGCTATTGCCAAAAATATCTTATTGAATAATAATTATCCTGAAAGATTCATAAACAACCATGTTCAGAAGAGGATAGATTTATTAAAATTTAGAAAGGATAATAATATAGTTAATAATAATGAAATTGTTGATATAAAAAGATCTGTAGACATAAGGAAACCAAAATTAAGTGTTCCCTTTGTAGAAGGTTTTTATGATGATATAAACAAATACTGTAAGAGAAATAGCTTATTAGCCATACCCTTGATTAGAAATAATTTGAGTGATAACAATATAATTATAAAAGCTAAAGATAAGATACCCAAGGAGAAAAAACTTGGAGTGGTTTATAAAATTAATTGCTCTGAGTTTCCAGCTACTTATATTGGTGAGAACAAGAGAGAGGTGGGCATAAGACTTGGTGAACATAGGGCACCTATAAATGCAGTTTTAAAAAAAGGAAAAGTAAAAATGAAAAAATAGTTATTCCATCCCGAGTAAGGCCGAAGAGACGCATTGTCATCGAAAATCCTCCAAATTACAAGGAGACTGATGATACTGACAGTAATGTTGAAAAAGGTAAACAAGATGATATTAATGATGATAAAGTAGTATTTAAACATTTTGAGACGACTAAACATAATTTCTCATGGGTAAAGTTTAAAATTTTTTTTTTATTTTTTTTATTTTTTTTTTTTTGCACAGTGGCAGAGAGGTGAGAATGCGTTACGCACGAACAGAACCCGGTGTTCTGAACAGTGTCGGACTTCATGATGGCAAGGCACTCTGCAAAGAATGCATTGCCCCATGTTTACCGACTAAACGAATAAACTCACCCCTCATCATACCTTGTACAAGTCAGCCCGGAACCGTTTATCACATTAAATCGGGTTGACTTAAGGCCATGTATCTTCTTTGGTTGAAGATCCTTCTATCCATTAATCCTTTCTTTCTCCTTCTTGTTATTTCACCGTGTCGTCAACTAGATAAATAAGTAAGTTTATTAATAAATAAATATATAAATAAATAAATAAATAAATAAGTATATAAATAAATAAATAAATAGATATCCTTGTACGTCCTACATTGTCCCCTCTTTGGTGCCGCCCGCAAAAACTGTCCATCTCGATCGCTCCTACACGCGGCTCCTAGTTACGGTGTCGTCAATAGCTTTTTAGTTCTCAGAATATCCTCCACGAACCTTGCAACAGCACTCCATCCTTCTTCATTTTGAAGCATTCTTTCAACGACATTGTCAGGCGTAATGTCCCCTATTTCCGCTTCCAATTCCCTCCTTTTGATCACCCACCGATCGCAACGAAAGAACGTGTGATACGCATCATCGCGTTTGCCGGGACAGAACACACATTCGAAGGTTCCAACTTTGCCCATCCTGAAGAGATAGGACTGAAAAAGCCCGTGTCCACTGAGAAACTGGGTCAAGAGGTGATTCATTTCCTCATGTTTTCTCTGAATCCATGGAGCGACATCTTTTATGAGACGCCTGGTCCATGCGCTGTCTGTGCGATCCTTTCAGAGCGTCTGCTACTCCAGCATCACATCCCTCCTAACTTCCGCTTTGATACGGTCGACGTCGCCTTCATTTTTTCTATCATAAATAAGTTTACGCTCTTTGGCGAGGAGCTTAATTGGGATAATGCCTGCGATCACAAGGACTGCCGCTTCCGAGACAGTCCTGTACGCGCAAGAAACCCTCAGAGCACCTTGCCTCTGAACTCTTATTATGCCTTTCGAATACATATCCTTGTCTAACGCCTTCCCCCAAATTTCTGCTCCATACAATAGGATGGAGTGAGTTACAGACATTAGTAGCTTCCTCTTGCTGGACTTCGGGCCGTTCATATTTGACATCAGCCTCCTCAGGGCTTGCGTCGTGTTACCTGCCTTCTTGACCCTTTGGGAGATGTGCTCCCAATAAGTCAGCTTCGTGTCCAGAGTTATCCCTAGATATTTAACGAACCTTTTCGTCTCTATGACAGTATCCTCGTCGATTCGTATCGGGATGATAGTTTGAATTTGCTTCCCCGTAAACATTACGATCTCTGTCTTAATGATCTCTGGATGCTCTTCCATCCATATGTTTGTATTTACCATGCAAACGTTCAAGCTGTTCTGAGCCTGTTGTACGTTTCTTGCTATGATTACGAGAGCAATATCATCCGCATAACCTATCATGAAGCAGCCATCCGCTAGCTCCAGCCTCAGGATACCATCATAAGAAATGTTCCATAAGTCAGGTCCCAGTACCGAACCCTGAGCCGCGCCAGCTGTCACTTTCCTGCTCCTTTTACCTTGTAGAGTCTCGTACAAGAGTACTCGGTCACTTAGGTAGCTCTTCATTACCCGCATCAAATATTTGGGTACTGCGAAGTCACTCAGTCCTTGCAGGAAGTCTGTCCACTTTGCCGAGTTAAATGCATTCTTGACATCAAGGGTAACCAAAAGAGTAATTTTACGAGAGTAATGATTACCCATTTGGGCCCTCGCTATCGCGTCAACGGCCTCCTTCACTGCCCCAATGGTGGACCGCCCCCGCCTAAAGCCGTATTGTCGAGGAGACAAGTCTTCCGCTGCTTCTACAGCGTTTAAGATACGAGGTTGAAGCATCTTTTCAAAACTTTTTCCCGCTGTATCCAAAAGTCCTAGTGGTCGCCAGTAGGATGGGAGTGTAGGATCACCCTTTCTTTTGCTGATAAGTACCAGTATTGCCTTTTTCCATCGCCTGCTAAAGACTACTGTCCGGATGCATGTGTTGTACATCCTTAGCATCAATGATGGACACTCGTGTGCAGCTAATCTTATAATCTCGGCTGGGATACCGTCTGGGCCGGGAGCTTTCTTATTTCTAAGGGAGTCCACGGCAGCGAACAGCTCTCCTTGCGTAAAGTCCGGGATATCCTCCACATTGATGTTATCCTCTTGATCCACTCTTGTCGGGTGCGTCGGGAATAGGGCATCTACGACTGTTTTTGCCTCCTCTTCGTCCATTAGCGAGCTGGCCGCGAAGCCCCTCAGCTTCTTCGTAACTATCTTGAAGCCAAGTCCCCAGGGGTCGTTGTCAACTTCAATACATAGCTTCCTTTCACAGCGAATTTTGCTGGCATTGATCGCCTGCCTTAAGGATCGCTTAACTTCTTTGTGAACGATCATGAGTTCCCTTGCTTCTCCGCGGGACTTTGCTCTAGTCGCTCTTCTTCGCGTCTTGTGGCTTTGTCTGCGGAGCTCTGCAATTTCTGGGTTCCACCAGTACACAGGTGGGTTCTTTCCATTGCACCTTTTTCGAGGCATGGAAGCATCACAGGCTTTCTTAATCAGCGTCATTACTTCGGATACTAGTTTGTCCGCGTCTTCCTACTCTGCGGGGATTCGCTAGAATTGCCCCTTGTTCGTCCCATCGATAAAACTTGTATAAATCGTTCTTTATTTAGCTTATTGAGGTTCCAACCTCTTGGTTTCGGACTATATGCCTCACCGGGGGGCTGTCTACATATTAACATGTATGAGAATGTTATCAATGAACAAGCTGACTCTGAAAATATGTTTAAACCATATTTATCATACATCCAGAAAATGAAAAAGAATACATGAATTTTGAATCATTGTTTACAAACAACGCATTTACCTTACCTTCGTACCGTATCATTTAAAAAAATTTTTTTGATTAATATTGATTAATATATTGATAGATAGATGTCTATACTTATACGTTTATTCATCATGTATTTTTTCAAATTCCCAGCTGATCAACATATCAACTGCATCACATGGAGAAAATATTTTTACGATACATTTTTATATTCTTATTGTTATTTATTTATTAATAGTAATTTTGTATTTTTATTGTTAAGTATGCACTGTACTTTATTATTTAGATTTTCCAGTAATATTAGGGTAACCAAAGTTCGTTAAGATTTTCATATTTTTATAAGTAATTTATTTATAATTTGTTATAGGTTACGTTTAACATAACTTTTTGTTTGCTGTACTAAAATTTTCTAACTGATATTTTTATAATTTGTTGATATATTTTTAAAACATCTATATGTAAGTCTTTTAACTTATTTTAATTTTTTAAAAATGTATTACATTATGTTATTATATTTGTAGCCTTGATAAAGATCCTATGCGGATCTAAAGCTCGAAAGCTCTATACTCGGAAAGGTCGTTTTTTAATATTATGAAATTTTTTTGCTTTTTTAATTTTGAGGATAAAGTTTTGAAAAAATTCGGTATCAGCTTCAAATATTACTATAAACGAACTGTCTAAAACTAGTATTCTCATAGAAATAAATTAGGTACTACGTCCAAAAAGAAAAAAATATTTGGTGTTTTTTGTATTTTTTCAAAAAATTAATTATCAGATTCGAGATATCGAGTAAAAATCATGCTTTCAAATATAAGTACTTTCATGAAAATAAATGAGGTATTACATCCAAATTAAAAAAAAAAAGTATTTCGAGATTTTTTGGTAAAAAAATTTTTGAAAAAAAATTAGGTGTTAATTCTATAATATTTGTGAAATGTCATATATATACACACACACACACAGCCTTTTTTTAAAAATCGGTTTTTTAGCTTCCTGAGGTCTCAAAACGTGCTTATATGCCAAAAAATAAAAACCAAAATTTGACCCATCACAATGGTTCCTCATTGTGGAACCAATATTTTTTTAGCAAATGCTTCTCTTTCTGCATTTTCTCGCAGTTTATCATTTATTTCATAAGCTTCATTTTGATTTATTTCTATTTGATCATATTCATCCAATTCCACTATAGGTGCATCAATTTTAATAATTTGGTCAGATGTATTTACGCACATTACTCAAGCTCTCCCATTTTGGTTTGTTACTAAAGCTGCACCTAAAAGTAGGTCTGGATGAATATCCAATTCAGATAGAAAACCTTCTTTAATTTCCGATTTACAAATTTCGGCATATATTATTTGCTTTGAATGTGCATGAATAAAAAATTTCTCTCTTTCTCGAAATGGAATTGAAAGTAGTCCTAGATGCTTTTGCATGTTTGCTATATCAACATTACCATTATATTTTTCTAAGATATCTAAACCTATCGATCCAGGAGTATTCATACAGAAAATCTCATCAATAATATGTAGATTACAAGGTAGATTCTCAAGAGAAATAGTAATTTTGCCTTTAGTAAATTATAATAGAATTTTTATCAATATATGTTGAGCTTTTTAATGCTCACCTGTGAACCTGTATCTATAAAGAAATCAGCTTTAGCTGATATCAAATCTGGATCCTAACAATGGGTGGAATTTTTTTTTGTAGTAGCAAGCATAACTTTTTTCGTAATAATATTATTTTGAAATTCGGGCTCGTAATTATTGTTTTTATCGAAAGTATCGATTTTTATAAGCTTTTTATGATCCTGCGAAGTTTGAAATTTATTGATATCTTTGCTTTTAAGTTTCTTGGTAAAGCGCATTGCGTATGTTCTAACATATCGATTTGAGCTTTAGTTTCCGGAGTTTTTATATTTTTAGAAAAATGAGCTTTTTGAAGTAGATGTAACTCGCAGGTTGTTATTGATTTTACAATTTTTATTTTATTTTTGGACTGTGATTTATCTTTTGAGCTTGAAGGGTTTGTTTTTTTGTTAATAGAATAATTAGTGGTAATAATAGTGGTAACTGTATTTTTATTAGTTTCGTTAAAATTATTATTATTTAATTTTTCAATTTTTATATCAATCGTTATTTGTGCATCTTTTAATTTTGAAATATTATTATCACGTTAATTACCTCTTGCCTTATTTGCCTGGGATCACCTGGTACCAGGCACCCGTTTAGTTTAAATCTTTTGTATCCTTTTGTGAGTTTTGTACAGGCACGTCGTCTGAAATTCTTTGGTCATTCATATTTTGACCGAATTTGCGATTTCCACATGAATTATTTTGATTTTGTCATATTGATTTTGGTAATTTCTGTTTGATTAATGATATTGGTAATTTCTATTAAGTGGTTGGCCTTGGTAGTTCTTATTTATTGATTGATTTGAGTAATTATTATTCATTGAGAAATTTTGAAAATTTCTATTTGGAGAAAAATTTTGGTAGTTTCTATTTGGTGAATAATTTCTCGAATAATTGTTATAAGAGCTATTAAAATTTCGTTGCTCATATCTCATAGGTCTAAGATTATCATTACGCTCATTGTAATTGCGATTATAATTATTTCTATTGTCATGATTATTGTGCATAAAGTTTGTATTAACTCTGGGTCTATAGTTTCTATTATCGTTTTGTCGAAAAAGATCACGGTTAGGATTAAATCCTCTAAAATTATTAAATCTGATAGAGTTATTATAAAAATTTCGGTTATTTGGTCTATTATACCGGTCACAGTCCGAAAAATCTTGATCTATACCTAAATATTTTGCTTGTAAATATTGATTAAAATCGGTTCTGAAGTTACTTAATTTAAGATTCTGGTCGTTGGCTTGGTGGCTTGTGCTGTTCTGACCATATATTCTCTAATTTCATCGTAAATAATCACCAATAATTCTGAATAATAATTGTTATTTCTGTTACTTACTAGTGATCTTTTTGCTTTCTCAGCACGTACTTTATCTTGACACCTAACTGCTTCGTCGCGACCTTCTAATTTAATTGTAAAATTAATGGCTTCAGTGAGAGTTTTTGGATTTTTAGCTAAGATTCTATACTCTCGTGGATCTATTAGTCCAAAGGTAAAACAATCAAGTGCCTCTTGTCTGGCTCTCTCTTTATTTCTTTGCTTTTCGTGATTGTCTAATACTGTTGATGCCTCATAAACAACCATTAATTTTTGTTCAAGCATTTGAACTCTTAATGCATGTTCTTTTACTGGTTCATTCTTATATTGTGTAATATTTCTTATTTTCATTCTTACCGTGTCAGCGTCTTGCATAGCCCCAAATTGTAATTTTACAGCTTTTATAAAATCAGCAAGAGAGTTGTAGCTAAGTGCTGATCCACCAAAAACTTGTCTAGCCTTACCTTTTAATTTTCTAGGAAGCATCTGTAAAATATATTGTTCACATTCAAGTCCATAAGATAAAAATAGGTTTTCTAAGGATTTCCAAAACGAAAATAGATTGTAATGCTGCCCATCTTATTCTGAAATTAAATTTATGGCATCCTTGAATAATAAGAAATTGTTTCGAATTCTAAGATTTCGTCCAGCTGGTGTTCTTAGGTCATTATCAGTTAATTCCGTAGCATTGAGATAGTCTTCCTAACCCTTTTTAATTTAGTAAAACCGCATTCTGCCTTTTTGGTATTCTCTTCTATTCTTTCAGATAATTTCTCCACTTCATTATCCCAATCTCTATTATTTGGTTGAAATTTTGATTTTTTTGTATAATTAGTTTTTTGTTTAGTGCCATTTATCGCATTTCGGCTAAATTCAAATGTCTTATCGGGTACTATTATGCGATCTGCTTCTGTATAATCAGGGTTAATTTAACCTCTTGCAGCTGAAATTATATCTTCTGGGCTTGAGTTATCGGTAAAGACATCTTGGGTATCTCTTCATTCTTGACTTGTCGCCATCTTACTTATATGATTTTTATTTTTTGTATAATTAAATTTTTTGACAATATATTTTTTTATAGATCGAATAATTTATTTTATAGAAATATTTTTTTATAGTAAGTAATTTTTCTATTTATATAATAATTTCTTTATTAAAATTGACAAATTTCTTACTTTAGTATTTATCCATTAATAGTATTGTTCAAAATTAACTTTTTACTTTTATTTTTATTTTTATTTTTGAGCAAGAAAAATAATTTATATATAATTTCTATTATATTATAGTGATGTGTATCGTGTGTTGTAAAGCAGTGTAAAGAAATAAAATATAAACATTTATATTTATCTCTTACACAGTGAATAGTATGATGTTCCACATCGTCCTGGGCCTGTTTTGGCGTTTTTGCGGATAGGTAGGGTTCTCAGAATAATTTTGTACACCGAGCTTTTATTATTACACTTTAAGTTTATTTTATACTTGCTAAAAATCTATTCTTTACCATAAAAAGGTAAAATATTTATAGTTTTAAAATGAAAAAAAAAATTTTTTTAGGTACAGATTTGTATTTAATATGTACATAAATGATAAATAAACTTAAAAATGTATATTAGTATAATTATACATGGTTGTATGCAGTATAAAGATGTGTTAGTCAACCTTTGCAATTTACTCACAAAATTTAAAAAAAATCAAAATTTTTATTTTTCTATTTTTACTTATATTTTAAACTTAAGTAAAGTATATAAAATATAAATTATATAAAAACATAAAAAAAATACTTCATTTATGTTTAAAATGTAAATAAAAATAGAAAAATCAAATATTTCATTTTATTTTTAAAAATTTAAATTTGACTAATGTTGACTAACACATCTTTAAACTGCATACAACCATGTATAAATATAATTATAATTATATTATTATTATTATTCTGGTACTTTATTTGCAATCACAAAATATATTACATTTATTCAACATATGTCAATATTATGTACATACATATTCAATAGGATAAATAATTAAATTACAATTATATACAAATTCACAAAAAGAATAAATAATTTTAAAAAATATTTAATAGAAAAAAATATGTTAATAAATGTATAAGTTTATAGATGTTGAGCAGAAAGAAGAAGGTTATATCCTAACAATAATCATACTTATTACCCTGAATCGAATGTTCGTGATCTGATTCCAATGCTCAAGCTTGAAGTTCGAGACTTGGATGGAGTCACGAAGGAGCAGGAGATACAGGAGGCCGTTGCCAAGGCTATTGGCATGGAAAATGGTGACCTACTTGAAGTCATCATTTTCAAAACGAAAGGGACAACCAGCCATATGGCCGTTGTTGACCTCCTGGAAGCAGACGCTCTACGCCTGGCTAAAAAGGGCAAAATCCAGATTGGCTGGGTGTCGAGTAGAGTGCGCCTTCGTGCAGACGTAAGGCGTTGCTACAAATGTCTGGGCTATGGCCATAGCCAGTATGTCTGCAAAGGCCTAGACAGAAGTAAGGCGTGTCTCAAGTGTGGCGAAGATGGCCATAAGAGAACAGAGTGCAGCAAGGAAAAGCCCGAGTGCTTCCTCTGCAAGACCAGAAAGGATAAGTGCTCCACGGAGCACTATCCTGGACAGGGAAACTGCCCCAGTTACCGGGAGGCTCTGACTGTGGCGAGAAACAGGTGTCATCGGAAATGATTCAGGTTCTCCAAGGAAACATGAGACACGCTCGGGAAGCTGGTGCATTGTTGGATCAGATTGCTCGCGAAGAGGATTCAAACATCCTCTTACTAAGCGAGCAATCTTACAACATGAACCACAAGTACTGGCTTTCCGATGACACCGACTGCTGCGCCATATGGCTTCGAGGTAGAGCCCAAACGTCCCTTACCCAAAAAGGGAAAGGAAATTGCCACGTTTGGGCCAAGTGTGGGGAGATAACTTATATAAGTTGTTATCTGTCGCCAAACGACAGCTCGCAAGAGCTGGCTACAAAGTTGGCCAGCATCGAGAGCACGATCCGAACGGCGACTGGTGGCGTCATCCTTGGTGGAGACTTCAACGCCAGGGCCTTGGAATGGGGCATGCCAACGACCAACCCCAGGGGACGAATGGTGCTCGAAATGGCCACTAGATGCAAACTAGTGGTCCAGAATAGAGGCAACAAGCCCACCTACGAGAGGGCAGGGTGGGGTGCCTCTATACCGGACATAACCTTCTCTACAGAAGCTGCGTCTGGGAAAATAGGCGACTGGAGGGTGATGGATGATCAATACAATGGTAGTGATCACCATTACATCGCCTTCCGGGTATTGGAAGGGGCCTCACAACGTCCTCCGTACAGGAGGCGTCCTCTGGGCTGGAACGTCTCAAAGATGGACGAAGACAGATTCGAGGAGTATCTTCGAATCGAGTCAGCGTCCATCCCCGCTTGGCATGGAGGGGCTACAAGTCCCCACGAGGCTGAAATCTTAGTTAAGAAAGTAACGTCTCTATTACGTGGGGCTTGTGATGCCTCGATGCCTCGCCGTAGGCCCTGGAAAGGGAGAAAGCCAGTGTACTGGTGGAATCCCGAAATAGCTGAGCTCCGAAAGGAATGCCATAGGACGCGACGAAGGGCGCAAAGAGCACGGGACAGACCTGAGGCTGCTTTGCTTTCGCAGGAACACAAGGACGCCAAACACCGGCTGGCCAAGGCCATCCGCCAAAGCAAGGCTGGATGTCTGCGCTCATTACGCGAAGAAGTAAACAAGGACCCCTGGGGCCTAGGTTACAAAGTCGTAATGGGCAAATTGAACCGGGGGTCCGACAACATGATGGACGCGGCGTCGACTGAACGGATCGTCGGTGCTCTCTTCCCTGAAAGGCCCATCCGGGAAAACCCGGTTGAGGTGATACCCAGGGAGGAAGTGCCGCTGTTCAGCGAAGGCGAGATGGTCAAGGCCATAAAGGCCATGAAAAATGGCAAGGCGCCGGGGCCGGACGGGATACCGGCGGAAGTGCTCAAAAGAGCGGTCAAAGTAATCCCTGGTATCCTGCTAAGCATGTTCAATGCTTGTTTGGTGGCTGGAGTGTTTCCAAAGCAGTGGAAGGTGGCACGTCTCGTGCTCTTGAACAAGGGCAAGGGGGGAGCCCCGGACTCTCCATCATCTTACAGACCTTTGTGTATGTTAAATACCATTGGTAAGGTGATGGAGAGCTTGCTCCGGGCAAGGCTCAGAAGGGCAATCGAGGAGGGCGGTGGTCTCTCTGAGGAGCAGCATGGTTTTCGTGAAGGGCATTCCACGATAGACGCCATTCGGCGTGTCGTGGATACCGTAGAGGCTGAGAGGGAAAAGCGGCCTGCAATTCGCAGGGACGTCCTTCTGGTAACGCTGGACGTCAAAAACGCTTTCAACTCGGCCAGGTGGGATGACATGATCCGGTCCCTCGAGTACGATTTCCGGATACCCAGGTATCTGGGTAACGTACTAAAGGATTACCTGCGGGACCGGAGACTGCTCTACGACACGCTCGACGGAAGGCGTGAAAGGGTTCTGAGTGCAGGCATCGCGCAAGGTTCGGTTCTCGGACCTGATCTGTGGAATGCCTTTTACGATGGCTTGTTGCGCGTCCACCTCCCGGAAGGAGTTTCCCTGATCGGGTACGCCGACGACGTGGCCCTAACCATAACTGGCAGGGACATGGAAGAGACCCAGGAGAGGTTAAATCTAGTCATGAGACGGATCAACCTCTGGATGGGCGATCACGGGCTCCAGCTTGCGATCCCAAAAACGGAGATCGTACTGCTGACTCGTCGAAGGGTTCCCACCGACTTCGATGTAATTATCGACGACGGCGGAAACCCTCACACGATCCGAACCAGAACATCGGTGAAATACCTGGGAGTTCAGCTTGATAACAAGCTGACCTTCTGGGAGCAATTTCAGAGGTCGTGTGAAAAGGCAGCGTCGGCCGCATCCTCCCTGTCAAGGCTCATGGCCAACATTGGGGGACCCAAACCAGGGAAACGAAGGCTCCTGATGTCAGTCGTCAACTCTGTCCTGCTCTACGGATCAGAAGTCTGGGCGAAGACCACAGAAACTGCCAAGTACAGGCGAAAAATATCGTCTGTACAGAGGCAAGCGGCAGTGAGGATCGCCTGCGGATACCACACGGTATCTCTAGAGGCGATCCAGGTTGTTGCTTCGGTGATACCCATCGACCTGCTAGCGTTGGAGCGGAAATTCATCTACGAGAGCGTAGATGAGCGCGAAGTGGCTTCCACTCGCGCCCGCTTCAACTCTATGAAAGCATGGAATAAACGATGGAAAAAGAACCAAGAGAAAAATGCCCTATGGACGCGCAGACTGATCTCAGACCTGCAGGCATGGATGGGACGACAGCATGGGGAGGTGGATTTCTACCTTACCCAGTTCTTAACCGGACACGGGTATTTCCGTGTCATGTTGAAGCATTGGCATAAGGTGGCAACAAAGGAGTGCTTGCACTGTCCGGGCGTGGATGATACAGTAGAGCACACATTCTTCGAATGTGTTCGCTACTCGGAGGGGCGCCCGCCCTTCCCGATTTGGAGGCCGGAGACGGTGGTCCCGGAAATGCTACGGAGTATCATACTTATTATATTTATGGGAATCCTCCTGATCAGGAATCGAGACACGGCGTTAGTTAGTACCTCTTTAGTTTAGGCATGTTAGCCACCTAGTTTCTCGCATGGTAATGTGACTCGATGTTAGCGAGGTTCTACCTTGATGAAAGCGAGTTGAATGAAAATTAACCCCCACTTTTTCATCAACGTTTTGCAAGTGTTTGTGTTTGTGTTTGTGTATGTCACAAATTAAACTAAAGGCGTATGGTTACAACAGGTTATAAACTGTATATTATACACATATATTATTTAATAAATAAATAAATAAATAATTAATATAATGTTTTGCATTTAATAAAAAAATTTTAGATACCCTGTGAAAAAATTTGACTATAAAATGGCCATAAATTATGGTCATATTATGGCCATTATGTTGACGTTTGAACATAATTTAAAAAAAAAATTTTTTAAGCCCAGTACTGGTCAATAGATTGAAAATAATAGATATATAATAAAAAATTTTTTGTTTTTATTGTACAAAATCATTATTTATACCCCTCCAAAATTAAACAAAAACCCAAAAAGGCCACACCTCCTTCCTAAAGTCCAAAAAAAATACGTAAACGAGGTTTATAATTAAAAAAATAAAAATTAAAATAATTTTTAAATTAAAATTTAAAAAAAATTTTTTTATTTTATTTTTGTTTTATTTCTTTATCATTATAAGTCCAAAAACAATACGAAAACAAGATTCATGAATAAAGAAGTTAAAATTGTAAATTTAAAGTAAAAATATACATTAAAAATTTTAATTAATATATATAAATTTATTATTTTCAATTTTTATTTTTGGTTAAAAATTTCCATAATAAATTTTATATATTAATTTTTAAATTTAATAAACAACTTTCCATAAATCAACATCGCATTTGCAACATAGAAAAGTCAAGAGCTACGGAACTATTTTTTTCAAATACTGCTTTTGGGATTGATGGTATTGACAATGGTATTATTTAAGAATATTTAAAATTTTTGTTATTTATATTATAGTATTTACAAGGTGAGTGTGAACTTTTCGGGAAGCCAATTTGTTTCTAAATTCTAAGTCAGATTGTGATTATTCAATTAAATGGCCATATTCGGCCAAAAATGACCAATTTTTAAATTTCTGCCAAATTTCTAATTTTCAACTAAAACGAGTTTTACAAGTACCTAGTTTTCAAAAATTCTTTACTCGTTCTTCTGCTTCAGCTGTCGAGATATGGCTCTGTGAAGATGACGTTTAAAATTAGTATTTATAAAAAAATCTTAAATCGGGACTCTGACTTTAAATTTTCATATCTCTTAAATAGATTATCGGCATACACACCAAACCTAAAAGAATTTTCGGTTAGCCAAAAAAGAATTAATGTTTGTTTATTTCTTTAGGGAGGAATTATTTTGAGGTTTCCAATCTTTTAAACAAAATTATTTTTAATTCAATTTTTTACGAATAGAATTAAAACAAAAATAATTTTGTTTAAAAGATTGGAAACCTCAAAGTAATTCATCCCCAAAAAATTAAATAAACATTAATTCTTTTCTGGGTAACAAAAAATTCTTTTAGGTTTAGTGTGTACCAATTTAAAATAAATTGGCAATTGTTATGTATATATATGTAGATAAAGTTGTATATATGTTGGTGAGCTCCCCCCTTAATTTTATACGTATATTTTCGCCGAGCCTCAGTGCTCCGCAAGTTCGCAAGCGAGCAATAGCTCTTTAATAAAGTTATATTATAATTAGTGCGATATTAATTAACACTTTTACCATCACCATCCTATCCATCATTAAACATTTGGCATTCCAGAATGAACCTGCGACTTGGAAAAAAGTGATTTTTAGTGAGAGATTATCATCGTAAAAAACATGTGCTTCGAATTATATTCAAGATGGTGAATTGCGCAAATTTTACATCAAACAGTATTATTTTGTATGGAGGTGTGGTGTTAGTTTCTTTTTAATTTTTATTCTCAAAAAGCGGTGCACAGAATAATTTAAATTTTTTAAATAAGAATTATTCTCAATTTTTAAATGCTAAAGTGACAATATTAATTGCAAAATTAAAGGGCTTGTGCTGTCAAAAAATTTTTTTTTTTAATTGTGTCAAGCAATTTTAAAAAAAATAATAATTGAAAAATAAGTGGCAGTTTTTCTACAAAAAAAAAGAAGACATCATGCTATAATTTACATAATAGTGATGTCATTACTAAAACAGAAGATAGATTTTGGGGTTTTTACAACCCCCCCCCCCAAATAATCATAAAAACTTGGATTTGTACTTATTCTTCTTCGACATCTTTACCGGGTCGGCGCGCGCATTTCTTCAACAAGTTTTTCATCGGACTACCGCCATTATTAAGAGCGCCTTCATGCATAAGAAGATCGAGAGGGGCAAACGAAGCAGAAAGAGAACATCATGCTTTAGTCTACGCGCATTCAATAGAAACGCAAGAAAATATTTTCATTGAAGGCAGCCACCTCCAGATACACAATTTTGTCAGCTGCTAGCTTTTAAAAAAATAAAGATAAGTCTAATTTATGTATAACATAATATATTTACTTTTTTTATATTGTTTAAATTAAACTATAATAACAGATGCTTTTAAATCAATTATTAATTTTATAGCATCTGTTTTAAAATTATAATTATATTAAATAAATTTTTTTATTATTTATGCTACATGTTTAATATCGTTAAACTATTTTGATTCACATAAAAGTAAATATTAAAGTCCTTTTATTAAATTTAACTTAAAAATATATTGTTTCAATTGTTATTTAACTTGAAATTATATTAAGGAGTGTGGAGCTAAATGTTTGAGTAAGAATTTCTGAAGAGGTTATAGTATTTAAAAAAAAAACTACATAACCTAAAAATTTTTTTTTTTAAATCTTTTCTGCTAAATTGTTTAAATTTCATTAAAACAAGTCGATCTAATACAAATTTGCAAATTGGGTGGTTTCTTATTACATAAGTGGATGGAAAACGATCCTGCGTTTTTAAAATTTCCTGTTGCAATTCGCGCTGAAACAAAGTTGGATAACTCTTGTTTTAATTTGCTAGGCTTGAATTGCTGTCCTAACACCGATCATTTTACATTTGATTTTCAGTTAGACCAACTAAAAACTGATCTTACAAAGAGGCAGGTACTTTCTGCAATAGCTAAATTATATGACCCACTTGGATGGCTCGCACCAGTGGTTGTTACAGCAAAAATGTTCCTTTAGAAACTATGGAAAACCAAAAATCCTAAAATTGATTGGGACACGAAATTGCCTGACTCTTTGAAAGATGAGTTTAAGAGTTGGTATGCTAACCTTCCTGCTGTTAAAACAATTAAAATTTCTAGGTGGCTAAAATATGTCCCGGGAGCTAGGTATGAATATATGGATTTGCAGATGCTTGATAAAGCATACGGTGCCTGTATACTTATATTTAAAAATTACGCTACACAGGAAGAGCACTGTGCACTTGCTACAGGCTAAATCTAAGGTTGCCCCTTTAAAGCCAATTTTAACTATACCAAAGTTAGAGTTGAATGCTGCACATTTATTGACAAAATTAACTGTGAAAGTGCTTAGACCTTAAAACTTGATGAGGTTAAAATATACTTATTTTCTGACTCTACTGACGTATTATATTGGCTAAAGTCTTTCTCAATGGGAGAGATTTATTAAACACAGATGTTCAGATATTCAAACTTTGCTCCCTGAGGCATTTTGGTCTCATGTTAGGTCCAATGACAATCCTGCTGATTGCGTGTCCAGAGGTTTACCTCCAGAACAGTTGCAAGCCTTTACTCTTTGGTGGAAAGGGGAAATAATGGTCAAAAAACCAACAGACTTACAGAATAGTATCTTGAGTAAGTCCGTTAATATATTAAATGTAGATTGTCATGCCGAGAACCACAAAGAACCTGAAAAAGTAGTTATTTGGGTCTTGGTCGATAGGTACTCTTCTTTACTCAAACTTCTAAGGATCACATCCTATGTAATTAGATTTGTAGATAAATTACTAGTGAAAAGCAAAAATAAGTTGAAACAAACTTCTAATATTTTCAATAGTCATTGGTTTAGTGTAAAATACTATTTAGGTTTCTGCAAACTGGTTTCAGTTCAGGAACTAGTAAGAGCTATAATGCTATGGACCTATTTAGTACAAGAAAGTTACTTCAAAAAAGACATAAAATTAATTTCTAATAATAAAAAACTGGATAACTTGAATACGTAAATTCAAGTTATCCAGTTTATTATTATTAGAAATTAATTTTATGTTTTTTTTTTCTAGACGACGTCGTCTAGATCCATTTTTTGACCAGAATTTGCTTCGTTTAGGTGGTCGTATTCATCTGTCCTTACTTGATTATGACCAAAAACACCCTTGGATCTTGCCAAGTAAATGTTCGTTCTCAAAACATTTGGTTGATTTTATTCATGAAAAAACGTTGCATAGTGGTTTACGTCTGACACTTTCAGCTTTAAGGCAAGAATTCTGGGAGGTTAAAGGTAGAAATTTGGTAAGAAGTAGAATTCACAAATGTAATGCTTGTAATAGATACAAGTCTAACACATTGAATCAAAAAATGGGCATACTCCCAGCTTGCAGAGTCACTCGCCCTGATAAGCCCTTTAGAGTAAGTGGAGTGAACTATGCAGATCCTTTTGACACCCTTAGATTTAAAGGTCACGGTGCTCACAAGTCACTTTATAAGTCTTATATAGCTGTTTTTGTGTGTATGAACACAAAATCAGTTCACTTAGAGCTAGTCACTGGCTACTCTATCAAGACTTTATTGCTGCCTTCCGGAGATTCACGTCAAGTAGAGGACAATGTTCTGAGTTGTTAAGTGATCAGGGGACTACCTTTGTAGGAGCCAATAGGATTCTCAAGGAAATGTATGAAGCTTCTTCTGAGTACATGAATAACCTTGTGGGTTCTTTGGCAAACGAAAGTACAACCTGGAAATTTAACTCTCTTTTGGGCGGAATCTGGGAAGCGGCGGTAAAGTCAGTGAAGCATCACATTCGAATGGTGTTTGGCGATCGTCAGCTAACCTTCGAAGAATTTTACACGTTGCTTAAACAAGTCAAGGTTTGTCTTAACTCACGCCCGTTGGTCCCTCTGACTGATGATCTATCGGACAACAGTTTTTTATCTCCTTCAAAAATTTAATTTTAATACAAAAAAAAAATCACTTGCCAGGTTTACATAAATAGCCGCTTCCAATTATACCTTGGCAAGTAAAATTTTTTTTTTTTTGTATTAAAATTAAATTTTTTTTTATTTTAATTCAATAATTAATTGATACAGTTTATTAATTTTTAATGAAATCCTTTATTTAAAATTTGTAGAAATAAATTGTTAATTTTTTTTATCAGATTTTAAAATTTTATAATTAATATTTTTTGTTTTTTATTAATCAGCCTCCTTAACTTGCGTAAAGTTTTGTTTTAGATCTCAAAACTTTCATAAAGTTAAAAATTAGTGATAATAGAATGTTTAATCCGGTACTTTAAATTACATATATATATCTATAATAAATCAATTACTTAATAAGTAATATTATTTCTTTTCTTTATTAATCAGTCCACATAACTTGCGTAAAGTTTTGTTTTAGATCTCAAAACTTTTGCAGTGTTTAATAATAGTGATAATAGAATGTTTACCTAATAAAATACTAGATAAAATAAATAAGCAGTGACAACACTTAAAGGCACTTGCGTAACTTTACATGTAAATGTTTTTTTGGGAGATCTCATTCATTTCCCATAAGTATATTTCAATAAAATAACAAAAATTTTATTATAATTTTTGAAAAGTTTTTAGCATAAAAAATTTTTTAAGAAGATCTAAATTATTTCACTTAAGCATACCTAAATTGTTAATTTTAATTGACTCTCAATAAATAAATAAATAAATTTTAAAATCGTAGCTTCCTCTTTCACGGATTTTTTTCATTTTTAATTTTAATTTTAAATAGTAGTGTGTCCGGGCTGTAAAAACAAATGTTTAATTTAATTTTGATATACACATTGAATTATTTAATTTAAATTCAATTTATTAATATTTTTATATATTTTATTTAAAAAATAAGAAGTGACTAAAAGTTGCATCTGATGTGTGTCTTCTAACAATTATAACTTTTTGTTGATATTTAGTATTGAAAAAATTTATTGTTAAAAACTATTTAAAAAATTTTTTATTTGCTATACTTCACCAAAACAAACAAATATTTTATCTATAAAATATATTAAAATAGCCTGAGAAGTTAATATACATTGAATCATGTGAAAAAATTTCATTATTAAAAAATAATGACATTTAATTGAAAAAAATATTTTTAACCATAAAATGTATTATTCCTTTTCTATTTTAAGCCTTGTAAAATATTACCCTCTTCTTTTTGTCTTAAAAGTTTTTATTTACTTAAAGTAAGAAAGTTTACCTAAAAGAATAATATGATAAATACTCTAAGCAATTCATAAATTTTGTTTCCTATATATAAGAATTATAAATTCTATATGTTCCACTTAGACCCAATTACCCCTATTTTAATGCTCATAGAAGCGTTTTAGTTTAAAACAAATTCAAAATATAGAATTAATAGTAAAATTTACTTATTAGAACCGATTTGGAGCTAAAACAAACATTATTTGAAATTTTTGGGAAAACCTACCCCTACTTGCAATATAAGGGTTGAAATTCAATTAATAAATAAAATACACTTATCATTAAAAAAAGACCAAGCTTTTATACATTTTTTAGTCTGAGGCCATTTTTAAAATTTCAAAGTAATAAAATAAAGCAATTATTTTTTTGAATTTTTGTAAAATTACTTTTTTGAATATAGCGCGTTGAAAAGTGAAAATCCCAAAAAAATGTTTTGATGCATTAAAAGTACATAAGAAATGAAGTTTTTTGAGACCAGATAGATAGAAAAATTTTTTTCTGCTATGGAGATATTAAGGCCCAAAGTCAAGGTCACCTAGAGCGTAAATTTAGATTTTCTCGCGCATGCGCAGTTTAAAAAAAATTTTGACCCCAGAATCGGATTGTACGGGAAATTTCCTATGGAGCCCTCGAAGGAAATGTTTTTTTATCAAAAAATAAGCGTTTACGATAAAAAATAAGAAATTTATTATAAAAAATAATAAAACATGCTTTTTTAAAAATTTAATCTGACCAAAAATGAAAAAAGTTTATACAGCTGTCAAAAAGAGAGGATCGGATCTAGAGGGCTAAAAATTTGGGAAATTTACCATTTTTAGTTATATTTTTGAACGAAATTGGTTTGGGGTTGATTTGCCGACCCACCCATACACTTTATATACAGTTGAGAAATAATAACCCAAATAATCCATAGTAAAAAAAATTAAATCAAAAATTTTTTTATTTTTATGAATCATATATAAACATTAAGCACTTGGGTTTCATTAGGTTAGTTTTATTGTTCTATTTATCTTAATATATACTAAACCGTGACCAGACGCATAATGAATTTCCATTTCGGAGTTTAGTTTAATTAAATTAAAATACGATAATAAAAAGGAAAAAAAGGCATATAATTTTATTTTGTATAATAAAGAAAAAGGAAAACATATTTATTATATAACTATATAATAATAACTAAAACGAAATAAATTTATTAAATAAAATCGAACTAGCGAAATCGAACGTCAAAAAATTCGATAAAAAAATCGAACTAAAATATAATAATATTAGAGAGAGATAGAGGAAAATTGGCGTATATCTAGGGTCACGCGGGCACTTGCGTCCCGGGGCGACCGCCCCTGTAGATGAGGATAATGATAATTTATGAATTATCACTCCCAATGCAAAAACAAAGATTTAATTTGTATATAATTGTAATTATATTGTATTCTGTTTTTAAAAAATTTATTTATTTATTTTGTATTATTTTTATTTAATATTAATTTAAAAAAAAAAAAATGTGTTGGTGAGCTCCCCCCTTAATTTTATATGTATATTCTCGCCGAGCCTCAGTGCTCCGCAAGATCACAAACGAGCAACAGCTCTTTAATAAAGTTAACAGTTATATTATAATTAGTGCGATATTAATTAACACCTTTACTATCACCATCCTATCCATCATTAAACAGCAATAAATAATTGAATGTAACCCTTGCCCTTCATTTCCCGCGTATAAAGATTGAGCTTAATTTTGGGTAAGCTTATGTACTTTACCCAAAATAAAGGGTCATTCCGTAAACCCAAAGTTAAGCTTAATCTTTTTACGTGGGTTATTGTAATAACTGTAGCATCACAGCGCAATTTTAAGAATTTTTAGTATTCGGCATAGAGTAGGTATACCAAAAACTCGATTTTAATAGCACACGAGATTTGCTCAAAAACATGAGCAAAATCTTGTTGTTGACATAAATATATATTATACTAAAAACTTTTTTAAAATTTATTTAAAATTAATGTTTCATTTACTCTTAATTAAGTTTAAATATTTTTTTATGTACATGGGTAGATTTAAATGAAGTGTGTATGAACTGTATGGTCGGGTCTTCAAAATTACCCCAACGTATTTTTTCCTGAAAGTACTACCAAAAATAAGTCACCAATCTAATTTTTAGCCTCCCAGAGCAAAATCTCAATTTTTGGTAGCCTATTTTGTGTTTTCGACTTTTATAAAAAAGTAAGAAAAATTAGGGATAATTTTTCTTATTTTTTCCGTTAAAAAGTATTGTTACGTATGATAGGTCATAATTCGAGCCATTGCATCGGCATTCTTTAATATTTATATATTTATTTATATATTTATATATTTAACTTATTCCTGCTTACGTTAGCTCGTAAATCGAGCTAACGTACCTACATTTCCTCAATATTACAGTAACCAATTTATATTTGACAATTCCATACATTCCTTAATATCATATTTCACCAATTCAGATCCGACTCCTTATAAATTGACAGAAATACAAAATCGAAGGTCAGTAATGACGCACTTTAGGCAACAAAGAGTTGCATAAATCCCCTCACGATTTCCCCCAAAATAATCACCGACGCTTCCGTTAATTGGATAATCCCACCAAAATCACTTAATATGGGCAGGATGTAATTAGGCTATATATTACCCTACAAACGCCCAAAAGTCATTAATTAGAACAGTTACTCTCAGTTACTCTTACATCCTCCCATGATAACTGGCCTACCAACATCAGGTCTAGTTTAGGAGACTTAAATTCGATTAGAACGAACTTCGAGCATAATTATCTTACAGTTTAATTAACCATTCAGACTTATTGACTTAGACGGTTTTTTATATCAACTTATAATAGAGTCATTAAACTTAATCAAAAGTGCTCAGTGTATTTATTTAATAAGTGACACTTCCTTCTACAATCAAGAACTTAACGCAGTTAAGTTCAGCCAGCTTCAATACCTGAGGTCTACAACATATTCATCAATATTTATCATCATATATCAAGCACTAATATTCATATATAAGTATAAAATACCTGGGGCACTCAATATCCCCAGGATAAACTTATTTATATTTATTTATTATTTACGTATCCCGAATTAAACCTCAGGATACGTAACAGTATCATTAACATGAAAAATCCAGATAGGAAATTTCTCTGGCTATCCGATTTCAGAGTCAAAGCAGTGAAATTTTAATTTGAAAGATTAAAAAAAATATCTTACTTTTATTTTAAAATTAACATCTAATTTTTTTATTTTCTAAACTATACTAAATTATTCAAAATTAATCAGAAAATTCTTTATAATTTAGTTGTTTGAACATAAAAGCTGTTAAGACAAAAATGATATATCCTTATGTAAAATTTCCCGTGGAATCCAAATTTTTGGTCCGATTTTTGATTGGTCACGTGACTTAGCGGAGAATTCAAAATTTATAAAAAAATGAAGTTTTAAAAGCTGCTATTTTTTGATCTAGAGCTCCAAAAAAGCTGTGTCTCATTTAAATGATTTTTCACTGATAGGCATTTGAGAAATCGACTTTTGAAAAAAAACAGCCTATCTTGGCGATTTCTCACGCATACGCGTCTCAAAAAATTTTTTTTACCCAGGAATCGGATAGCCAGAGAAATTTCCTATCCGGACCTTAGAAAAAAAAATTTTTATATTAATGATTATTAATTATGACCTATCATACGTAACAATACTTTTTAACAGAAAAAATAAGAAAAATTATCTCTCATTTTTCTTACTTTTTTTTGTAAAAGTCCGAAACACAAAAATGGCTGCCAAAAATCGAGATTTTGCTCTGGGAGGCTAAAAACTGGGCTGGTGAATTTTTTTTGGTAGTACTTTCAGAAAAAAACACTTTTGGGTAGTTTTGAAGACCCGACCATACAGTTCATACACGCTTCATTTAAATCTACCCAAATATTAAATTATTATAACTATATAATATATAATTCATAATAATCTATATGCAATTAATTATTATATTTATTATTGTTAATTTATGTTAATAAAATAAAAAAAAAAAAATTAGTTTAATAATTTTTTTGATTTTTACTGTTTTAATTATAAACCTCGTTTTTATGTTTTTATGGACTTTAAGAAGAAAGTGTGGCATTTTTACACTTGCTTCGGGCCTTAGAGGGGTATAAATGATGGTTTTATACAATAAAAACAAAAAAAACTTTTTTTTTAAATTATGGTCAAACGTCAACATTATGGCCATAATATGACCATAATTTATGGCCATAAACCCAACCATCACCATAAAGTATGGCCATTTTATGGTCAAAATTTTTCACAGGGTAAAGTTTTAAAAATTTTACATATTAAGTTATAAATTTGTATCTATTAAAAAATTTTAAAAAGGCAAGAAAAAAAATAATTGTAACGTGCCTAATTAAATTTATTTTAATATTAAATAATTTAATATTAAATTTAATTTAATTAACTAGCTAAAGGAGGTACAGCACCAGAATACGACTCTATTGATCAACTATTACAGGATCTTAAACTGACATTTGGAGGTATCCAAGACGCGGATACAATTAGACTTGAAATTAGAAGGGTGGAACAAGAAGTAGATGAACCCGTAGCCGTCTATTGTAATGAACCAGATAAATGGTTTTACGTTAATTTTCTTGTTTTAGGAAGGTTGTCCAGGCCTTCCTGGGAATTTGATTAGCTTGATTTACAGAAAAAAGTACTCAAAATCGTTTATTTAATTACTTTTTTTAATAAAGTGAAAAGTTACTTACTTTTATTGTTTTTGTTGTTAGATCCAAAATAAAGTGGATTTTAAAAATGAATAAAGTCTATTAAAATTAAATATTTTTTTTTTTTAAATTTAATTTATTTAAGAAAGTTAAAATTAATGAACACTTAACTATAAAATAATTAATTTAGAATAAAATTAAGTTCAAAATTTTCTATTCTTTCTTTTTTTCTTCATGTTTAACGTGCGTAACATTCTGAGCCAGTTCAGAAGTACTTCAATAAAACCGTCCTCCCCTCTTGATAAAAATCAGGAGTTGGGTTAAGGGTCTTATCATGGTTACTATCTACTCCTAGGTTTGTCTAAGAGAATATTTTGTTGACTCGTTGCACGCATAGATCAGATGTTATTTTACTTATCAAAAATTTTAATGAGTCGACAAAATATGAAATTTCAAAACAATGGGTTTTACATATAAACAAATAATTTTTATTTTCTAAGAATAAATTACTTTAAACTCCTTTTCTTTTGGTTAAGCTAATTATGAGTTTAAAATAATTTATTTATTAATATAAAATTTAAAATTAATTATGCGAAAACCTAGGAAATTTCCTTTGTAAAAAAAACTTATTTCATGATTCGCGTTAATCCTATCTCTATTTTTCCTTATACCTTTTAAACATTATGCACCGTATTTTAACATTTTCATGCTTAAAAATACCGCTCAAACCGATTAAAAAGTAGGAAAATTAAAATTATGTTCATTTTATCCGGATCAAGGCTAATAATTTCATCTCCCGAGCCTTTCTTTCGATTATTTTATTTTACTAAAAATAGGATTCAAAAATATAGGAAATTACTGCATTGACTAAAACTTTCCAGTTATCTTGCGAAACTAAAAGCAGAATCGTTTTTCTCGCAATTGAAAATTTGTTTTTTCGCATTAATAACTAAAAATCGTTTTAGGTGGTGTCCCTGAAATTTTCCTAATTAATTCCAGAGTAGAATAATTTCGAGTTAATAATTTCGAGTTTTACCTGCACGGGAGAAAATTTTCAGGGACTGTCACTTCAACCTACACGGAAAAATTTTCGGACGGCCGAGGACGTCGCACTATGCACTACGAGTTCAAACAATAGGACAAAGACTTTTGTCCTCATCGGTTAGTATGATACAAGGGAAAAAAGAGTAACAAAAAACAACAGCAAAACAAGAATTGTTCAAGTGTTTTATATACGGATTAAGGGATCCACCAGAATATAGAGTATCGGCGAAAAAACCGACCACGTTACGAGAAGCAGTCAATTTAGAAAGCAGGATCAAGGTACTCTAAAGACATGAAAATTGTGCCGCAAAACTTAACAAAAACATCGCCATGTTACATTTTGTGGACCCATTTAACTTACAAATCTTTGGGCTCTTTTAGCCTTAGCAACGGCAAATGTTAAGACCACGAAAATAGAATGCGTTTTCTGCAAAGGAGATCATCTAGTTCAAAGTTGACAAGAATTGTTTAAAGCAATTGAATCAGGAAATATTATAACAGAAGAAAAAATGCAAGAAATGAAAAATCAAGAACAAGTACAAACAAATAAAAATTATTGACCTTTTGGCATAAAAAATTTAGATATAATAGAGGGAGACATACCCCAATTAGATATACACCCAGATTTAATTATCGGAAAAGCTATCGCCAAAAATATAAACGGACATTTGTATACGTGAGATGCAAAAATATTTGAAAGGAAGTTATGGAGTTAGAAGCTCCGATTGTCGATATTTTAGAATACGAAATCAGACAAGAACCGGAAGAAGAGTATTGGGACTCGGAAATGGAAGTTGATATAGATATCTTACCATTTCAAATAATGAAAGCGGTAGATACAAAAAGCCTGAATAAAGCAAAATTAATGAATCACCAATTCGAAATTTTACATAGATCAGGAAAAGATAATTTAGAAACAAACACACTTTCAAAAAATCCTAAAACAGAAAAAATTCAAGCATATGCAGACCAGCTAAAAGTTAAACCCTTTGAAATGTCCAATAAAGATATAGTCGAGGATATCTTAAAAACTGATTCAGATAATTGTATTCATCTATTTAAATCTATGATAGCTATAAGAAAGCTAACTAAAAAGAAAAAAGTTTAATTTACACAAGAATCTGATACTGACTCAGATTTCTTAATTCCAAAAAAGCCAGAATTAGGAGAAAAAAGAAAATAATTGTTGCAAGAAGCAAAAGATAAATACAATCAAAAACAATAGCAAAAAGTAAGCTTGTTAAAAATAAATTAAACGAAGAACTTCCATTAAATCGACCAAGAATAATACTACTCGTAATTCCACCTGAAATTCCTCCGTTATTGCCTAGAAGAATAGGTATGGATTATGCTTATCCACCAATGTCACCAAGAGTCATATTTACATTATCCCAATCCCTCCCATGAATGGTAAACCGAGAAGATGAAAGAAAACAAACCAATGGATAACAGTTCCATTAATAAAGAAAACAAAACACCTCCTGAAATGTTCTTTCAACCGGAACTGCAGAAGTTAGAAAAGCCCAAAATTAAAATTATAGAGTATATGAGGATAAAAGACGAAAGTAAAACTATAAGCCCGCAAAGTACAATCGAGAAGATATTTTATAATAGCAATTTAAAAAATTGTAATAATGAAAAATTAAAGGAGAATTTAATATTAAAACTGAAGGTAAACAAAATAACAAATAAAAACATAAAATCAAAATTATATATTATTATATATTCATAAGATAAATCAAAAACAAGAATCAGAAAATAATAAAAATAATGAGTTAAAAGTATTTATTATATAATAAAAGTAATACAATGAAGTGTGAAAATAATAATAATAAATATAACGGAGCCAACTTAGCAGCATACAAAAATATATGCTCTAGCGACGCAAAGTGTGATCAAATGAACAAAAATCGCTCTTGGACTGAATTTTTGAGCTATTCACTTGAAACCTGTTTTTAACGACTTTAAAATAAGTCAACTTTCGTGCTTCACTGCGGATTTTTCTAAGTTATGATTTTTAATTAGCCTATTTACACGACCTCGACCTATTTATTTATCGAAATTTTCACTTCCTACATTTTCTACTCTAAAACCAACGGGAATTAAATCCTGCATTATATATATATATAAATTATAAAACATTTTAAAGCTAAAAAATATTTAATTGTAATTTTTGCCTATTTTTATTAAATAGGTTAATTATAAATAAAAAATTCGAAACTCTGCATAAGAGCATGAAAGCAGGCTTATTTAAAAGTTGTTCAAAATAGGTTTCAAGTCTATAGCTCAAAAACTCAGTCCAAGAGCGATTTTTGTCCATTTTGCCACACTGTGTGACGGCTCAGATGAATCAGAAAATATAGTAGAAATATCTCTAGAAGAGAGATAAGTTGAAAATAAAGATGGAAACATTCGCGTGCAAATTGTAGCAGCGATCACATGAGATATTTACATACCGACGTGTGCGCTAAACCTGGGGAAACTCTTCTAAGAGATTTAAAAATGTTAATTAATTACAGTAGCGATAATGGCAAATGGTTATTCCAAAATTTACTCGTATAAATGGAAAGTGATTTAAACTTCCGGAAATTAAAAAACTCTCTAAAAAACAGTAAATTATGCGAGGAACCCAAAAAAGCATATAGCATACTAAACACAGAGAACGCATGGGGAACTCGGATACAATCTTTGTTTTTTATATAAAGTTAATATATTCGTTTAAATGTACTATTCAAGTAAAGATAAAAATAGGGCTACAAGAATTACATATATTGGTTATAAGAGTAATAATAATTCAGATTATATATTTAAGTGAAAGTTATTATATCCTCTATTAAAATTAGTATAAAAGGTCGAATTAAAACAAAAAATGGATAAAGAGCCAGAAATTAAATTAGAAAAAAACTAGAACAAAAAATATCAAAACCAACGTAAAGCTGTAGAAAATAAAGAACTTGTAATAAAATTAGACCAAAACGAAATTGATAATTACCAAAAATCTCAAGATATTAAAAAATAAAAATCAATAGATAAAGAAAATCCTCTACGCCCAGAGCATAAGCCTCCGTTTCTATCCTATACTCCTTAATACGTATTGGGACGAAGGTCTCTATTTACGGGTGAATAGGACAATATTAGTCTTCGCCGTTGCAAGCTTTAGGCCGTGGTCTTCCATCTAGTAATTAACCTCATGGATTGCCTGATTCAGTTTCTTCTCGGCAATTTTTCAACTTTTGCCGTGATGACTTTCTAGTCACGTGGTTCTAGTCACGTGATTCTCGTCATCTGCGTATCCTACAATAAAATTATCAACCGGCATTGGAAGCCTAAGTACCTGGTCGTACATGATGTTTCATTGATCCGGTCCAAAGACTGATCCTTGAACTGCACCTGCAGTTACTTTTCTCACTTTTGTTCCTTGTGCAGTTTCAAAGATTATTTCTTGATCGCTCAGGTGATGATTCTTCAAAGGTATTTTAGCACCTGGAAGTTCCTTAGCCCTTCCCTGAAATCGCTCCATCTTCCTGAGTTAAAGGCATTCTTCACATCGAGGGTCACTAATAGAGTGATTTGTCTCGAATAGTGATTGTTTGTCTATGGGTTCTCGATGACCTGAACGATACTGCTTATAGCATCGAACGAAAACCGTATTATCAGGGACATAGATTTACCGCAGTTTCTACGGTCCTCAGTATACTTGGCTGAAGCACCTTCTCGTAGTTTTTGCCGGCGATGTCTAATAATTCTAGAAGATTTCAAAAGTTTTGCATTTTAAGATCCCCTTTGCCGTTACTGATAAGGATCAATCTGGATCTTTTCCAGAGTTTACTGAAGACACCCAAAAGTATTGCACATGAAAAACTATTGTACATACATAAGATGGGTTTTTGGCACTCATGCGCAGCTATCTTCAGTATCTTGGCAGGTAGTACACTCTACTGGAAAAACGAGAAAATATCACCAAGTAAATGAGTTATATTTGAGTTTCTCATTTATAAAGCAGAATGCATAAGATTTGCAAAAAAGAAATAGCGTCGGCGCGAGTCGCCAAAAGATAAATCTTAAAAAAAACAGTTTTAAAACTAGAAATATAAAGTTTACTCGTTTTGTAAATCCGACGCGATTATACTATAGTAAAAAGATGCGAAGGAATGATGCAGTGTTGCAGACAATTCACTTACTAATATTTAAACTACAAATATATTATTTTTAAAATTTTATAATGAATTTTAAGAAAATCCAATATTTGTTATCGCTCGATAATAAGGAGAGTAATAAATTTCATAATATTAAAAAACGACCTTTCCTAGTATAATGATGTTTATTAATTAAATTTTTATGAATTTCGAGCTTTCGATCCGTATAGGATCTTTATCAAGGCTAGAAATATAATAACATAATGTAATTTATTTAAAATTAAAATAAATTAAAAGACTTACATATATAGATGTTTTAAAAATATATCAACAAATTATAAAAATATCAGTTAGAAAATTTTATACAGCCAACAAAAAGTTATGTTAAACGTAACCTAAAACAAATTATTAATAAATTACTTATAAAAATATGAAAATCTTAACAAACTTTGGTTACCCTAATACTGGAAAATCTAAATAATAGAGTACAGTGCATACTTAACAATAAAAATACAAAATTACTATTAATAAATAAATAACAATAAGAATGTAAAAATGTATCGTAAAAATATTTTCTCCATGTGATGCAGTTGATATGTTGATCAGCTGGGAATTTGAAAAAATACATGATGAATAAACGTATAAGTATAGACATCTATTTATCAATATATTAATCAATATTAACCAAAAAAATTTTTTTAAATGATAAGGTACGAAGGTAAGGTAGATGCGTTGTTTGTAAACAATGAACTTGGAGTGGTTTATAAAATTAATTGCTCTGAGTGTCCAGCTACTTGTATTGGTGAGACCAAGAGAGAGGTGGGCATAAGGCTTGGTGAACATTGGGCACCTATAAATGCAGTTTTAAAAAAAGAAAAAAGTAAAAATGAAAAAATAGTTATTCCATCCCGAATAAGGCCGAAGAGACGCGTTGTCATCGAAAATCCTCCAAATTACAAGGAGACTGATGATACTGACAGTTATGTTGAAAAAGGTAAACAAGATGATATTAATGATGATAAAGTGGTATTCAAACATTTTAAGACGACTAAACATGATTTCTCATGGGTAAAGTTTAAAATTCTTGACCATGAGTCTAATTATCACAAGAGAAAAACTAGTGAGTATTTACATATTAACATGTATGAGAATGCTATCAATGAACAAGCTGACTCTGAAAAAATGTTTAAACCATATTTATCAAACATCCATAAAATGAAAAATAATACATGAATTTTTATTCATTGTTTACACACAACTCATCTACCTTACCTTCGTACCTTATCATTTAAAAATTTTTTTTGACGAATATTGATAAATATATTGATAGATAGATGTCCTTATACATTTATTCATCATGTATTTTTTCAAATTCTCAGCTGATCAACATAACAACTGCATCACATGGAGAAAATATTTTTACGATACATTTTTATATTCTTATTGTTATTTATTTATTAATAGTAATTTTGTATTTTTATTGTTAAGTATGCACTGTACTCTATTATTTAGATTTTCATATTTTTATAAGTAATTTATTTATAATTTGTTTTAGGTTACGTTTAACATAACTTTTTGTTTGCTGTACTAAAATTTTTTAACTGATATTTTTATAATTTGTTGATAATTTTAAAACATCTATATGTAAGTCTTTTAATTTATTTTAATTTTAAAAAAATGTATTACATTATGTTATTATATTTCTAGCCTTGATAAAGATCCTATGCGGATCGAAAACTCGGAATTCATTAAAATTTAATGAATAAGCATCATTTACTCGGAAAGGTCGTTTTTTAATATTATTAAATATATTATTTTTAATTATATAAATAAATAATTTTTTGTTATTTATTATGCTATTAAAATTTTTAATGTAATTTTCAAAATTATAAACAAAATTACATTAAAAATGTTAATAACATATTAAACATATAAGCAATAGGATTCATTGTTTCTTTTGTTATTATGGTATTTTATTATCTGTTTTTCAAGCAAAAGTAAATTGTTCAAAACCTAAATAATTGAGTAGGAAGCAAATACACTTAAAAAATTATTAATATTATATTGATTTATTCTTTGGAATACTTAAATAAACTCTCGCTAAACTGAAAATTATTAGTATTTCATTCACAGTCTTCATAACACTCTTCCTGTAGTATTTGACTAGTCGAACTAGGATATCGGTATGAACTGATTATACGGATTGTATGAAAAATGCTACTTAGAATGATTTCTAATTTTGCAAGATGCTTCATTACAGTATTCCAAAGAATAAATCCTTTTGATATTAAAAATTACTTCAGTAAATATCCTTTTGGTATTTTATTATTTGTTTTTTCAAGCAAAAGTGAATTGTTAAAAACCTAAATAACTGAGTAGGAAGCAAATATATTTAAAAAATTCTTAATATTAAAATGATTTATTCTTTAGAATACTGTAATAAAGCATCTTGCAAAATTAGAAATCATTCTAAGTAGCATTTTTCATACAATCCGTATAATCAGTTCATACCGATATCCTAGTTCGACTAGTCAAATACTACAAGAAGAGTGATAAAAACTAAAAAAAGTATTTTCATTTTGGCCCAGTCCTTCGTCATTACAAAATAAAAATTTTAAGATTTATATTATAAAGTAATGGGCAATATAAATAAAAATAACAATGAAAAAGAGTATTGTTTTTAATTTGTTATAAGAATTTAAATGTGTTTTTGAGATATTTTTACTACTATGGTGATTTTTTTTCATTAACTATTTGGGCGAAAAAATATTTTATGAACATTTTTACAATCCTCGTAAAAGAGGACTGTAGTTTTCTTTGAATTAAATTTTTAAAAATTAAAATTAAATTTTTAGCTATCTTAACAAGAAATATTTATTTTTACGAAATACATACATTTTTTAAATATATTTTTTTACTCTATTACGAACAAAAGTACGAGTGTCGCTGGTAAAAAAACATTTTGAGAATATTTTTACGGTAATTTGTTTGAGTTTTAAAATCGTAAAAGACGATTCTTGCTCGGGAATAGAAGAAAATGTATGGTACCTAATGAACTAGCATCTTTTAAACATGCAATATATTTATTTCTACTATCTTCTCAAGTTGGAGCTCATTAAGAAAAATATTTAAATAATACTAGAAATCCAGTGGTTTGAATTCTAGCAACAATTTCACAAACATGCACTGTTTAAATAAAAGCATTAATTTTGCAAAATATATTATTAATGTATATTATAGAAATGCAGCAAATGTTAAGCAATACAGGCGTTTTAATTAATGGAACTCTAATTTATGTTAACTTTAATCTATTAACTTAAATAAAGAATCACCCCATAATTATCTGAAAAAATTAAAGTAGATTTCGATAATTATCAAGGACCATATTTTAATAAAAACAATCAAAATTTGTTTCTCGAACTATAATAATATAATATATTCGAATTCAATATCCATTTGAATCTTACGCTATTGCAATCGACAAATCTCAAGCAGTGTTTGAAAAGAATTGAAAGTTTTACTTGCTTATCTTAACAAATTATTTAAAATTTTGTTTAATTAAAATTATTTTAAAATATATGTTTATAAAGAAGATATTAATATCTTTTGGTATTAATAATAATATAAACGAACCTAGTTATTTCGAAAAAAATTTATTATATATTTAGATTTAAATTATTAGATTACCTTCTTTTTGATCCGCTGGATATAGTTACAAGAGCATTAGTTTTATCAAGATTTCTCATATCCTCGGTTTCCATTACTTTCCTAGGAGGATTTTAGCTTTACACTAATTTATCTTTTTTATGTTGACATTATCGATTTTTTCTTTTAATTAAAAAAAGGCAATTGCTTCTAAAATATAAATATTTTCTTATGAATTTATTGAGTTGTAATTATTCTGAATAAAGATTCAATACCTTACTAAAATTGAGAATGAAACCTACATTGTTTTTGAAACGATGAAAATGTAAATTCAAGCGAACTACCATATACATGGTAAATTAGTAAATTCTTAAATAAGAAATATTATTATTACAGTTAAGAGGGCTCAACCTCTTTTTTTTAAATTAATCTTTGAATGAAAACCCCCAGGTGTTTTTTTTATTTAAAAAAAAAACTTAAATGCTTTTAAAATATCTTCTGCTGAAGTTGGTGGTCGAAAATTCAAAACAATGTCGTATTTTTTTACTAAAATAGGTATTTTCAGGATCTAATAAGAGGTCTTTTGAGACGAGCTTTATATAAGCTTTATACTCGTACTTAAAACTGTTGGCACCATGAAATAACATTTTTGGATTTATTTATTATTAGAAATAGGATATGAATTAGATATCAAAAGAAATTAATATTTTATAATTTTAATATTTTCAATTTATTCATTTTCAGAAACCCAATATGAATTACACATTAAATTCCGCATTATATTCTGCTATATTCAATACTAGTATTTCAATACTATACGCTTCGGCGATGGTCGAGTGGTTTAAATCTCACGACTGTATATAAGTAGAGATACTACTATACTTACATATAGAGAAGGTTTGCCTCCCGAGTAAGAGTTTTATAACTGTATATAGACGCTATTCGTAGTATGAAAATACTTTCGTAAATATAAACTGATTTAAAACTCTTCAACACGTCGTGGCTAGGAATCTGTTTTCATCATATTATTTAAAAGAAAAATCCAATATTATGGAGAAAACAGAAACTGATTGAAAGGATCTTCTGATAGAGAGGATACATGGCCTTAAGTCAACCTGAAGTAATGTATTAAACGGTTCCGTGTTGACTTGCATAAGGCATAAAGTGGGGTGGATTTGACGGTAAACATGTTAAGCATGGAGTCCGAAATAAACTAGGGCCCGGCCCTAGATATGCGTAAGGCATTCTTACCTAGACGCATGTAAAAAATTACATCTGTGAAACCTGCTCGTAGAGCAAAAAAAATACCCTGCCTAGCTGGCACTAAGTTTCCTCAAAGAATGAGCTTAATACTTCAATATGCTACAGATACCACCAATTAGAAGCATGCAATCATACATACATTTCTATAAACTTTTAAAAGTTTTTTTTATTCATCCAAAATTTTGGAAGAAATTTTCAAAAAATTCAAGATATCGAGTAAAAACCATATTTTACTCGATAAATATTGTCCTCTTAATTACAGTTTGCCATATTCCTAAAGAAATTAGTTGCAAGTAGAATTCACGTTAAAATGCATTAAAATCAGTTTGTAACCGGTAGCAAAAGCTCTAATCATTACATGGGGGCCAATTTCTGGACGAACTATATTAAGGAGACAAGGTTTAGGTTTTTTACTACTTCTTACTTTATTAATCTGCTATTTTCATTTTTTTTTTCACTAAAGTTATAAAAACGCAAGTTTTTACAAAATAACTTTAGCCATATTTTAATGTCGTAGGGAAAACGTCAAGTTTCTGTAAACCGGGTAAAATACATAGGTATTTGCAGACTAAGAAATATACAAATACTGTTCTTTGGTTGACGGGGAAACGTCTAGTTTCTATTAACCGGATAAATGCAAAGGTATTTGCAAACTAAAGACCTTTCTTTTCAAAAACTTTCTATTTTTCTATTTAGTAAAAGTTTTAATGACGAGGAGGTATCCAGCTTTCATAAATAGAGTCAATACAGTGGTATAGGCAAGTAATTCTATTCTAGAATCAAAATATTCTCAAAACTTTCGCTCTAAAATTAAAATTCTTTTCTTCAAAATGAGCGCACTTAACAGATTAGCAGACTTACATGAAGCAAAAGACCCTATAACAGAAAAAGCTTATGATAAATTAGTAGGCAATGCTTCTTTTGGTGACTTAAACGAAGTCTGGTTCACTGCGTTAGCAAAAAAATATCAAAAATATTATTTAGAGCACACTAGCAAATTAGTTAACGTACCAGACAAAACCTTAATCGAGTTATTAAAAGGTACCTCTTCAGCCGACAAAGTAGAAAAACTTGTCAAAGACAACCTTCGTTAGTATTTTAAACGAGTTAATTAATAGCCAAATAGACCCGTCAGCTATCATTAATATATTATTAGAATTAGAAAAGGCAAAAAACCCCTTAAATATTTACCTTTACTCTCGTTTTAGAAATAAATTCAAAATATATTGTAATTTATCAAGAGACAATACAGAGCCATCCACTGCAGATTACATTAAATTTTTAGCAAATCACGTTATTAAAGAATCAGCTGAGGGAAAATTAACACAACCAGCAGAAGAACTTTTTTTCTGAATTAAAATATAACTAACGATGACGTAGAACTAGTAGGAAAGGCACTCAAGAATTACGAAACATGTGCAATATTGATAGAGCTATACAACAAAGGTCTGAAATCAGATTATTAATAGTAGTAGAAGAGCTATCCGTAGAAATAGCAATGCTAAATATAGAGCAGTCTCAATTTAAAGAAACTCCAACTTTACACCGTAAACAAAGAAAATTGAATGGAATGTAGATTCAACAAAAGTTTATAAAAAAAAGAACGGAGTAAATCAAGAAAATGGCAACCTCTATCAGTCATATAATCAAGACAATACTACTCAAAGAGGAAATACAATATACAACACACATCAGCAAAGCACTAACTTCGGACATAGCACAAATAAGAGGCCAGACAGAAGCATACCTTTAAAAACTCTATGCTCAACAATGTACTACATAGAAGGAAATATGGACGAACCTTGCAGGTTTTGCAACCTCGCTCACGGACAAAGCAATTGCAGATATGCAAGACCACCCACGGAGAATCATACCTATAACACAGCTAGATCAATTTATGGCCAAAACTAAAGTTTAGCAAAAATTAGGCCCTTCTCAATAACACACTGGAAATGGTACCTAAGTTCAATGAAAAAGCAGACGAACTGGAAGCATTAATAATAGGATCGGTCGAGCCCGGAATATGAATCCGCCGGAAAACGAATACGAACTCATACAGCTAATACAAATGAGACTTTTAGGTAAGGCAAGTAGGGCCACATTGGCTCAAGCTTTTAGTAGCGTAAATAAACTAACGGAATTCATGGGATTTGCGTTTGAACACCCCAAAATGTCAAATGAGCTAAACGGCGAGTTATCACAACCCAGGGAAAAAGAAAAAGAAACAATTATAATCTTTGCGAATAAAATTAAAAAAGTAAGTCGAAAGATCAAAAAAGCAAGGTTAGTAAAAAGCAGACATACTGACGAGGATGAAATAGAAAGGGATCTGACTAGATTCTTTCTTAAAGATATGAGATTTGAAATACGTGTGTGTACGAATAAGTGAAAGTTGAAGACAAAGAAGTAAAAGTCGTTAACGCAGGTAATAAAGCGAGATACCAAATATGCAATCCAGACCATCATCTCATCTCCGAATGCGAAAAAATAACGGTAAAACAAAGTAGAGACAAAAATAAACCAGTACAGTGCCAAATGTGTAACAATTTGTCATTTAGCCACCGAATGCAGGTCGCAACCAAAGTTCAGCCATTGCGGAAAATCAGCCCACAAAGAAGATGAATGTTATATATAATAATTATATATATGTTATATCCAAGTAGAAACAAATACTGATGATAACGTTGAATGCTTTTATTGTCATAAAAAAGGCCACATAATTGCTAACTGTAGGAAAAGGATAAACGCAGAAAATAAAATTGAAGAACATCAGGAAAACAGTTAACTGACTCCGGGCGTGGATCGAGAGGTAGCGGATGTTCAACAGAACTAATACCAGTAAAATAAAACTAGGACAGCCATGCGCTAAACATATTGTTGACCTCCAAAAGGCTGAAAACAAGTAAAAAGTCTATGCAATACCAGCACAAAACAAAAAATTAAAACATAAGCAATCCAATTAAAATCATCGAGATCAACAGCCATTAAGGAAAACCAGTCAATAATAAGAATATTAAAAAGAAAAACATTAATCCGAAAAAGAATTATAAAAAATTCCGCTAATTTAGAAATCAAATTCAAAAAATAATTAATAATGAATATTAATTAATATTCAAAATTTATTGTATCGCTCGATAACAAGGAGAGTATTTAAAATAATTGAAATAATAACAACCTTTACGAGCAACTTCTTGATTTAATTTATTGAGATGTTGATAAAGTCCAAGCTTTCGACTCACATGGAGTCTTTATCAAGGCTAAAATATACAATTATGATAGAATACTATAAAATTTAAAAAAATATAAAAATAATTAAAAAACTTACAATATGATGTTAAATAGTTAAATTAAATATCGTAAAATTTTGACATTGATAAAAATCTTTTCTTAATCCTAATCATTACATATATTTAATTAAAAATACTGTATAGAAAGTCACTTTATAATTAAAAATATTAAATAAATTACAAATTAAAAAACAAAAAGTTAAATCAATCTTAGTATGTATTGATGATGATTTTTTCTGCTGTTATTGTTGTCTGAAAATCAGCTGATAATTTTAAAATTTGTCAAAAAACATATATGTGTAGACATCTACATTTCAGGATGTTAATTAAAAATCATAATACAAAATGATGATAAAGTAGAATATCAATATAGCAACAAATATTCATAAGTTTTTTTTCATTTTATGGATGTTAGACAAATATGGTTTAAACAATTTTTCAGAGTCCCCTTGCTCATTTATGGTGTTCCTATAAATATTGATACATAAAACTTCACTAGTGTTCCTCTTGTGGTAATTTGACTCATGATCAAGAATTTTAAACTTTTGCCAAGAAAAATTATGTCTGGTCCTTTTAAAATGTGTTAAAACAACTTTATCATCACTAGAGTTTTTTTGTTGTTTTTCTTGATCACCATTGTTTTCAGTATAATTTGGGGGTTTTTCAATAACAACACGTCTTTGTGGTCTCTTACGGGGTATATCAGTTTCATTTTGGTTTTTTTCTTTTTCTTTTTTTATCAATGCATCAATGGGTGCTTTATGCTCACCAAGTCTTATGCCCACTTCTCTTTTGGTTTCACCAACATAAGTAGCTGGACATTCTGAGCAATCTAATTTATAGACAACGCCAATTTGTTTTTCTTTAGGAATTTTATCCTTAGCTTTTATTATTATGCTGTTGTCACTTAAGTTATTTACAATTTTTGGTATAGCTAGTATATTGTGTCTCTTGCAGCATTTGTTCATGTCATCATAGAAACCATCAACAAAGGGGGCACATTTAATTTTGGTTTCTTTATACTAATAGCTTTTTGAATGTCAATAATGTCATTATTGTTTGCTATACTATTTTCCTTCCTATATTTTATTGTATCTAGCCTTTTCTGAACATAATAATTAATAAACCTCTCAGGAGGATAGTCATTGTTCAGTAGTATATCCTTAACAATGGCTAGATTCTCTTTATGAAAAATCTCATTTGATAATAGTATTGCTTTATCAATTAGACAATATATGATACCTATTTTCTGATGTTTTGTATGTCCAGATCTGAAATTTACATATCTCAAAGATGAAATAGGTTTCCTATACCAGTTATGTAAAATTTTGTTGTCTTTTTTTGCTAATTGTCATACTCATTTTCATGGGTAAACTGTAGTTTAAGATGATAAGAGTTGAAAGTGTTTAGCAAATACATTACTTTATCCCTAGGAATGCAAGTGATAATATCGTCCACATAGCGATAATAAAATAATGGTTTAAAATCAATGACGCTTAAGCAGTGTGTCCCAAGGTCAGACCTTTCAGATCTGGACATACAAAACATTAGAAAATAGGTATCATATATTGTCTAATTGATAAAGCAATACTATTATCAAATGAGATTTTTCATAAAGAGAATCTAGCCATTTTTTAATTATTTTTATATTTTTTTAAATTTTATAGTATTCTATCATAATTGTATATTTTAGCCTTGATAAAGACTCCATGTGAGTCGAAAGCTTGGACTTTATCAACATCTCAATAAATTAAATCAAGAACTTGCTCGTAAAGGTTGTTATTATTTCAATTATTTCAAATTCAAAAAAAAAAAATAAAGTCGTAAAACAAAAATCCGTGAATCGTAAAATATTATAAAAGTAAAAAAAAATAAATAAATAAAATTCATAGAAATAATAAAAATTATTCCCTCAGGGCAAGGAACCGAAAAATGAGCTAAGCACTCTAGCAAATGAGGTCAAAGTAGTCACTAAAGAATTACGTAAGACAATCAAAAAGATAGTAAGAGTAGTACTAAAGCAAGACAACTATTTCCCTAGAACAAGGAATCCGGAAAGTGAATTAAAATATTTCCTTCTAAGAATAAGAAATTAGAAATAAGACTATTTCCCCAGAATAGGGAATCCATATAAAAAAAAGAGGAAAAACAATTTCCTTAGAAAGGAATCCGAATAAAAAATTTAAATATTTCCTTAGAATAGGAAATCCGAAATAAGACAAATATATAAATATTCTTCCCCAGAATAGGGAATCCGTAACACAGAAAAAAAATCCGCTGTATTGGTCCCAAGCCCGGAGCCTCATAAGGCTGAGGAAGGAGGAGGGTGGTTCAGGACGCCTTTTTTTTTCAAGGTTGAACTAGAATCAAGGATATAGGATATAGCTCTCTGGAACAACTGAGGCTGCCCTATAAATCGGGTCTCATGCCTTGCATTTCTCCGGGGACATATTCTATGCTTTAACCCATGTGTTCTTGGTTAGGAATGCCGCAGACTGCTCATAGTTATCCTATTATCGGTTCTGGAATGCCCTATAAACCGGGTTTTATGACTTGTCTTTCTCTCGAGCATTCTTGACAAGCATGCAGCCGCAGACTGCTATCCTAAAACTATCCTTGAGGAAGAGGCACATTAAAGGTGCTCCAAGGTTTTCTCCAACCTAAGTGCGATTTAAGCCACATACAGGATTGCCTTAGACCTGACGTATTGGCTCTTAGCATGGAAGAATTCTACCTCGAGCACAGCGACGTAGCCGATTAAAGTTAGTCGCGAGTCTAGCTAAATCATGACTGCAGGTTGTTATTTATTTCTAACTCGTACTGCGTCCTAAAGCCCAACTGGAACGGAGAATACAAAAAAGAGACCGGCGCAGAAAACGTCTCGGAAATTCCCTCTAAAGAAGACCTTCGCTAATGCGGTGACGTCTCCTCCGAAAGATAAGGATCAGGAGGGGGCTAAGAAAGCTTCTGGCCAGCAAACGCAGCCAAAGGATGTAGCTACAAACACCCCCCCCCTCCAGATGAGAATGATTTCGTCGCCGTTAAAAGCAAAGGTCAAAGAAAAAAGGAATAGAAGAAAAAGAAAAAAAAATTTGAAAGAAAGGAGGCAGAGGCTCGTAAAAACCAACAGCAGGAAAAGAAGAAGCAGCAGCAGCAGCCAAAAATAACTGCAACAGTAGCAGACCACCTGCAGGGGTCAGAGAATAAAAGAAGGAGAAAAAAGAAAAAGCCGCAAAAGAAAGAAGGAGATGGTGAATCTCCTACTTCCGAAGCGACAGAAAAAGGCAGGAGAAAGAAGCGCCAGAACCGGAGCATAAGGATCCTTAAGCGTAAGGAGGCTCTAATAATAAAGCTTCCTGAAGGGAAGTCTTATGCGATAGCCCTGCTGGAGATCAAAAGAGCTGTTCAACTAAAGCATTCGAGGACTGAGGTTCACCGAATCCAGAAAACCCAGGATGGCAGCCTCTTAATAGAACTAAGCTCGTCGAAAGACCGGCTAAAACTATTAGACGCTGTCAAGACGGTCACAAGTCAAGAAAGTACAGTCAAGGAACTGATTCCCCACCTAACCGTGGAGATCAGAGGCCTAGATGGTACTACTGGCAGCGACGAAGTGAGGAAGGTGGTAAAGGAGGTAACCAAGCTACAGAACGATGACGACATAAAAGTCGCTATCTTGATGGCTAAGGGCACTAAGGCGGATATAGCGGTCGTAGAGCTACCAGAGGCCGCCGCACTAAAATTGACCAATAAAGGCCGGCTAAATAATGGCTGGTCTAATTGACAAGCGTGCTTAAGAGCCGAGGTTATACGGTGCCTTAAGTGTCTTATTTTCGGCCACAACCAGTGGTCATGTAAGGGCACGGACCGAAAGTTTGCGTATTTTAAATGTGGTGTTTCCAAGGCCACAAGTCAGAAAAATGTCCTGTGGAGAAAGCAGAATGCTTCCTCTGCAGGGAAAGAACTTACAAAGCCAAGACCGACCACCTCCCAGGATGTGGAGCATGAAAGGTACGGCAAGGAAGATAAAGTGTCATCGGTAACGTTCGGAGTCTTTCAAGAAAATATGAACAATATAATTCTTGCTGACCTTTTGCTCGATCGGCTCGCGGGCGAGACAGACTATTGCGTCGTCTTGCTATCCGAGCCGCATCGCAATAGGAATCAGCAATTCTGGTTCACCGATGACACAGGCCGGTGCGCTATACGACTACGAGGTCGCGCTCAGACGTCTATGTCCCGACATGGAAAAGGCAACTGCCACGTCTGGGCAAAATGCGGTGATACCACTTTCATTAGTTGTTATTTGTCGCCGAATAACACTATTGGAGTGTTCACTACAAAGCTGGCCTCACTGGAGGAAACGATAAGGGAAGTCTCTGGCAATATCATAATTGCCGGAGACTTAAATTCCAGGGCCGTGGAATGGGGAATGCCAACCACGAACCGTAGGAGAACGTTGATCCTAGAGATGTCCGCTAGAACTGATCTGGTGCTCATGAACTCTGGGAACAATCCAACCTACGTAAGGCCTTTGGTGAATCGATTCCTGACGTCACTTTTGCCTTGGCCGGGTTGGCAGGAAGAGTAGGCGTTGGAGGGTGATGGATGGAGCCAATGGCAGTCACCATAATTACATCACCTTCAAAGTGCGTGATAGGGTCGTTAATCAACCCTCGTACAAAAAGCGCCCACTAGGCTGGAATGTGTCAAAGATGAACGAGGACAAATTTGTGGAATATCTTCGTGAAGAGTCGGCTATCCTAGCCTGGCATGGAGGAACGACCACCCCGGGAGAAGCAGAGAATCTCGTCAAAAGGGTAACTGCTCTTCTGAGGGGAGCTTGCGATGCCTCTATGCCGCGTAAACGGTCCTGGAAGGATAATAGAAGCGTGTACTGGTGGAATGAAGAAATTGCGGAGCTTAGGCGGGTCTGTTACAGGGCACGCAGAAGACGGCAAAGAGCGCATGGCCACCCGAGCTTGCTACGCGCTCTGAAGAGTACAAGGAAGCCAAGCATAGGCTGGCGAAAGCCATTTGCCTCAGCAAGGCGCGCTGTCTTCGGTCGCTAAGAGATGATATCAACAGCGATACGTGGGGCCTTGAATATAAGGCTGTCATGGGCAAACTTAAGTCCGGGTCTGACAACACGATGGATGAAGCAGCGACCAGAAGAATAGTGGACACTCTCTTTCAGAATCATCCAAACCAACAACACCTGGCTTTGGATGTCCAAAGGGAACAAGTTCCGCTATTTAGCGAGGCGGAGATGTTTCAGGCAATTAGGTCAATGCAAATTGGAAAAGCGCCAGGATCAGAAGGAATACCCGCGGAAGTCCTTAAGGCGGCTGCAAAGGTAATCCTTGGTCTCCTCCTTGGAATGTTTAATAGTTGCCTCGTGGCAGGCGTATTTCCAAGGGACTGAAAAGTGGCATGTCTGGTTCTGATAAGCAAGGGAAAGGGTGAACCAGGATCTCCATCATCTTACAGACCTTTGTGTATGTTAAATACCATTGGCAAGGTGATGAAGAACATGGTCAGAGGAAGATTGCGGCTAGCAATTAGGGAAGCGGGTGACCTTAGCGACGATCAACACCGTTTTCGTGAGGGGCGTTCCACGATCGGTGCCATCGAGCAGGTCGTGAAGGTGGTTATGAGGGCCAGACAAGTACGGCCGGATATTAAACCAGACGTCCTGCTTGTCACGTTGGATGTGAAAAACGCATTCAACTCAGCTAAGTGGGGCGATATGTTTCAGATTATCTGAGAAATATACTCAGAGACTACCTCCGGGACCAATACCTGCGCTGGGACTCGCTCGATGGCACAAGAGGTAAAGTAATAAGCGCAGGCATAGCGCAGGGTTCAGTTCTGGGCCATGATCTGTGATATGCCTTTTACGACGGCTTGCTAAAGATTGAGCTTCCGGTTGGATGCTCCATGATCGGATACGTGGATGATTTTGCTCTAATCAGAACAGCTCGAGAGACAGAGGACCAGAAGAATACCTTGGCTGAGGTCATGCGCCTTATCAATAGTTGGATGTCGGATCGTGCACTCAGACTGGCAGTTCCAAAAACGGAGATTGTCCTTCTGACCCGGAGAAGGGTTGATACCATATTCGGCGTCAGCTTTGATGACGGAGGTAATCCCCTAATGATCCAGACCAAACCATCGATCAAATATTTGGGGGTCTTCTTGGACAACAAGTTGACCTACAATGTCTATTGTCTAATTCCAGCAGGCCTGTGAAAAGACTGGCCGTGTGACAAAGTCCCTCTCGTGGCTAATGTCGAACATCGGCGGTCCCAGATCAGGGAAGAGGAGGCTGTTGATGATGACAGTCAACTCCATCTTGCTCTACGGTGCAGAGGTGTGAGCGGACAATGTCCGCATAAAAAAGTACTGCGAGAAACTGAAGGCAGTACAGAGGCAGGGGGCGCTTCGAATCGCTTTCTCGTACAAGACTGTATCAGAGCCAGCGATCCAGGTAGTGGCTCGGGTGATTCATATCGATCTGCTTGCTTTGGAAAGGCAGGCGATCTATAACCGTGAGGAAGAAGAGCGCTACGTAGCTTTCGTTTGCGCTCGCTCCCGCACAATGGAGGCAGTATAGGTGGAATGATGACTCGAGGGGACGTTGGACGCGCCGCCTTATTATCAACTTGGAAAGCTGGATTAACCGTGATCATGGGGAGGTAGACTTCTACCTCACACAGTTTCTAACTGGTCACGGTTATTTCCGCTATATGCTTTTCAAGTGGCGCAAGATGGCATCTCCTGAATGCTTGCATTGCCCGGACGAGCCGGATACCGCGAATCACACCTTTTTTAGGTGTCCTCACTTCACTGAGGTGCGACCGCCCTTTGATGAATGGTGGCCAGAAGGAGTCGTCCCGGAAATGCTGCGCAATACTGTGAACTGGTACAGTGTGGCAGAGTACGTACGGGCGACACTGATTAGAAAAAAGGAGGAAGGTCTCCTCTCGTAGGAAACTCTCCTCCTTTATTGACAGTGTATGGCGAAGAATAGCCTTGGCTGCATTTTTTCCGGATCGAAGTAGTACCTAAACAGGGAGTCCCGGTCCGGTGTCTATGATATTGTCATAAACGCAGGATGGTGGCGAGTTTAGTGGGTATTGTAATTTCTCCTCAGTTATACTGAGTATCTGGGCAACTATAAATTTGAGGTTGAGTCCTACATAATCATACAGAACGCGGTACACCATAAATGGTATGCGTAAAAGCATTCTCCTCGTGAAAAAAAAAGAAAAAAAAAACACAAAAAAAAACAAAAAAAAAAAAAAAAACAATTTCTTTAGAGAAAATGGAATCCGCATAAAATAAATAAAATTCGCAAAATTAATAAAAATTATTTCCCCAGAACAGGGAATCCAGATAATAAATAAAAATATTTCCTTAGAATAGGAAATCCAAAATAAGACTATTTTCCCAAAGTAGGGGGACGAAAGAGCTTAGCTAAAATATTTTTTTTTTAAAAGTGTATTTTGTATACACAAAAACACATCAGTCTCATACACTTTCTCACACGTACTATTAACAGCGCAAAGTAGCAAGAAAGAGAATTCAAAACATATAATACACATACAATACACAGTTCCAAAGAAGAACGCTACAAGACACCCGAGTACGCCCGACGAGTTACAAGGATCTGAATACAATTATACTAGATAATTGCTAGCAATTATAGACTGTGCGAAGCATAACAACCCACTAAATTTATTCCTAAATACAGACGATTTTTATTATTTGAAATATTATTAATTGGGTATTTTAGGTGAAGTAAATAATCAAACTCATTTTGTTATAAACAATAAATATTTAATGTACAAAATATTGTATGTGTACATTAGGATTGTTCACTAAAAAAAAAAAGTGCGCCAAAAATGTTCTTCCTGAATTATGTTGAAGTTTAGGTGACAAAATGATCGCGTACCAATTTTCAGCACATTTGAGAACAATATAGGGGTCGCACAAACCCAGGGTAGCTCTCAAGTGGTTGGCTAAAACCGACAATTAGTGCGAACCAAAAAATTTTTTTCAAAATACGTTTTCTATGCTTTCTAATATGTTTTTGGTGTCGCTTAACTCGAAAATGAGGTCTTCAGAGTCAGAAAATACCATAATCACCCTTAAACACCGAAAACACCCCTTTTTTTACCAAAAATTTTTGGATTTTATAGCGAAAATCGTATATATTCGAAACATCTGGATTATAAATTACAATTGATGACTTAAAAATGTGTTTATTTACATAATAGTAATTAATTAAATGTATATTCAAAATAGTAATTTTAATTAATTAATTTTTGATTATCTATGATTTTTTTTTGAAAAATATTTTAATCAATATTTTATTCTTTAATTGCTTTATTAATTTTGTTTAATGATTGCATGAAAGCTTGTTTCACTTTAAAAGATGTTGAAAGTCGTATTGAGTCAAAACGATATTTGTTGTAACCTTTTATTAAAATTATATCATTAATTGATTTAACTCGACTCTAACCGACGTATGTAATTCCCAATTGTCTTTCCGTGTCTCCTATGTGCAAGAAAATTTTATCTAACGTCTGCCCTTGTGACTTGTGGATGGTTAGAGCATATGACAACATTACTGGAAATTGCGTGCGACTGCATAAAATATTATTATGTTTCCAAGTTCTTTCCACGGGAATAATTGGGAAATAATTTTTATAAAAAAATGGTCCTTTGTAATAGTCAACTCAACCATTAATACTTGAGGTAATTGTGGTGGTGATTCATTATCAGCATATATTATTTCCCGTATGAATCCTAAGCTACCATTTGTTAATCCACCTGCTACCCATAAATTTATACGTAACATTATTCTACAGTCTTTTGACAAGTTTAATATATTCTGTTGCTTTTTCGTTCGAGCAACGCATCGCAATATTGGGTGTGTTTATTGAAACTATGCGTGCAACTAGATGTCCCGTATTTTTCAAAAATGTTTCATTATGTGTTTTAACTTGTGCACACGTTGATGTAATCCTCTTAACCATTTCTTTGATTATTGTGCTTTTACCAGAACCAGCTTTGCCTTGTATTATAACTCTTTTTATACTATTTGCTGTCATAGTACCGTTTTGTATACTGGTCATTTGAGTATCTAACAAGTTTAATATTTGTTGTTGGTCATCTGTAAACGATATTTTAGATTCTGTATTTTATTTATATATTTTCTTTTCTTGTTGAGATTTGTAGGTATTCAGAAAAGAATGTATTTCTAATTCAGTTGGTTTGTTTTCAATAGGCATATTCCAGTTATAACATAAATCTATTGCCCTTTTTCCTAAATCTCTTTCTAAATTGTCATTTTGGAATCCTGATAAAAACTCAAATGCATTTTTTATGTTATCATCATTTATTTCTTCTGGAATTACATCATTCTCATTGAATTCGTTTAAATCTATGTTTTCATTGTTATTTATATTTAATGTTTCGTAAATTTGCTTCCATTTATTTATATTTTCATATGATTGAAGAATATCATTATAATCATTTTTAAATGGTATGTATAAAATACATTGTTGTTTATAAAATTTTTATCTTCAATTTCATTATTAGTTATTTTAAATTTTGGAAAAATTCTAACAATGTTTTCTTTCCGTCGTTTTGTAAATTTGTTCTTGACAATTGTATAATTTTTAGCGAAATTTAATAACGTTAAGTTATTTAGTTCTTTTGGTCTGATCTTATATTTTTATATTAAATTACAAGTTTTTGTATCAATATTTTCATCATTTGATTCATTTGTCTGAAATCAAAAAATTATTTATATATTGTTTAATAGTCTGTTGAAAAGTGCGTAAAATTGTTTCTCGATTTACGAATTATTTGGAATCGAAAATTCGTTCGCAAATCAAAAAAATAAAAAAAAATTCTAGTTGAGTTGTATGTACATTATTGATATTATAAGTAAAATTAAATATCATAGTACTAATTGAATTTAAATTTATAAAAATGAATACTTATAGATAAGTTTGTTATAAAAATTCTTTGTATTGCATTAAAATAAAAACAAAAAATAATTAATTAAATAAAAAATTAAACCTAGAGTAAAAATATAAAGTCATATATGGGTAAATTTAAATGTAGTGAGTGCGATTTGTATGGTCGTGTCTTTAAAACTGCCCCAAAGTGTTTTTTCTGAAAGTACTATCAAAAATAAGTTACCAGCCCAATTTTTAGCCTCCCAGAGCAAAATCTCGATTTTTGGTAGCTATTTTAGTGTTTTTGACTGTTGTAAAAAATGTAAGAAAAATGAGTCATAATTTTTTTTATTATTGCTGTAAAAAACTCACATTAGCATGAAATATTTTTTCTAATTTAGGTCCGGATAGGACCTTTCCCTGACTATCCGATTCTGGGGTCAAAAAATTTTTTTGAGTAGCGCATGCGCGAGGAGTCGCTAAGATAGGCTGTTTTTTTCAAAAGTCGATTTCTCAAATGCCTATTAGTGAAAAATCTTCTAACCATGTTTAAAATTTTTCTTAAACTTTATATTTTTTGGCAAAAAAAAATTTCGATAGGACACTGCTTTTTGGGAGCTCTAGATAAAAAAATAGCAGCTTTCAAAAGATCCTTTTTTACAAATTTCAAATTTCCGGTCAAGTCACGTGAGCAATTAAAAATCTGACCAAAAATTTGGATTCCGCGGGAAATTTTACATAAGGATATATCTTTTCATGTTTTTAAGAGCGTTTATGTTAAAGCAGCAAAATTTTAAATTGAAAGATTAAAATATATCATTTTTTAATGAATTTTTTTATTTTTAAATTTTACAAATTATTCAAAATTAATCAGAAAATTCTTTATTATTTCATTGTTTTTCGCTGTTTTAACATAAACGCTCTTAAAAATATGAAAAGATATCTCCTTTAAATTTTTCATGCTAATGTGAGTTTTTTACAGCAATAATAAAAAAAATTATGACTCATTTTTCTTATATTTTTTACGACAGTTAAAAATATTTTGGGGCAGTTGTGAAAACCCGACCATATAAATGGCACTCACTATATTTAAATTTATCCATATAGAAAAGTAAAGATTTATAAGTTTATTTGATTTTAATAAATTTTTTTATCAAATTTAAACAAATAATATTAATTAAAAAAAATATTATTTTTCATTTCATTTCATACATACATTAGTTGAAATTAAGAATAAGTTGTATGGTATAAATAGCTTTGTCTTATCGAAAATATTATTTAAAATAAATAAAAAAGAAGAGATTATAAAAAAATTTTATGTTCTAAATTCAAGTTTTTAAATTTGAAGTTACATGAGTCGATGATTTGTAAATCGTTAAATTACTGTATATAAGTTATTTAAATTAATTAAAATGAATTTATTATGTCTAAATTGAAAATATAATTATAAGAGTTACAGTTCCATCAAATAAGTATTGTTTAATTATCTAGGTTCATTTTATTTTAAAGATGTTTAAATAATTAGTAAAATTGTTATTTATATTATTGGTAAGGAATTATATATTCACCTTTATTTGTATCCAATCGTCATCTTGAATTACTTAATTGACGTAACTCCGTGAACTGTGATATAGAGGCCAACTCATTAACAAATGTACTACTTTTTGAGCACTGTAGTATCTTTCGTGTAATGTAGAAATGAATAATTTTTGAATTGCTGATTTTGCTATAATAGTGAATCTGACATGGATGCACAAATATCCTGTAAACACTGTTGTAAATCATTTGAGATTTTTTCACTTTTGGATGCATATTTAGCAATATAATAATAAATAGATTCTTATGATGCAATCGGCGTTTGCAAATCAGTATTTGCCCTCCAAATAGATGTTATGATTGGATTCTATCTTTGTATGAGTAGATCATTACGTTTAGGATGATATCGTAAATATCCGTCTGAATCATCAATAATGCTTTCTTTTCTTTCTTGTTGAGGGAAATTAAAACGGCATGTTAAAATTGTGCTTTTATATTTGTATCTCATACAGTGTTTATAATGCATCGTATGACGTTGTAATCTATTTAATAAATAAATTAAATCATTTTCCAGATTATCTGTTGGAATGTCAGAAAAATTTTGACGTGCAGGATGATTAATTCCTACATCATGTTTAGGATTTATTGCAAAACAAAATTCATCGAAGTAACGGCAAAGTTTTTCTCTTTCTTCTGTTGTTAGAATTTTATTATTAAATAATGGCGCGTTTGATAACCATAAAATTCCATGAATATGTGGTGATCCTCTAAATTGCCATTCCCAACGATACCAGAAGTTGGATACTTCAAATAATGGTTTTATTATATATTTCATAAAATTATTAACTCTTTCTTTAAAAAAATAGCTGACAATTAATGGATTTTCTTGAATTAATTTTTTACGTTGTTGATCATCAATAGTATTTGGATCTGTATCGGGACATAATTAATTATTAATTATGGACACACTTAATTATAAACACCATAATAAAGCACGACGCTAGCGGTCTCTAATAGTAAACTTTCGGAATTATATAGACTTTTCATTATTTTATATTTCATAAAATTAAACAGAATATGATATTTTGTTATTTGATATTTTGTATGATATAATATGATAATTTGATATTTTCTACCGAATATTTGTTTTTCTTGTTCTAAAAAACCGCTATGTAAAGTTAAAAGTTCATTTTTTCAAGTTTTTTGGTCCGTAATTTTGGAAAATCGGAAAATATATTCGTGTGGAAAATGTAAAATTATACCCCCAGGGTATCCGTTTCTACTTGGAATGATTATTTTCATGTTAAAAGTCCTTATTTTATCATGCTTTATGTCTTATATTTGACATTTTGTGTTTTTAACGCCCTTGTAATGTTAAAAATTCATTTTTTTGAGTTTTGCGGTTCGTAATATTGAAAAATCGGAAAATTTTTTAGGTTAAAACACTGGATATTTTCTAGCGAATATTTGTTTTTCTTGCTTTAAAAAACACCTCTCTAAAGTTAAAAGTTCATTTTTTGAAGTTTTTTGGTCCGCCATCTTGGGAAATCGGAAAATTTTTTAGGTTAAAAAACTGAATATTTTCCACCGCATATTCGTTTTTTTGCCCTAAACAACCCCCTTGTAAAGTTAAAAGTTAATTTTTTCAAATTTATCGGGTCGCCACCTTGGAAAATCGGAAAATATATTTGTGTGGAAAATGAAAAATTATACCTCCAGGGTATCCTCTTCTACCTAGAATGATTATTTTCATCATAAAAGTCCTTATTTTATCATGTTTTATGTCAAAAATTCATTTTTTCAAGTTTTTTCGTCCACCATCTTGGAAAATCGGAAAATTTTTTAGGTTAAAAAACTGAATATTTTCCACCGAATATTCGTTTTTTTTGCCCTAAAAAACCCCCTTGTAAAGTTAAAAGTTCATTTTTTCAAATTTATCGGGCCGCCATCTTGGAAAATCGGAAAATATATTTGTGTGGAAAATGAAAAATTATACCTCCAGGGTATCCGCTACAACCTGGAATGATTATTTTCATCCTGAAAGTGCTTATTTTATCATGTTTTGTGTCTTATAATCGACATTTTGTGTTTTTAACGCTGTTATTCCCGTAAATTGATAATAATTTCGGTACTATATTTTCGATTTAGCTCAAAATCAATACAGTTCATGTTGGTCTTATATCTAACTTATATATAAATTTTGAACCTAATCGGAGTTCACTGTGACCTTAACGAGTGACATTTTGTCGCCGGTATAGACTGTGCTTCGCACAGTCTAATTATACAAGGCATTGCAGATAAAAGTAACAGAATTCTTTTTCTCTTCTTTTTGAATATATGCAGAGCTTGTTTTAATATTGATGAAAACTTAATAACTATTACTAATAATAATTAATTAATAACAAAATAGTCATGCTTGTATAATGACAAAGTAAGAAAGTAAAAGTATGTTAAAGTGCGAAAAAAATAATAAAGAATTTTTATTAATAAAGATTAGCAATGTAATGATATTCAAAAATTTTCTTAAGGTGATGGTAATTTTTATACATTTCTAAAAAAAAATTTGACAATTTTTGTGTATAACAATACTTACAGTATATACTTACAGTATATATACAGTATTTATGCTACTTATAGCATAGAAGGAATAAGGAGATGTAAAATAGGAACTATTTTACAAATAAATCAGAAAATTTTTGATAATTTTTACATCTCCTCCCACATTAACAAATAAATTTTTTCAGATTCCAACACGGGAAAATTCAATATCAAAAAACTTAATAAATTAACTTAAATTCAAATCAAAATTATTTTATAAATTATGAATATTTAACTATAATTGTATAGAGACAATACTACAATAATAGAATTAATAAGAGATTATTTCGTAAAACAAGTCAAAGCGAGCTAAGATAAGAAAAATTTAATGTTCATTTGAATCAAGAAAAAAGCTCCGTGAAAAACTTTTTATGAAAAAGTCTCTCAGAGTCAGTACTAATAGTCGTACTGACGATTCGATTATTCGAGCCACTTCTGAGTAGTACTATTGATTAGCCATATCTATTTAAACTATACTCTTTACTCTTTTGAACACTATCTTAAAACTTGACTTGTATTAATTATTGTACGGATATTTTGTATTATTCAATACCTATATATTAATTCTAAAATATATATACACTCATATACATTAAAGGTATAAGTTTTATTTGGTATAAACTATCCTTAAATATTGTCCTCTATTACAGTTTTCCATATTCCTAAAGGAATTAGTTGCAAGTAGTTGAATCAACGTTAAAATTCACTAGATAATCGTCAACATTCGTGAAATTTCTAAATTTATCTAATTATTCCTTACAAATCATAAAATTATGATTTCTTATGAAAAAATAATTTAAAAAATAAGTAATACTTTTTTTATTAATAATAAAAGTTCTTTCATTTCGTATTTATATGATTTAGTTTAGAAATAATTTCAATTTTTTTTATAATTAATAATGATATAAGTAAGTAAATGCGTATAAATTTAATAAAAAAAACACTTTATTGAATTATTTTATGTATAAAATATTATTTTTTTCTATATATTGTGTGTAAATATTAATATATTTTAGTGAATATCGTTTTATAATTTGTGTAAAACTTTTGTTTCTCCTTAAAAGAAGCGCATAGTCGAGTAGAGTCGTATCTATATATATTATAATCTTTTATTAAAATTAAATCGTTAACTGATTTAACTCTATTTATCCTACATAAGTTAGGCCTAATTGTTTTTCACTGTCTCCTATATGGAGAAACATTTTATGAATAGTCTGTCCTTGCGAATTATGTATTGTTATCGAATAAGATAACATAAGTGGAATTTGTATCCTGCTGCATTGTATTTAATTTTGTGTCCATGTATGGGTTAGTGCAAATTTTTATATAAAATATGTTCCTCGGTAATTGTCGAATTCTACCATGATTGCTTCTGGTAATTTCGGCGGTGAACCATTGTCAGGATAAATTGTTTCTCTGACATGACCTAAATTACCATTGATTAAACCTCGAGCAGTCCATAAGTTTGCCCTTAATACAACTCGACAATTTTTAGATAAATATAGGATATTTTGTAATCCTCCCGGTTCAACTTGCCCATTACGACTTTGTAACCAAGACCCCAGGGGTCTTTGTTTACATCCTCGCGTAATGTAAGCAGGCATCAAGCCTTGCTTTGATGGATAGCTTTGGCCAGCCGGTTTTTAGCATCTTTGTGTTCCTGGGAAAGTGCAGCAGCCTCGGGCCTGTCCCATGCTCTCTGCGCCCTTCGTCGCGTCCAGTGGCACTCCTAGCGGAGTTCCGCTATTTCGAAAGTCCACCAGTAAACTGGCTTACTCCCTTTCCAGGGCCTTCGACGAGGCATAGATGCGTCACACGCCCCTCGCAATAGAGATGTTACTTTCTTGACTAAGATTTCAGCCTCGCGGGGAACCGTAGCCCCTACATGCCAAGCAGGGACGGACGCCGACTCCATTCGAAAATACTCTTCGAACTTGTCCTCGTCCATCTTAGGTACATTCCAACCCAAAGGACGCCTCTCGTACGGAGGCCGTTGGGAGGTTCTTTCAAGCACCCGGAAGGTGATGTAATGATGGTCGCTACAATTGTAACCATCCATCACCGTCCATTCGCCGATTCTCCCAGACGCACCTTCTGTTGCAAAGGTTATGTCTGGGATAGAGGCACCCCAACCTGCCCTCTCGTCGATGGACCGGTTTCCTCTATCCTGGGCCACTAGTTTGCATCTAGTGGCCATTTCTAGTACCTGCTGTCCCCTAGGATTGGTCGTCGGCATGCCCCATTCTAAGGCCTTAGCGTTAAAGTCTCCAGCAAGGATAACGATTCCAGTTACCGTCCGAACCGTGTTCTCAATGCTGGCCAGCTTTGTAGCCAGCACTTCCGAGCTATCGTTTGGGGAGAGGTAGCCAATTATATAAGTTGTCTCCCCGCACGTGACCCAAACGTGGCAATTGCCTTTCCCTTTTCTGGTCAAGGACGTTTGGGCTCTACCCCGGAGCCATATGGCGCAACAGCCAGTGTCATCGGTTAGCCAGTATTTATGGTTCATATTGTATGATTGCTCGCTTAGTAAGAGGATATTTGAATCCTCTTCACGGGCAATCTGTTCCAACAAAGCACCAGCTTCCCGGGCTTGATTCATGTTCCCTTGTAGAACATTGATCATTTCCGATGACACTTATTCCTTGGCGCAGCCAGAGCCTCCCGGTAACTGGGGCAGTTTCCTTCTCCGGCATAGTGCTCCGTAGAGCACTTGTCGTCCCTATTCTTGCAGAGGAAACACTCGGACGTTTCCTTCTGGCATTCGCTTCTTTTATGGCCCTCAAAACGCCGCATTTGAGGCACGCTTTCCTTCGGTCTGGGCCTTTGCAGACATACTGGTTATGTCCATAGCCCAGACATTTAAAACAGCGCCTTGCATTCGCTCGAAGGCGCACTCTGTTAGAAGCCCAGCCAATTTGGATTCTTTATATCTGGCCAAGCGTTCCTCCGGGACACAAAAAAAATCAGATTCTTTCTTACATATGTATATTAAACACAAAAAAAAAAAATTGCACTTCCCTTTTACATCACTATTAAATGCTAATTTGCTTCCACTAATAAATTTAAAATTTTTTACAAATCCCTTTATTATCCGTGAATAATTGAAAATAATAATAATGATTTATGATTGTAACGATATCTGAGAACGAGATTGTTTAATTCGTGCTAGCAACGAAAATCAAAGAGGTTATATAGTATAGAGTGCTCGATCCTATAACGACGCCCCTATTGAATAAAATGATTATTTAAAACCCTAAGGAAAAATATTCCAAGTGAAAGATAAATGGAATACTACGCCACCTCAAATGTAGTGGCAAAGGCGCCGCTTACTCAATTTGGAGGCGAAGACTACTCCAACAAAATTTTCAAAACTCGTATTTTGCTATGTTCTGCCGTACCGACTTCATTTAAATAACATTAAGTCGGTACGACAGAAAATAGCAAAATACGAGTTTTGGAAATTTTGTTAGAATAGTCTTTGCCTCCAAATTTAGTAGGCGTCATCTTCGCCACTACATTTGAGGTAGCGTAGTATTCCATTTACCTTTCACTTAGAGTTTTTTTCCTTAGGGTTTTGGATAAGCGTTTTTTTCGCTAATGGCATCGATAAGTGAGCGTACGTAGGAGATGAACGGTGCAGACATACTTTTGGTATGGTAGTGGCCTTTGTCTTACATGTAGGATACGATTCCACTGTAGGGAAAAGTAGGGATGAGGTAAGAGGAAAAATATTAGAAACGAATGGAGGAGAAAAACGCTTAGTAAACGCTTAGTAAGTAAGCCGGGTTTTTAAAACTAAATACTTTTTTGACTTTTTCTAATGCTACCACGTTATTCAAAATAATAGTTTTTTATTTTTTTTATTATTTTATATTAAAAGTTATTTAAATAATATAATTTTTACTAATTTATTTTTCTTTATAACGTTTGTGCGATTTTAAAAAATAAATTTTTTTTAAGAAGTTAAATTTGATAAAAAAGAAAAGTGGAAAATTAAATACATTTTTTTAGGCCTTTAGGACTCCTTTAAGACTCCGAAATATAGCTTTTACTAATTCGAAAATCGGATTTTTGAACTAAAAAAAATATGCCATTCATAAAGTTTTTTAGCTCTAATATGGTGAAAAACTATATTTTTTAAGAAAATTTTTTAGAAAATCCCATGAAAGAGAAATTATTTTCAAATACCCAAAAACTAAAAATCTTCTAACGCCGGTCCGACGCACTGGGACCGAGTTATAAGCGGTCAAAGTTTAGACCTTTTTTACCAAATTTTCAAAAATCGATATTTCCATTTACAAAAAAATACGCGTTTTTGATGAGTTTTTTGGATTTCTTAATAGTAAAAACCACTGTTTTTGTGCGTATATTACTAACTAATTTTTCCAGAAAAATGGCCTCATAATGTTGGGATAAAAAAAAAACTGTTAAAAAATTATCCTTGGATCTCTGTAACTTGGACCCTTATTCGTAAAAAAAACTCAAGGATATCAATGGGTGCTTAGATCATAAATTTTTTTCTTCAAGTTATTAATAAACAATAGGATTTATTTATTAGCACTCTACTCATAAAAATTCACTCGTTTTTTTCACTGTTATCAAAACAATATACGGACGTTGACCAAATACTAAAAGATTACCTGTCATTTAAAAAAAGAATTACGTTTTTACGATAAGTTTAAGCGATTTTAGCTTATAATGTTATAAACAATTTATTTGTTAATACTTTTTAAAAATTCCAACGCTCCCATGAAGTTAAAGGTTTAAAGAACCTGCAGTTAAAATTTGGTTAATTTAAAATAATTTTTAATGCATTAGTTAAACGTGTTTTATGCATTTATTGCTGTCTCTTCCCTCCTAATAAAGTTACAAGCATAAAATTTTTTACAGAGATCGCTCGGAGGATAATTTGTCAACAGATATTTTTTACCCGAATATTTTTAGAAAAAAAATAATTTTTCTAGAAAATATTTCCACATCTTTTATATATAATAAGTCCACATCTTTTTTTGATCAATAGTATATTAAGTACTCCAAGCTGTTCTATTATGGTTATTTATATATCTAGAATATAAAAAGGTATTTTAAATACGGGTTTAAGACTGATATTTCGAAAGACCATTTTATATTCGAGTTATATACACAACTTTTTTTTACAAGTTTAATTAAGGCTCTATTTTGCAAATAAAAATAAGTGTAAAAACAGGTTTAAAAATGAGATGACTGAATATAAATAATATTTCAAATATTTAGGAAGTACTAAAATAAAAAACACAAAAAGTAAACCTGTTACTGCACGTATTTTGAAAGAAATTCTTTTATATTCTAAATCGGTCACGCACTTACGTAACACAATTTCCCTTAAATCAATCTCCCACCTAACGAATACTTTTTTAGGATGATTTGAAAGGCATGTCTATATTAGAAAGAACTTTCACTATGATTTTTAATTTTTTTCACAGCTAGCACTTTTTTTAACAGCTAGCTGTGAAAAAAAGTGCCTATAAAATGCTTGTTGGATTTATACTTTCAATTATTCTGTTTTTATACCCCAACAATCTATCTGGTTTTTAAACGCGCTCTTTACACTTATTTTTTTTTATGAATAAAGCCAAGTTTAATTAAACGTGTAAAAAAATGATAATTATACTCTTTTAATAAACAAACACATTCATACAGACATTGTAGTAGAGTAAGAAAAAAGAAATCCTCACTTATGCTTTGTTAAACGAAGATAGCTATATATCTTCAGCACCTAGATTTTTGACGACAAAAGGTAAGCCCGAAACTCCTCGTGTGTTTAATAATGTGTGTGTGTCGCGATCGTTAAAAGTTATTAGAAATTTTAATAGAGGCAATGAATTTTGATAATAAAAAACAGTGAATTTATGATTATGAAAAAGACAGTGATTATTGAATTTTAGAGACAGTGACATTTATAGTATTAGGAAATAAGTAAATTTTAAAATATATATAATTAATTGAATAAAAGTATGATTTTGATTTTTGTGTTAAGTTAAATAAAATGTGTTTTATTTTCCCTTGTGTTTAAATCATAAATATCTCTATCTCTTTTTCTCTATAATATTCCCCCGACCCCGATTTTAAAGTATATTACTCTCTTTCTCTTTTCAGCTTATATGACAGAGATTGGTAAGTCCCGCGAACACAAGAAGTCATAAAATGATAAAAATTCGACAATTACAATAATGTGTCTATTTCGGCAAAGCCGGAAATAGCCACATTACAATTGTAAATCCAATTTTCATAGCCTCTTTTAGCTTATTGCTCTTACATTGCGTGCGGAGCAGAAGATTTTTTGACACAGAATTTTATTTTATTTGTTATAATGTTGTATGAAAATTTTCCGTAGAAAGGGAGAGTTATCGCATCTGCAGAATTTCTCGTGGATCATTTTTCTTATTTTCTTTTTTTGTTTTAGTTAAAATTAAGCTAATGGGGCTGTGAGAAAGCGTCCCCGTTTATGGGATTGGCTTTTAGCTGAAAAAATGGCTTCCAGGCAGTATTCTTAAAATGATTCACTATTTTCGATTCCTCTTAAGAGTTCTGGGTGCGCGCCATATTGTTTAAATTTCAAATAAAATTTTGTCCAATAGCATAAAGTCTTATTTTTTAATAAATTTAAAAAATTTTTTAAGCCAAAATATTCTATTCTAAATAAATAAAACTTTCTTTGCTCCCAAAAAAATTTAAAAAAACCATAAAATTAAAACATAAATAAAAACAAAATGACATGCTGTACTCTTAAGCTGATTCGGGATCAGAAAAATAAATTTTAAAGCTTCAATCAATGCTTCTATTAATTTTTTTTTAGTCACGCTAAAAAGTCCTTTGTTAACTAAAAATCTTAATATCATTTGTTTCATTTCGATATAAAACTTTTTCGGGGCTGGTTCAAAATACTACCTTATTAAAAAAAAATAACGTAACAGCAACAAATGGATAATTCCAAGCAAAAAATGAACAACTACTATTACTATCTACTAAGTAAGAGCAACAAAATTTCTAGGACCCACTTTTCAGGCGAAAATTTTGAATAGATTTTCTGATTTTTTAGAAAATTTTATTAGTAAATAAATAAAAGTAATTTATTCACATAATCAAATTTAAACTTGTAAATAAACAGTCAAATTTTAAAAAATATTTTAAAAAAAAAAATCCGTTCATTATTTTTTTATTTTCTTTTTATTGTATGTATAGCGTTTTTAGTAATTTTTAGAAATTTGCCTAAAAAGAGTGCTTTAGTTTAAGGGCGCTCTGTCCACCACTGGGTGTTTTTTGCGCAGCATATTTGTAATTAAAGTATTTTAACCATATGTTTATAATATGCTTATATTTATTTATTTAAATCTTTCTTATATTTATTTATATTTGGCACTTCAATAAACAAAACTAAGTTTCTCTGTAAAATCAAAGCTTAATTATTAATTATTACTATTTTACATAAATTACATTATAGAGTTTACTTAAAATATTATGCCTGTTAAATTAAAGAAACGACATTTAAGCTTATTTTAATGCCAGTTTCTTTCACAGTTTTATAAAAGTTTTAACAACTAAATTATATTATATTACATCAGTTTTTACTTTAACAAATCTTATTTACATGTGCTTTTTCTATAAAACTACCTTTTTTGACATCGATCAGTTTACTCCCTGTTTTGTGATTATTATTATCGTTATTTTCTTTATTTTTAAACCAACACATGGATTCTAAATGAAATCTATTATTCTTACCTATTTTTTCACAGATTCTACAAGGCTTTTTTTCTTGTGATTTTTCTTTTGACTGGAATGTTCGCTGATTTTCACTTTTTCTATCAAAAGGCTTTTTCTTTATTAAATGCTCCAAACTTCTTATTTCATTGAAAAGATCTTCAGTTGTAACGAGGCATTTTTGCCCGTTACAAGCAAATATTAAATATTAAATTATTTAATATTTGCAAACATACATACACACATATTCGCGCGCCTCAAGTCTTCAAGACAGAATATTTCCGCCCAGCAACAATCAAATTTGAAAAATATTATTTTTAGTTCAAAAATATTTAAATATAGAATTAATAAAAGCAGCACCGATCAATAAAATTTATAGATTTACATATCGACTGATAATGATTTATAGTATCAGCCGCACGGCGCTGTAAAAGAAGACCATGCCGTTTCCTTTGCAAAACGAGCATTCCGGTTTTAGCTCTGGACCGCGAAGTCACGCGCGAGTGTCCATAGAGCAGTTCATGGTTTCGCACCTCCATGTGCCAAAACCCTGGTAAAGACACGGGTGTTGCCTTGGAGCCATTTTTTTAAAAATAAATTAAATAATTATTTATAAAGTGATAATATTTGAGAGTGAAGCCTAAATTTATATAAATTAATAAATTATATTAATTAACCGACCACGGTCACCACAGCGAAAATATTCAAATATTAAATAAAAACTCAATCGTGTGAAGTGAGATAGCCGACAGCAGTAGATACAATCCCGCATCAGTATCCACGAGCATGCATAGTAATACAAGTATCCTGGCAGACGCAACGACACCATCCACAAGTAGACGACTCCAGCAGCAGATATTACATCAGCGCGGTATCGTAAAAGTGTGTGTATGTGTGATTGCGCGCGGATCGCGAATATTTTATGTAAAGCCACGCGGGTTTATTATTTCATATTATATATTTTCTATTTTGTTCAAAAGCCTACGAGGCAGTATAAAGTTAAATAAAATAATATAAAATTATTAATAAAGTTCCAGTTATAATTTCAAAAATTAAATAAATAAGTGTTCAATTCATTTTAGTGTAAGTGCATGTTCACATATAATAATATTTCCCCACATAAATACCTTTATTTCTTAGAACTCCCCCACTTGCCGAGTGAGATCGTTTCTTATGCCGAGCTAGCCGAATAACAGATGAAATTTCCCCCTTATTATTATTATTACTACTACTAAATAATTATACATACATATAATTATTAAAAGGCGCTCTGAAAGTATAAATATATTAATAAATATATATGTATGTATATTATTAAATATTATTCATTTCAACAAATTACCCTCGTTATACAGTTGATTGTAAATCATCTCTATTTATTTTATTTGTTACAAAATCTGGTAAATTTACAGCAATTAAATCAATTAAAGTCCTTTTATCTATTTCTTTATTTACTTCAAGTAACAATTTTTCTTTTTTTAAAGCATAATCTAATAGTGCATTACCGTTAATATATTTAAAAGAAAAAGCATATTTTATTGGATTCCAACCTTTGTCTGCATAAGTTTCACAAAATTATTTTTCCAATCCTCCTGTAACTGTCTGAATTGCCGTTACAAATTAATGTTGTTTTTAGGAAGGTTGTCCAGGCCTTCCAGGGATTGTTAATTAGCTTAGTTATTCAGAAAAGTTACTCAATATAAATAAATTGATTTAACTTATCGAACAAAATTAAACTGTACTTACTTTTCTTGTAATTCTCTTGTTCTCGTTCAAATAAAATAAATGATGAAGGATTGTTAATCTTTAAATTTAACAAATAAATAATTTGACTCACTGAATTTATACTTTAACTTTTAATTTATTTATAACTTTAAAACCTTATAAATTTTAAAGTTAAGTGAGAATTTTTAAATGATTTTACTAACACTTTACAAGTTTTAAAAAAATTATTTTGTTAACTTAAAATAACTTGAGAATTTAATAATTTTATTTAAATAAATTAAGTTCAAAAGAAATAATAATAAATTTTCTTTTAGCTTTGACGTTTAAAACGTGTATACCGGTATAAGATGGAACTTCAAGAAGGCCGATCTCGGCAAAAACATGGGTTTTTAAAGGTTCAGAAACTATGATAAGACTATCCTCCCACTATCACCTTTCCCCAAAACCAAGAGTTTGAGATGGCCTTTACTCATTGGCGGGTGGTGATAATGCGCCGAAATTCTAGCGTCGGAGTGGGTGAAGGGCCTTATCACAGTTACCGCCTAGTCCTAGAAATAGATCTAAGAGGGGACTTGTTTGTCACCTCATAGTACGTCACCGATCAGGTGTTGTTTTTCTCATCAATATTTTAATGAGTTGATTATTATGGATTTGAAAAACAATGGGTTTTACATGCATAATTAAATGTACACTGATGGATTTTTTTGTTGAACCCACTATTTTTCAAGCCTTTTGAACTTAATTTATTGGTTTTTCTATAAATAAATTAGTTAGGAAAACTCTTTTTCTTTTAGGTTTAAGCTAGTTATGAGTTTATTTTCTAACTTATTTATTTATAAAGTAAAAACTTTAATTTTATAAATTTAAAACGACCAAATTTTGGCTAAATATTAACTATGCAAAATGAGATTTTCAAGTAAAAGAAAATTTCTTTTATGAAAATTGTTGATTGCGCTAGTTGAAACATAAATTTCCTTAAACTTAAAATTATTTCTCCTGTACTTTAAAGTATTAAAAACCATATTTTAAGTTTAAATTATAGTTCAAAATGGTTCAAAAAACAGGAAAATTAACTTAAAACTATGTTTATTTTATGCATTTCAAAACTATTATTTTCATCTCTTGAGTTTTCCTTAAGCCTAAACTTAGTCCCTATAATAAAATTTAGAATAAAACTTGAAAGAGAAATAATAGCTTTGGTTAATGTCTTTTTCCAGTCATCCAGTGAAACTAAAAGTAAATCGTTTTTCTCGCAATTGAAAATTTTAGCTTTCTACCTGGATAACTGAAAATACCTTCCCGTGTTATCCTTGAGATTTTCATAAGAAAATCCAGAATGAGGTAAATTCAAATTTTTGAATTTATCTACACGGAAACGAGAATTCTTATGTGTAGTTATTAAACTATACACGGAGAAAAAAAAAAAACTATCAATAAAAATAAAAAATTTTTTTTTTTGAAAACGGCTGAGGACGTTACACTCCCATGATGAGTCTATTGTAAATTTTATTAACATGGAACTATACCAGTCAACTGTTTTTCTAAATGTTTCCGCACTAAATGACCTCGCACGAGTCAAATAAGTTATGGATTCTCCAGCAAATTTTATATAACTTGAAAATCTTTAGGCTTTAATATAAACGAGTTTATAACAATGGATTTAAAATATTCTGATTTACCTTGTTTTTTTACATTTTTTTGTAACTGTGCGATTACTCTAACAAAAATAACCACGTAGTAGTACTACTCTGGCTCAGAGATTTATAACTCCCTAAATGAAAGAACTTTCTTTATTACCTGGGGGTATTCGAGGTTGAAAAAATCATTTTTTTGAATGAAAATTTAAAATTTTTCGCCTAGCATTTTTTTTAATTTGCTAAAATGGCAAACTAACAAACATGTCAGAATAAGCTTTTTACATTGCTTGGAGGTTTTTGAAGTCAAAAGTACATTTTTATTAATTAAATTTTTCATTATTTGGTTACTTCCTTAGGTTATGTGGGCGAAAGGCTTGTGGTGTAGTTTTTCTATATGCCGCATTCATTGGTTATTTTAATGTAAGGCCTTAGTGTGGTTTTTCTACATCCCAGTTCCTTAGGTTATGTGTATGTAAGGCTTGTAGTTTTCTTGTATACAACTTTCAAAATTTAAAAATAGGTGTAATATTTTTTGTGTAGATTTTTTATTTTCCACTTCTTAAGGTTATTTGAATTAAAGGTTTGTGATATAGTCTTATTTATTTACTCTTTTTTTCTTAAGTTATGTGGATGACAAACTTGTGGTATAGTATTTTTATATTCCACTTCCTTTGGTTATGTAGGTGTACGCTTTGTGGCATAGATTCTGTGTCGTTTTTTTATATTTCACCTACTGAGGTTCTGTGGGTGTAAAATTTATTGTAGTGCTAATTGCAGTTATTTTTTAATTTTTTTTTAAATAAAAACTAGTTTTTTAATTTTTTTAATTCAAGCATTTTTTTAATTAAAACTTATTACAGTTGTTTTTTATATACCAATTTGTTACGTTATGTGAGTGTAAGGCTTGAGTTTTGTTTTTTTTATATAAGCCAATTGCTTTGGTTTTTTTAAAACTTCCTAAGGTTTTTGACAAGAATTAAGTTAAACCCAGATGTAATTTTTATATTATTTTCAAACTTGCAATTGAGGTCCACAAAATAGACAATAAATGACCTTTTTTGGGGCCACTGGTTATTAGCAAATGATAATACCTGTATAAATTTTTTGGAAGCTGATTGTTTACGTTGCAGTGAAATTCTCTGTTAAAAATTTCAAGTTATACATTTTTTTGGCTGTAAATAATATTATGAAAAGTCAGGACTTTTTTATGATTCATGATGAGTTTAATTTTTAAAAAATTTTGAACAAAAAAATTTCCACACAAGTTGTAAATTAAGGTTACGATTTTAAGTCGAAATTGTAATTTAAAAATTGGTGAATTATAATAAGAGCTTTCTACAATAAGTTCAAGTCAGTAAACATTTTTAAAAATTTTAAACATTCTGCTCCATTAAAAGTTTATATTTTAACGTAATTTATTCTGTTTTTCAGAGCAAAAAGTGTACATTTGTTGATTGCAACCACAGCAATGATTTATTAGCGCTTTTAATCATTAGAAAATTAAAAAATGATTTATTTCCTTAAAGAATGCTACCTATTACTGAGATAAGTATTAAAAACAATTTTTGTTAACTACACCTATACCATTATTGAAAAATTTCGATTCTTTGTGCTTTTTTTATTTTCAGATTGAAAATATTACTTTAAAATACTTTTAAATTTTAATATTTTTAAAGGATAAATTATCGAAAAGCTTTTAAAATATATGCCGCAATTTCATTTACAGTAGGGCATTATATCAAAATTTTATCCATGTCACAAATATTCTACATAAAAGTATCAAAATCCGTGAATTGAAACAAGTTTTATATCAGTTAATAATGACAATCTTCAAACTGTAAGTCTTATCAAAATGATATGTTCTACGTTGCTAGCACTAATTAAACAATCTCGTTCTCTGATATCGTTACAATCATAAATCATTTTTATTATTTTCAATTATTTATGGATTATAAGGAATTAGTAAAAAATTTTAAATTTATGTTACATTTTAAAATTGAAACAAGAGAAAACAAAAAGACAATGGAATCAGGTAAATTTTATTTTTTTTTTTTTAATTTTTTAATAAATAAATTTAAAATTTTTTTACTAATGCATAAACAAATTGTAATGCAATTTTTCAATTAAAAAAATAAAAGCTAGCATAATATGAAGGGCTAAAATCGGCCAACATAAACTATTTCACATTTAAAACCCCATAAAATTGTAACAACAAAACTCAATCAAAATTCTGAGACGTTTATGTTAGCCAAACGACTATACCTATGTATAATATTTACATTATCATTTAGGGCTGTTAATGCAGTTAAGGCAGCACGCTCAAAATTTTGTGATCAAAAGAAAATATAAATAAAAATAACTGTGCAATATCTTAAACATCGGGATCAACTCCCTTGCATTAAAAAAAAAAAAAATTCGTGTACTTTTCAACAAATGTGATACGTAATGCTGTTACGCTAGAAACCTTTAAAATTATTTATGCTACCACGACTTCATTTGCTTCCTAATTACCAAAATATTTCTTTATTACAATAATTAGACTGAGCGAAGCTCTGAGCTGAGCTCAGTCTATTCCCTCGAAATAATGTCGAGTTTGTAACCACAATAACTCTTTAACGACATTGCCAATTGACTTCAAAATTTCACAGATGACCTCAATTGAGATAAAGAGGATCTGATTAAATTTGTGGCTCATTGGGTATGCACGTTTCGGAATAATACCAAAAAGACTGAATGCTAATCAAAAAATTACATTTTTAAAAATTTTTCTAAACGAAAACTCTTAAACAATATTGCCGATTGACTTCAAAATTTCACAGATGATCTCAAATGAGACAAAGACAAACTGATTAAATTTCTAACCCATTTGGTACACAAGATAAAAAATAATAGAGAAAAAACTAACTCCACATAAAAAAAAGCATTTTTTTAAATTTTATATGGCAAATTTCAATGTTTACGAAAAAAAAAAAAAATTTCACATTATGAAAAGGGGGGATATTCAAAAAAATTTAAAAACATTAAAAAAAAAAAAATATCGATTATATCACTCGCTGAATAAATAAATATCTTATATATATTAAAATGAAATAATTGAAAAAATTGACTATTTTTGATTTTATTGGACACGCATGTATGAAGAATTGTACGGACGAAAATACATGAAAGTGGTTTTAAAGTAATCTTTAAAGAAATATCTCCAGACTTTTTTTTAATTTTTAAAAAATATTTAAATGATTTCGAGAAATCAATATCAGAAGTTAGTGGTCGAAAACGCAAAATAATTTCATTTTTTTTCACTAAAACTGATTTTTCTCAGGATCTAAGAGGTTTTTTGAGACGAGGTTTAGTACAAATTATTCCTTGGAAAAAATGCTATCGATTTGACGTTTTTTTTTTTAATTTGAGCTCATGGTTCAGAGTTACAACTGTTTGAAGCTAAGAAAATTAAATAAATCATAAAGTGGACATTTTCATCACTTCAGATCTCGGAATGGATTGTATCAAAATGTAAAAACCAAGTTTCTTTGTATTTATTAAACACTTTTCTAATGCCACTTTTTTTTTTTTTTAATTTCATTCATTCATTAAAAAGAAATATCAAAGAAACGACTTAGAGTCTAATTTTTTTAATTTTTTATTTTTTCATATTTAGGACAGCTCATATCCATTTTTTATATGATTTTATATATTTAAATTTAAAAATTTAAATGCTACCATTGCATAAAAATATATAAAATTAAAAAATTATTTAAATGCAATCATTGTATAAAAATATTTGAAATTTTTCAACTTTTCTATAAAACAGGAGACTGTTAGAAAAAAATTTATAATGGCGTATAGTTTCTAGTAAAGTCAATAAAAAAGTACAATTTTCTTATAAAACAAGACAAATACAAAAAAAATTTTAATGCAATCATTGCATAAAAATTTTTGAAATTAAAAAAATATTTTAATCCAATCATTGCATAAAAATTTTCTCAATACAATTATTGCATACAAATATTTGAAATTCCAACTTTTCTATAAAACAGGAGACTGTTAAAAAAAAATTTATAATGGTGTATTGTTTCTGGTAAAGTCAATAAAAAAATTTCAATGTTATCATTGCATAAAAAAATTTAAAATTACAATTTTCATATAAAACAAGACAAATACAAAAAAAAAATTTTTAATACAATCATTGCATAAAAATTTTTGAAATTACAAAAATATTTCAATGCAATCATTGCATAAAAATGTATGAAATTCCAACTTTTCTATAAAACAGGAGACTATTAGAAAAAAATTTATAATGGCGTATAGTTTCTGCTAAAGTCAATAAAAAAATTTCAAAGTTATCATTGCATAAAAAAATTTAAGAATACAATTTTCATACAAAACAAGACAAATACAAAAAAAAATTTAAATGCAATCATTGCATTAAAATTTTTGAAATTACAAAAATATTTCAATGCAATCATTGTATAAAAATATTTGAAATTAAAACTTTTCTATAAAACAAGAGACTATTAGAAAAAATTTTATAATGGCGTATAGATTCTGGTAAAGTCAATAAAAAAATTTCAATGCTATCGTTGCATAAAAATATTTAAAATTACAACTTTTGTATAAAACAGGAGACTATTAGAAAAAAATTTATAATGGCGTATAATTTCGGCTAAAGTCATTAAAAAAATTTCAGTGCTATCATTGCATAAAAAAATTTAAAGATACAATTTTCATATAAAACAAGACAAAAATAATATAAAAATATTTGAAATTCTAACTTTTCTATAAAATAGGAGACTGTTAAAAAAAATTTATAATGGCGTATTGTTTCTGGTAAAGTCAATAAAAAAATGCAATTTTCTTATAAAACAAGACAAATACAAAAAAAATTTTAATGCAATCATTGCATAAAAATTTTCTCAATGCAATTATTGCATATAAAATTTCAACTTTTCTATAAAACAGGAGACTGTTAGAAAAAAATTTATATTATCGTATATTTTATGAAAAAAATATATATGAAATTATATATAAAAAAACACAAAAAATTTCACTATGGAGTAAAATGGATATTTTCTGTCCTTTTTATATCAACAAACAAAAATTATGAAAATTTCATTATATAGTAAAATTCATATTGATTGTCTACAATATCAGTTGTGATGCATATGAAAATTGAAAATATTCAAATATACATTGTCTACAGTATGAAAAAAACTGCAAATTTTGTTAAAAAATCTGAATGTTACTATATTCTATTTTCAATTATTATTTATTATTAATAATTATTAATGTTATAAAATATACTTCATTAGTTGTAAATATTTATAAATAATCATGTAACCTTTTCTTAATAATTATTATAAAATTTCTTTGTTAATAAATTTAGAGGTATAAAATTAATTCTGTTCTCATTCATTTGTAAATAAAAATTAATTGCTTTTTAATCACCTATGATTAAATTTATTATAACTAAACATATATGATCAAAATATAAATAAATTAATGCAAAAGATGTTTTATTTGGTTAAGCCGAGCATCGCGAGGCCAATCAGCTAGTAAAAATAAACTCCACATAAAATATAACATTTTTTTAAATTTTATATGGAAAATTTCGATTTTTACGAAAAAAAAAAAATTTTCACACTATCTAGGGATATTTAAGAAAATTTGAAAACATTTTAATAAAAAAAAATATCGATTATCTCACTCGCTGAATAAATAAATATAAAAATAAACTCCACATAAAAAATAGCATTTTTTTAAATTTTATATGAGTCTTTCTTTGCCAAAACAGCAATGGTGGGCAGGTCGGGTCATCGGATCGGCCTCAAATTTTTCCCATGTTTTTATAACATAAAGATAGGAAAATCCTGAAATTTTTAGCCTTCTAGGTCTTAAACAGCCCGAGTTATGGCCAATCAAACTCATTAGGCGGCTCTCGACCAGCGTTAGTGCTTTTCGGGAAACTGGTTAAAAATCATAAATATAAGCTTGAATATAAATTCTGAAAGAGTATATATGTTGGGAAACCTTCAGTAAATCCATTTCTGCCATTAGTTTTTCGGAAAAACCCCGGGAAATTCCGGAAAATTGGAAAATGCGTTTTAAGAAAAATCGCAATATCTCATTTGCCGCCATTTTTTTTTTGAAAATTTTTTTTAACCGAAATCCCATTGATCTGTACAAAAAAAAATTTTGATTTCGGCCATTAAGGTCGATTTTAGCCTGTTTTTGAAAAATTTCACATTTTCAATACTTCTTTATTTAATTTTCCGTAAGGGGTTAAAATAATTGACATTTTTGCTTTCAGAATCGAATAGCCAGGGAAAAAGTAGTCCTAAATAAAAAAAAAAATTACTATTTTCGATGAAAATTAACCAAGTTATGGACAAGTAAAGATACTGTCAAAAACTACCATTTTTGTACTAATTCCAATTTTAGGCTCTAAACCACATTATAACTTGAAAAATACATAACTCGCTTAAATTTTATCGTAAAAAGAAAAGTTTTGGATTATTATCGAGTGTTTTTTCCTTGACTATTCGTTTATCCAATAAAAAAATTAAATTTATTGACAGAAATTTATTTTTTTTGTTAAAAAATGATAATAATTAAAAACAGTTTTTAACATGTTACATTAGTTGTTGACCAAAAGAAAAACTTTTTATCGACTAAACTAATTTTTTTCTTGCATAAAAGAATAGCCAAGGAAAAAACACTCGAGAATAATCCAAAACTTTTCTTTTTACGATAAAATTTAAGCGAGTTATGTAATTTTCAAGTTATAATGTGGTTTAGAGCCTAAAATTGGAATTAGTACAAAAAGCTTTTGAGAGTATCTTTACTTGTCCATAACTTGGTTAATTTTCATCGAAAATAGTAATTTTTTTTTTTATTTAGGACTACTTTTTCCCTGGCTATTCGATTCTGAAAGCAAAAAAGTCAATTATTCTAATCCCTTACGGAAAATTAAATAAAGAAGTATTGAAAATGTAAAATTTTTCTAAAACAGGATAAAATCGACCTTAATGGCCGAAATCAAAATTTTTTTTCGTACAGATCGATGGGATTTCGGTTGAAAAAATTTTTCAAAAAAAAAAAAAAAAAATAATAATAATAATAATAATTTATTTCCAATTCAAATAATATATACAATAATGTTACATATTATAGGCCTACAGTAGGTAATAACCTGTACATAGGAGGAATCAGTATATAATAATAAAAAATAATACTTAAAATTAATTATAATAATAAAACTAAAATTAGAAAAGGGTTAGAGCAACACATCTATAAATTAGTTAACAATATGATAAAATAGACTAGATTTTAGAATTGATTATCCAATTTTTGATATTATATTTAGAGCTTTTTTTGTTTATATCAAGCATTTTTAGATTACTTGGTAATTTATTGTATAGTTTTATTGCTTGATAGCTGTATACTTTCTTACCAACCTCCAGCGTACACCTTGGTACTTCAATTGATTTGCTTCTTGTTTTACTGTTATTTTTAATAAATTTATCTTTTAAAATTTGATAATCCTGTATTAGTGATTTTAATAAGTAAGTTTGTTGGATATTAATAGGAATCTTTAAAGTTTTATTACTTTTATATTCTTTATTATTAATAATTATGTTTACAAATTTACTTTGTAATTTATGTAGTAAATCAATTGAGTTACCATAGGCGCTTCCCCATGCTAAAATTCCATATGAGGCTATACTATGAAAAAAGGCGTAATATACTGAAATTAGGTTATTGTAACTCAAGATATTATTTAGCCTAGCAATTATATAAATCAGATACCTTGTTTTTTTGAATGTATTCAGTATGTGATCTTTCCATTTTAGATGTTGGTCGTATATTACTCCTAAATATTTTACACTTGTGACTCGTTTTAATGATTCATTATTTATTACTATATTTATATTGTTAGGTACTCTATTAGCGAATGTTATATAAACTGTTTTTTTAGTATTGACAGATAGTTTATTGACATAATAACAACTATTCACAAGTGCCAAATATTTATTCATAGTTTTCTTAGCTTCTTTCCATACTAAAATGGCGTCAAATGAGATATTGCGATTTTTCTTAAAACGCATTTTCCCATTTTCCGGAATTTCCCGGGGTTTTTCCGAAAAACTAATGGCAGAAATGGATTTACTGAAGGTTTCCCAACATATATACTCTTTCAGAATTTATATTCAAGCTTATATTTATGATTTTTAACCAGTTTCCCGAAAAGCACTAACGCTGGTCGAGAGCCGCCTAATGAGTTTGATTGGCCATAACTCGGGCTGTTTAAGACCTAGAAGGCTAAAAGTTTCAGGATTTTCCTATCTTTATGTTATAAAAACATGGGAAAAATTTGAGGCCGATCCGATGACCCGACCTGCCCACCATTGCTGTTTTGGCAAAGAAAGACTCATATGGAACATTTCGATGTTTACGAAAAAAAAAAAAATTTTCTTATTATCTAGGAATATTCAAGAAAATTTAAAAACATTTTATCAAAAAAAAATATCGATTATCTCACTCGCTGAATAAATAAATATAAAAATAAAATGGTTCCTAAAATATCCTATTAGAAGCCGCTACTATCACAAAAAATAATTGTGATACACTTAACGCACCCTTAGAAGTAATTAAACTAACTGTTTAGCTATTAACCCAAGACATGATATAGGCGTTTCTCATCCATCTAAAGAGAATTTTTCAGATATAAAAAAGGATCAATTGACAAACGATTTAATACATTTATCAAATCGATTGCAAAGACATACAATACATGGCAAACATTGCTTACGTTATCAAAGTCGTTTCAATTTTCCGCAACCTCTAAAAACAAAAAGTTGCATAGACAATTCAGATGGGTATTTCAGATATCATCCAAAACGAAATAATCCGTTAATACAACGATATAATACAATAATAGCATCGATTTGGCGAGCAAATACAGATTTCTCACCGATTGTCTCTGAACAAGCTGTATATTATTACATCGCCAACTACGCATCAAAGGGTGAAAAAATTTCAAAAAATTTGTAGGAATGTTTGAACGAAATTCGCCAATCGATGTCAGATAATTCACACGCAAAAACAGCAATTTAAAAATTATTTATTTCTACTTTAAATGAACGTGATTACAGTGCACATGAAGTAATACAAATGTATTACTCATGAGTTGGCCTCTTTATTAAAGTAATAAAAGGTAATACCACAGTTCACGAACATATGTTACATTAGTTATACAAGATGAAGAATGGAAATCAGTTAAGGTATTAATTCAATATATTAATTGTTAAAATAAATTATTTTAAAATTTGGTTCATTTTAGATATGCAACGAAACTAAAGAAATTTTGGAAGCAAATGATTCAACATTAATTGAGACATATAAAATAAGACCACCTGAACTTGAGGATTTAAATTTGATAAATTTTTGTAAACACTACAGAGTTTACAACAATAAATTTATAAAAAGACGAAAAGAATGCATTGTAAGAATATTTCCGAAAATAAACCTTGTTGACAATGAAACAGAAGATGAAAAATATTATAAGTTACATTGTATTTTAAATGTCTCATTTAGAAATAATAAGAATGATATTCTAATTAATAATGTAAATCATGATTCATGGAAGGAACTATATAATTCTTTAAACATTAGTGAAGAAAATGAAATAAATTTACATGAATATGAAGAAACAGATGAAATTCCTGAATCCTTAAATGATGAAATGGTTAGAAATCCATTTTAATATTTATCTGGATACTGTGAAAATATTGATAACATTGAATTAGGAAAATGACAAATTGATATATGCTACGATTGGAATATAACAGACAAAAATATACAATCTAAAGATGATATTGAAAATTTTTAAAAAAATTATAAATCAGATAATTCAAACAAACAAAATTCAGATGACGAGAAAAAAAATATACAATTTACAGAAGATCAACAAGAAGTTTTAAACTGTTTAAAAGGACAAATAGACGCGATTAAAAATAATACATTAACATCCAATATGATCAAAAGAGTAATAGTACAAGGAAAAGCAGGATCAGGAAAAAACACAGTAATAAAAGAAATGGTAAAAATGATAACATCTGCTTTCGAGGAAGATGCAGTCAAAATCGGAGCACGTACTGGCATGGCTGCTGTAAATGTATATGGAAAAACATATCACTCATTACTACGATTACCTTTAAATTATAAACAATTTGAATAACTAATAATGAATATTAATTAATATTCAAAATTTATTGTATCGCTCGATGACAAGGAGAGTATTTCAATTAATTTATAAACAATTTGGTTCATTAGAAAATCAAAATGCCAAAAAACTACAAACTGAATTAAAAAATTTGATATTTCTGTTTATTGACGAAATGTCATTAATAGGTTTACGTACTTTATATCAAATAGAATCACGGTGTAGAGAAATTTTTGCTAACGAAATTGATGAACCTTTTGGTGGAATAATAATATACTTTTTTGCCCTCCCGGGCGTAAAACTCGTGTTTAAAGAATTTTCTGAACTCGTTCTACGCCTAGGTGGGCAAAAAATAGTGTAAGCATCATGGGCGAAATACTTTAGACACGAGCCCGAACACAAATCACTCATGCCCGGCTTCGCCGAGTACTCGTGCTAGTGCTCACGCTAGTGCCGAAACCTTTACGCCCTTGATACTTAAAATACTAATTCGGAGATTATAACCAATTAACGCCGGTAGGAGATACGGCAATATATAGTCCAAAAAAATTTACTGACAAAATGCAATCGCAAGGAGAACTTGTTTTTAAACAATTTCAGAAATATTTCTGTTTACAAAATGCACACCGAAGGAAATCAAACCCCATATTCAAAATTATTAGATGAAATAGCAAATGCAGAATTGTCGCAGGAAAATTACGAAGCACTGCATAATAGACGAGAATCTATAATACCTAAAAACGAATTGGATATGTTTGAAAATGCAATACATTTTTACCCGAAATGCATACAAGTAGATGCACATAACGAAAAACATTTGAAAAACACAGGAAACCCAGTAGCTCGAATTGTAGCCACAAATGCACCTAATGTAGCCATTTGTTGTTCAGATGAAAAAGCATCAGGGTTACAAAATGTTTTATACTTATCTAAAAATTGTCGTGTCGTTACGGGCAAACTTATGAACTGAAGGAGGTTTAATAAATGGTACTTTAGGATATGTGAGAGAAATAATTTATGCTGAAAATAATTCACCGCCACAATTACCAGAAGCTATCATGGTAGAATTTGATAATTATAAAGGATCCTATTTATATAAAAATCTATTTCCAATAATACCTCTAAACCGTACATGGACACATAATAATATACAATGCAGCCGAATACAAATACCACTTATGTCATCATATTCAATAACCATACATAAATCCCAAGGCCAAACTATTCATAAAATGTTTCTCCATATTGGAGACAGTGAAAGGCAATTAGGTACCACTTACGTAGGATTAAGTAGAATTAAATCAATAAACGATTTAATTCTAATAAAAGATTACTACAAATATAGATACGACTCTATTCGACTATGTGCTTCTTTTAAAGACAAACAAAAGTTTTTACACAAATTGAAAAACGATATCCACTAAAATATAAAAATAATTAAAAAAAATTATATTCAATTTCATGCATTAATAATTCAATAAATTATATTTTTTTTCATTTATATGCCTAAATTTATTTTAAAAAACAATACAATTACTTCTAGACCAAATAAACTATATATACGATAAAATAATACAGATGATTAAATACGATACTATTAATTTTTAACTTGGGATATTTTTAAATAAAAAATAATAATATAATGATTTAAAAAAAATTATAAAATAAATCAAAAAATTTTCTATAGCTTCGCTCAGTCTTATACTCGTCCCGGGTAATCTAGTTCATAATTTACATCTTAAAGCCTATTTTGCTACTGTTATGCAATAACTAACAAAAAAATAATAAATAATTAATAATAATTTATAAACAATTAATAATAAATAGTAAACAATTATCTAAGATAATTATTTATTATACGTTATGAGTAACATAACACTACTCTATGTATGAATTTTGATTAAGGTATTTCTATTTGCTCTTTTGACTCCATTATTACAAAAATACCATTTCTATCCTAGGTTTCTTAGTGTTTACCTAAGGACTTTTTAGGTTTATTTAGTCTTGGGGTACTGAAATTAATTAAGCTAATTTTAGCTAATTTAAGGATGATATATTAATTATTCATAAAAAATCCTTGAAATTCATTTTCAGCGATCCAGAAAACCCTTGGGGACCTAATCTGGACGCAAAAAGTGCAAAAATAGCAAAAACAATAATAATTTTGTCTTAAAAAATCATCAAGATTCTTAATGAGCGACCCAAAAAACCCTTGGAAACCAATTCTTGAATAAATCTATAGACTCAAAACGTGAATAAATTGGGGTAATTTTTACTAATTTAAGGGCGAAGCCCCAATTTTTTTACCAAATTACTTCGATTTTCGTGTTTAACGACCCATAAAACTTACACAAGAGCAAATCCGGTATTCGCAACTTTAAAATCCTTCACTTTTTCTACAATGAACTTGTTCATTTTATGATGTATTTATTTAACCTTCATTTTAGGGGTGGATCTAAGGAGGGAAGGCTTGGATTATGTCCGTTCACCCAAAAGTGGTCAAGTCTGCTTACATTTTGAATAGGTTTTTAGTTTTTACGTAGCTTATAGATTAGGTTAGGTTAGGTTGGGCTTAATTGGGCTCTGCCCCCCCCCCCAACCTCCCTAGCCTAGGTTCGCAACCGCCCATGATTATTCAAACATAGTTAGACAATAAAATAAAAAATATAAATGTCATTTATCTACTCAGTTTCATTTAATGTGGGTAAAATTTGAAAACAAACAAGTTTGCAGGATTTTATAGAAAAAAAAAGCTTGGAAAACGTGCGCTTTTCCTTACGGAAAAGTTTGCGTTTTTCCAAGCTTTCTTTTTTATAAAATTTGTTTTACGAATATATAATGTCATATATGATGTCATATATGATCTCATGTATGGTGTCATGAATGACAAAAAAAACTCGCCTGGGAAATGCTTTGTACAAATAATATTATAAACAAATTATAAACTCATAATTTTAGTCGCGGGCCCCTTTCAAAAAAATCTTTTGTATTTCAAAAATTTTATTTAAACTGCACTCATTATATAAAAAAAAGCATTATTATTATTAATATTCAAATATCTATAAAATAAATAATAAAATTTAATTAATTAGATATGCCCCCCTCTGATGTCATCCTAAAATATACGGACCTAAAACCGTGAGCAACCTTAAGTATGAATGCATATTTAATATTTATATATTTACAACAGAGCCCTGAAAATTCGGAACTAACCTCACTATTCACCATTAAAAGTATTACCAAATAGTTTTTTTTTTAAATCCCATACTTTTACTTTTCCTTTAGTAAAGTTTCACTAAAATATATTTATTTACATATTTATATATATGTATATATAATTTAAAAAAAAAATTACTGAGTTTTGTTGTAATGTTTCAAATTTATGTATTTTGGGTCTTCAAACCTTGTGATCTTTTTTATGCCTATCTGTAATGGCTATAAAAATATGTTAAACTTAGTACTTTATAATTAAAAATCTTATTTCTACATTTTTAGTTCTTTGTCTGTAATTTTAGTTGCTTAGATACGATTAAATAAATTCTATTTGATCCATTACACTTTACGCCATCCTCGACTACAATTATTCATTTAAAACCTTCTTTTAATTTATTTTAAAAATTATTTTATTATATAAGTGCTGCAAGTTTTTTTTTAATTTTTACATTACTATCAAAGAATACAAATAAAATTTATTTTTATTTTCCACATTTTGCACATTTTACAGAAGGCGTAAAAATAGAGGCTAGAAAAAACGGTTACAAACGTAGCGTCTATTGTGGACATCTGAAACAAAAAAATAAAAATCATTGAATTCATTGTGGGTTATTATTTCTCAATTATATATAAAGTGTACGGGTGGGTCGGCAAATCAACCCCAAAACAAAAATTTTTTTCAGTTTTGGTCAGATTAAATTTTTAAGTAAGCATGTTTTTCTTATTGTTTATCGTAAACGATAATTTTTTGATAAATAAACATTTCCTCTTAGGCCCCATAGGAAATTTCCCGTAGAATCTGAAGCTTAGAATCTGAAGCTTACAGCCAAAAAAAAAAATAGTGCAGGTTTTTTATTAACTTTTTTGTTTTTTTAATTTTGAGAAAAAATTTTTGAAAAAATTCGGTATCAGATCCAAAAAATGACTATAAACAAACTTTCTAAAACTAGTACTTTTATAAAAATAAATTAGGTACTACGTCCGAAAAGAAAAAAAAATTGGTGTTTTTTGTATTTTTTCATGAAAAAAATTTTGGGAAAAAAATTTTCAAAAATTTGAGTACCAGATTCGAGATATCGAGTAAAAATCATACTTTCAAATATAAGTACTTTCGTGGAAATATATTAGGTATTACATCCAAATTAAAAAAAAAAAAAAACGTACCTCGAGCTTTTTTGATAAAAAAATTTTTGAAAAAAAAATTAGGTCTTAATTTCATAACGGTTGTGAAACATCACCGGTTGCAATATTTTCAGATATTAGTACTTTCATGGAATTAAATGAGGTATTGAACCCAAAAAAAAAAAATATTGCAGGTTTTTTAATTTTTTTGTTTTAATTTTGAGAAAAAATTTTTAAAAAAATCGGTATCAGATCCAAAAAATAACTATAAACAAACTTTCTAAAACTAGTACTTTCATAGAAATAAATTAGGTACTACGTCCAAAAAGAAAAAAAAAATTGGTGTTTTTTTTATTTTTTCGTGAAAAAAATTTTGGGAAAAAAATTTTCAAAAAATTAAGTATCAGATTCGAGATATAGAGTAAAAACCATAATTTCAAATATAAGTACTTTCGTGGACATAAATGAGGTATTACATCCAAATTAAAAAAAAAGGACCTAGAGCTTTTTTGGTGAAAAAATTTTTGAAAAAAAAATTAGAACTTAATTTTGTAACGGTTTTAATACATCACCTGTTGCAATATTTTCAGATATTAGTACTTTCATGTAATTAAATGAGGTATTACAGCCAATAAAAAAAAAATATTGCAGGTTTTTTAATTTTTTTGTTTTTTTAATTTAAAGAATAAATTTTTTAAAAAATTCGGCATCAGATCAAAAAAATGACTATAAAAAAACTTTCTAAAATTAGTACTTTCATAGAAATAAATTAGGTACTACGTCCAAAAAGGAAAAAAAAATTGGTGTTTTTTGTATTTTTTCGTGAAAAAAATTTTGGGAAAAAAATTTTCAAAAAATTAAGTATCAGATTCGAGATATAGAGTAAAAACCATAACATCAAATATCAGTACTTTCGTGGACATAAATGAGGTATTATATCCAAACTAAAAAAAAAAAAGTACCTAGAGCTTTTTTGGTGAAAAAATTTTTGAAAAAAAAATTAGGACTTAATTTTATAACGGTTTTAAAACATCACCGGTTGCAATATTTTCAGATATTAGTACTGTAATGATAAATTTTATCATTATTTAATTAATTTAATATTTAAGGATAGGATGTATGTATTGGGATCTGTCCTTATAAATTGAAATAAAAATAAAGGTTATTACTTACCGGTTTAGTATTTGGTGATCAAAAATAATTAAACACTTAAATTCCGAATTCAAACAAAAATAATTTATTTACTAAAAACTAACTTTACAGATTAATTTTAAAAAGCGGAGTGGGCTGTCATAATTTTTACATCTCTGTATATTTGGTTTAATGAGGGCAATTTATTAATAAGAATTAACAAATATGTTTACGACATTTTATTAATTCTTATTAATATATAAGAAATATTTGCTGATGCGCTTAATTCAGGTGTTTAACCTTTTATACATAAAATGCTTAGGTAGTACAAGTTTTTGGAATTTATAAAGTAATTTAGATCATATATATTTTAAAATTAAATTATGAAATATTGGGCGTTGGGCGCATAACACCTCCGCCCTTAGTTCCAAAAAAGTTTTTTGTAGTTTGATTCGGAAATCAGACTTATTTTCTAATATTACATTATTAATTTTGTATTAAGACTGTTTTTAACATATTTACATTTTGCTTACTACACCATATTTTGTTACTTCTTTAACTCTAGTGTTAGTATATAGTTCGATCACTTATAAAGAATTTCTACACAGCAGATTATATTATATGGTTTGATGAGAATGATATTTACTTATGTTGTATGTTAGTAGGTTATTTATTATTATATTTTTATTAAATATATTTTTATAAAATTTTTTTTGCTTTTAAATATTTTATGGATTTTTTTTTTTTATATTTTTATGTTTTACAATTTTTTTTTTGCTTTATTAATTTAAAGATTTTTGTATAAATTTGAATTGAAAATTTGAAGGTTACTGAAATTTTCTTCCTGTAGGTTTCCACTCAGTTCATTCCTCCGCCCCAAGTTTTGGGAGTGTAAAATTTATTTGAAACGAGCAAAGATTTTGGTTTAGGAAAACCAAGTAAGGAAAAAAAAATGCATATATTAAGTTTAAGAGTGTATTTTGTTAAACTTTAGGTTTTTTCTGTAAGATGTATTTATGAATTCTAGATTTTTGAAAGGTGATGGTGGTGGTAATTTTGGTTGAGGTTCTGGAATATCTATTATGACTTCTTCTGCTGATCTATTGTATTCTATCGGTGGTGCTATTTTATTTTTGTTTCTTATTTTGTAATTTGCGAGATTTATTAGGAAATTAGTTATTGCTGTGCTTAATGCTGCTAGTAGATGAAAAGAGAAACCGTATAATGTTTTTAATTAGAAAAAATTTACTATTGCTTCTGCTACTGATTTGATGAAAAAGAATATTGCGGGGAATCCGAGGATCCCGCTTGCCGTCAAGGAAAATGTCCAAAAATCTTGCTTCACTGTTTCCCAAAAATTTTCGAGTATCTTATATACTGAATTTTTCGTAAGCAAATTTTTGTACAGATCTTGATGTACTGACATTTCACCGTTAAGTGATCTTGCTATTGAAGACAGTAGCGATTCTCGTTCGATTGGGAAGAGAAGTTCTTTGCGTAGTTGTTGAATTTCGTTTTCGGAATAGATTCCACTTGTGGCAAGATTCTTTATGGGCTCATATTTCCATGTAATTTTGTTATCTGGTTTTAGAATTAATGGTTGTGATGCTGGTAATGGATATGGTAGAAATTTGAGCCATTCATTATTAATTTTTAATGTTGGTGGCAGAACCGTTGAACAGGTTATTTCTGTACCTTGTTTCACCAGTATCCTGGTTAGAGGCGTTAAAAACATTTGTGTCTTATTGTCCTTAAGTACAGGAATTTCATTGTAACAGCGGTCTGTCTGGATGAGTTCGACTCTTACTGGAGTGCATTTTACGACGTAAATTACTTCGGCAACGACTTTAGCAAAGTGTCCAACTCCGAATTTTGAAAGTGCAAAATGATTGCAATGTTCTTGCATGTTTCTGCACTTACATATAATTATTTTCTGAATTTTCTACTGGTTTTACGTAGTCGTACCATCCGTTGCAGCTCTGGACGACCCTGTGGACCTCAATTAAACATTGAAAAATTTTTATTTTTTCGTATTCTTTTAGTTGTAAGACCCCTATGTAGGCGTTTTCGGTGGCGATTTTTGGTTTTTCTATACTGCATTCCGGAATTGTTGACAGCGAAATTGTCGTAATATTGTTTAATTGAGTTCCACAGTCGAAACCTAGCAGTAATTCTGAAGCTAGCATAGGTGTGAGGGGGGGCTCCGCCCCCCCCTGATCTATTCCCGGTGTTGTTGTTATTGATTTTTTATTATTATCATGTTGTTATTGTCTAAAATATATATCAATGTCAAAAAAAATTAACGCCTTAAAATAAGCTAAAATTTTTTTCTTAATGTAGACCTTTTACCAGTTCAAATGTGACCAATAAGATAAAATTTGTAGTAAATTCAAAGGAATGGTGTAATTTTGAAAATGGGCCAGATCAGGCTATTTTTGGACCTTTGAACAGACATATTTTGGGCCCATGAGGTGCTAGAGGACTAAAACTGGCTGAGGGACTTTTTTATCACCCCAAACTATACCCTAAAATTTGAGTTGAATATATATAATATATAGTAAAAAATTTTATTTTTTTTTTTTTTTTAATTTTAAAGCAACGTACGTTTTTAATAAGAATTTAACTAAGTAAGCATAAATTACATTTTAATATAGAATATAAATTACATTATAATATACACAGACCCACAAATAAATGATTAGAAATACCATAAAAATAAAAAAATGAAAAAAATTTTTTTACCAGCTTTAAAAATATTATATAAAATTTTAAAGATACCTCCGTTTTGAATAAAAATTTCAGAGAATACGTAAAAATTAGTGCTGAATCGAAAACTATGAAGTGCGATAGCTAAATTTTTCGATAGTCTCGAGATAATTCAATTTTTGTTAAAATTTTTAAAAAATGTTATCAAGTTCAAAAATACTAAAAATTAAATATCTCAAAAACTACGACAGCTAATCAGAAAATATAGGGCCTATGTCACCCGCAGACTTTTTAACTTTATTTTGACACCGGTTTCATGCCAATTGGTTCGGCGGTTCTTGCGTGATGAATGGACAGACAGACAGACAGACAGACAGACAAACAAATAAATTTTCAAATATATATAGTATCAAGATAACTTAAAAATTAGTGAAAGAATGCAAAAATTCCAAAACATTGTTCCTATAACATATAAAATTTAATATTAATATTTACAAGTCTCATATATATATTGCAAACTGTGTGTATAATTTATATATGCTGCAAAAAAAAGAAATGAAAGAAAAAAGAAAAAGAAAAAAAAAATTTTGTCGAGTGATAGAGGGTATTTAATGCTTATTGATAGGGTTAAGGTTTTTTTAGTCTTCTAGCGTGGACTGTTTGTGTCTTATTTGTACCCTCTTGCAAAATTGTGTAGTTATGGTCTGAGACTTTTTGTATTATTTGGTAAGGTCCGGTATAAGGATTATCTGCTTTGGTGGTTTCTTCACCACGCTTTAGAAATACTGTATCCCCTATTTCGAAATTTACGTAATTTAGTGTTCTGTCATGAAAAGATTTTGACTTTAATTTTGCTTGGTACATATTTTCATTTGCTTCTTTTCTTATGTTAGTAAGTCTTGTCATCAGGTCTACTAAATAATTTTTATAAGTAGGTAGTTTCTCTGACTCTTTGAGGGGTATTTCGCTAGGAAGTCAAGCTAGTTTTGCGAAAACAATTTCGTAGGGTGTGTATTTTGTTGTATTATTTATAGTGGTATTGTAACAAAACGTTGCTAATGAAATGTAGCTGGTCCAATCTTTATATTTGTCTGGGTAGTGTATAAGGTATTCGGCAATAGTATGGTGTTGGCGTTCCACGGTATTTGAGCTTGGTGAGTAGCTTGAGGTTGTGATTCGTTTAATTTTGAAGCGTTTTGCTACTGCTTGCATAAGTTTACTAACAAAATTAGATCCGCGGTCGCTAATTATTATTTGTGGGCAAGAAAATATTGATATAAAGTTATTTATTAAGGCCGTAGCCACTGCTTGGGTTTCAGTGTTTCTGATTGGTACAGCTGTTAGAAATTTGCTCAAGTGACATTGGATGGTTAATATATACTTGTATCCATCTTCGGATTCAGGTACTGGTCCAACAATGTCAATTGAACATCTCTCAAACACTGCTCCTGGGCATTCTGTAATTGCTAACGGGACGTTTGTTTTGTGGCGTGAAGTCTTATTTAGTTGGCAGCTTAGGCACAAATTAATTTTTTGTCGTACATATTGTTTCATTTTTTCCTAATAATATTTTGACCTTATTTTCTGTAAGGTTGCTTTTTGCCCTCTATGGCCTGCTGTTGGTAGTTCATGGCATTCTTTAAAAATCTTATCTCTATCGTTTATATTTACATAGGTTAGTGTTTGTTTACAAATTATTATCTTAAAATTATTGTTAGTAATTTTGTGAAGGGAATTAATTATGTCAATCCAAGGTAGGTTACCTATAAAAATGCTTTCAGCTATACTAATGATTTTTGTATCTGTATCTTTAAGTGTGTTAATTATTTGTGTAAATAATTTTTCTATATTTGATGAAATTGATTTATTTGATTCGTTAGTGTTAATGCATAAACCAAAATATTTTATGTTTTTATTTTTTTGTATATTTAAAGTGTTAATGTTATTGTCTGGAAATGATTTAATTTTTCCTGCAGAAATTAGGTTAGTAGCCCCTTTATCTATTCCTTTGCCTTTTTTATCAATAAAATAAATTATGTTATCTTTTCTAAATTGTAATAGGTCATTTGTATATATTATATTAGGTAAATTTAGGTTTTTGTTATATTGTAGAGTAGTATTTTCGTTAGTTTTATCTTCACAGTTTTCGGTATCAGAAATTTCCGAGTCGCTGGAACTAGAGAAGCTGTCATTATTATCGTTATCTAGGTTTGGATTAGATACTTTTTTTGGTCTCCCTCTTTTTTTGTTTTTTGGTTTTTGGATGGTTTGTTTATGTTTTTTATGTTTATCTTGGGTAAGTGTAGGTTTATTTGTCTGGGTGGCTGAAGTCGTATTGCGTTGTAGTCGTACGTTTTCTAAGGCTTTTTGTCGTCTTGTAACTACGTTAATTTCTTGATTTTCCATTGGAAGATTTCTACTTAGACAGTCTGCAACGGTGTTTAGTTTTCCCTTGTGGTATACTAGGGTAAATTTAAGGTCCGAGATTTTATTTCTCCAGTTTAGGACTCTTTGATTTCTTTCTGTTTTACTGACGTATGTAGCTGGTATATGGTCTGAATATACCCAAAAATGTTTAAATAAATACCCTCTAAGTGTTGTAATTGCGTAATATATTGCAAGGTTTTCTTTTTCATATACTGAATAACTTTTTCTTTCTGTGTCAGAAAGTACTCTGGAAATGTATCTAATGGGTTTTTCTTTACCTTTTTCTCCTTGACATAGACATGCTCCAATTGCGTACCCGGAACTATCGACGTAAATTGTCATCTCTTCGTTCAAGTTATGAAATATTAAGGCTGGCGCAGTTGTGAGTTTGATTTTGAGTTTCTGAAACGCAATTTCGGCTTCTTTCGTCCATTTAAAGGTTGTGTTCTTTTTTAGTAAGGTCGTAATTGGTCGAGCTATTTTGGAAAAATTTTCTATGCGGTGTCTGTAGTAATTTGCCATTCCTAAAAAGCACCTAGTTTGTTTTAAAGTTTTGGGGCTATTCATTTTGTTAATGGCTTCTATTTTCATGAAGAATTTCGGCGAACTTTTAAGACCGAAAGGCAAACGTAAAAAATGGTAATATCCCGAATGTGTAGAGAATGCTACTTTTTCACGATCTTTAGGGTCTAATAAAACCTGTAAAAAGCCAGAAAAAAGGTGGAGGCATGTAAAGTATTTACAACCTTGTAACTGGTCTAAAATTTCTTGTATTGTTGGAATTGGAAATTCTTGGTCTATCACCTTAAGGTTAAGTCGTCTCAGATCCGTTACTTGGCGCGTTCCCATAGAATTTCCTTGTAGGTCAGGTTTTTTAGGGACTAGGAAAATGGGACTGTTATAAGGCGAATCAGATGGTTCAATGATGTCTTGTTCAAGCCAATTTTCAATGTGCTTCTCAATTTCTGGTCTGTCCCCATAAGGTATAAAATATTGTTTGGTATAAACAGGTTCCTCGTCTGTGGTTTTAATTTTGTGTACAACGTCTTTTACACTGGTTAGTTTTTCTTCATCTAGGTGAAAAACGTCATGATTTTTTAGTATAGAATTTTTTATAAGTTCGTATTCTGGTTTGTCTTTTAGGTGGGAAAGGTTAGTTAATGCTAGAACCTTTTGTGGTCTGGGTATATCTGTTAAATTGTTTTGTTCAAAAGAAAGTATTTCAGCCCTTAAGTTAGTGTTTTGTTTATTATTAATATGGTCTAGGTATGTAAGTATGTCTGGTTCTTGTTGTATAATAAGATTAATATGTTCAGGGGAATATTTTTCCGAAAATTTATTTTCTGAGCGGCTTTATTCAAGATATGTTAGGAATTGCTCATATGTATCGGTTATCGGTTCGTAATAGTCAGTAAAAGTTTCGTCTTTTTCAAGGCTTTTGTCTTTGAATTCGTTAAACTCTATAATGTCACAGGTATTTATTTCTATTTCTGGTTGATTTTCTGTATTGTCTAAAGAAATGTCATGTTCTGTAACTAAGTCTTCGGGGAATATGGTATCTGTGGTTAAATATTCGTTTTTAAGGTTTGCTTTAAATAACTTTGCTATATTTTCTTTATAATTATTATTTATCGTTTGTAATTCTTGCATATTTTCTATGACTTCTTCAAAAATAATTGAGTTTATTTCATTAAAATTTTTTGTTTGTATTGCTTTATTTAAAATATTTGTGGTAATTAAGTTTATTTCATCGTTTTTAATACTATCATAAAATTCATTTTCATACTTCGTATATTTTTTATCATCATTAATATTATTTACTCTAACATCTTTTTCTATACTGCAACTTCTCATATTTTCATTTTTTATTACGTTTTGTGTATCGTGTATACTAGTACTAGTGTAAATGTTTATTTCATCGTTTTTAATACTATCATAAAATTCATTTTCATACTTCGTATATTTTTTATCATCATTAATATTATTTACTCTAACATCTTTTTCTATACTGCAACTTCTTATATTTTCATTTTTTATTACGTTTTGTGTATCGTGTATACTAGTACTAGTGTAAATGTTTTTTGCTTTATGTTTAATATTTGTTAATTCTTCTTTTTCTTCTAAAATATATTTATTATTTTGTAACATTTGATTTTTTTTTGATAAGTTTGCATTTTTATTTAATATACTTTTATTTTCGCAATTCATTAAATCGTTATTATTATTTTCTGCTGTCGCATCATTTTCGAAATTTATTAAGACGTCATATTTATTTTTTATAGTAGCTACTGTGCAATTTTTATCGGAATGTAAGTCAGCGATTTCGGTGGTACTTTTGCATGCATTTTTCTGAACCTTACATTTCAACATCACGTTGGAATTTATTTTATTAATTTCTTGTAAATGTAATTTTGTAGTGCAAGGGCTTGTATCGAGGTCCTCTTCGACTTTGGATGTTTGTCCTTCAGTTGGCCATACTTTAGGATTTGGATTCTCCGTCGGAATTGGGTTAAACTCGTTACAGGCTATTTGGCTTTTTTCTATTTCTAAAGGTTTTTCGAAAGGTTTTCTCGTATTTTTAAATTCATCTTCAATTTCATGTTTAAAATAGAAATCCATTGTAAAATCATTGCAACTAAATTTTTTTGTATTATAGTCTATGTTGGCTTTAATTTTTGTTAGTAAGTTAGAGCCTAAAATTCCGTCTATATTTTCTACCGAAAACTCATTTTTTACTACATGAAATATGCATGGGGTATTAAATATATTAATATTGTACGAGCCAATTGAAAAAATTGATAATTTTGATATACCCGTAATTTTGATAATATTAGTTTTGTCTATAAAATTTTTACCTATTTCTGGAATACAGTTTTCCTTAATAATTGAGCATGTAGCTCCCGAATCTATCATAAGGTATCTTTTGTGCCCTAAATCATTTTTAAAAATTAAAATGGGTATATTGTTGACCTGTTTTGTTAGTATATTGAAATGGGAATGTTTGATTATGCTTGAGGGTAAAATACTGTTGGGTGTGCTTGATGAGAAATCTGGGGTGCTTGTTGCTGTTGGCCAGTCCCTGTTACCCCATTTGTAAGGGCTGGCCATGGGTTTTCCGATTCTGCAAAGGCTTGTGCGCTTGCTGATATGTATTTTGGACAATATTGTATCAAGTGGGATGGGTCATTGCAGAAATAGCATATTTTTATTCCGTTTGTAGAATTTTGATATCTGTTTTGTCTATGGTAATAGTTATGGTTTGTGTATTGCTGTTGCATTGGGTTGTGAAAATTATGTTGATTAGGGTGAATATTCTGTCTATAATTATTGTAATTATTATTATTATTAGGATATTTATAGTTATTGAATTTATTGGGGTTAGGTTGTCTTCTATTTTGTTGGTTAGGGTTTTGTAAAAAATTTGGGTCATGTGAAGGTTGATTAATTTGGTTAAAATTAGGATTTGTGTTTCGTGGATACCGTTGGTTAGTGTTTCTGAAAGGGTTTTGATTTGGTCTTGCTTGAAGGTTTCGACCGGCCATACATTGATCAGTATTGTGTGTTATGGAGTTGGGGTGGTTTTGGCAAAAATATTTAGCTGTGTTTTGAGGTTTTGATTGGGTGTTAGCGAGATTTATTTCTTGGTTTTCAGGTTTTGAATTTTCTATTTTGTTCATTAGTTTTTCTATTGTACTTTCTAATTTAGAAATATTATTTTTTATTTCTACTGAGCAATTTTGAGTTTTATGTGCATTTGATGCACAAACTTCACAGGTGTCTAAGGCCATGTTTACCGTTGCTAATGTTGTGGAATCTTTTTTAGTGTAGGTTGTAGTCCATGTCGTCTGTTTTCCATGGTTTGTAAGTTTGATTCAATATTTTGTGCTTTTTCATTAATTTGTGCACGTGTAAGATTTTCGATGTCCCCTAATCTTATTTCAATTTCTGGTTGATATCCTCTTATTAAACGTCTTTTTGCTATATCATTTATTTGTCTATTAAATGCTGTGATGAGGTCACGTGAGTCATTGTTTTCAGGTAGTGATTCTTGGTACGCTTTTTTTGTTCTTTCTAGCAAATTTTCTACTCTGAAAAAATAGCTGATTGCTGTTTCTTTATCAATTTGATATATATGGTTTAGTTGGTTGCTTAGTTCCAGAAAATCTTCTCTTTTACCGAAAAGTCTGTCAAAATGGTGTATAAATTCGCCTATTGTATCGGATGTGATATCATTAATCGTGTCTGCTGCGTCTCCTTTTAGTTTGTGATGTAAAAGGTTTAAAAGTCTAATTTGTTTTGCGTTATCGAGTCTGCTTGACACTTTTTCTATTATTTTAATCCAGTTCTGTACTGCAGGAATTTTTCCGTCAAATATTGGTATTTCTTCCAAGGCTAATTTAATGTCATAGTCGGAATGAGACATGTTATTTTGTTGTACTGGCTGGTTAATAAAGTTTATTAATTGGTCTAGGTTTTGGTCTCCAAAATTTTGATTTAAATTTTGATTAAAGAGGTCTGATCTAATGTTAATATTATTGTAAATAGCTTCTGTTTGCTGATTATCTTGGATATTATTTGTTGAAGTTTTGTTTAAGTTTAATAGCTCCGTGTTATCAGTTATTGACCGATCCAAAATGGACTGTTCTGTTGGTGTATGAGTAGGGGACGATGTTTTAAAATTTTCGTGGTTTTCTGAAATATTAATTCCTGAATTTACTGTCGCGTCGTGTTGTTCAGTATGTTCTGTTATTGTTTGAGTTCTATTTATTTTTTTTTAATTTGCTTCTGATATATTTTGAGGATTTGATGTTAAAGTGACGTGTAAAGGGCCTGAAATTTGTGATTTATCTATTTTAGGTTTTTGAGGATTTGTTTTGTTTGTTGAGAAAATTTTTTTGGGAAGTTCTCTAGCGAGGTTATTTAAAGGTTTAAAAATTTCGTCTTGTGCGTATTCTGAAAGACTTTTATTTGCTGAAGTTGATGGTTTTTGTGTTGTAGATCCTAATGTAGTTTTTCTTTGGGGATTTTTTTGTAAAGTAGGTTGTTGTATTGGTTGAGGCAAATTTTGAGATCGGGACCGTGTTATTCTTGAATTTTGTTCATTATAGTTGGACATTTTAGTGACATTTTTATTTTAAGAAGGAATTTGTATATGTATGTAACAAAAAGAAATAGTAATAAATATAAATAAAAAAAAAATAATAAAAAGAAATTGTGTATGTAATAAAAATTATGTCTTATAATCAAAAAAAAATTTTACTGTGTTGCGTTTTGTATATAAATCGATTGTAATTTTTAGTTTTTATTTCAGTATATTGTTGTTAAAATATAAATAAAATTAAAAAAAAAAAATAATAACAATGGTGAATTCAAGGCAAATTAGTAAACGTATGTCAAGGAAGTTAGGAACGTGTGCGTTCCTAAACCTTTACTCTTGGTTCATATTTGACATACCGCGTTTAGTCGGTTTGGTAAGTATTGAAACAAAGTTATTATTTATTTCTTTTATTATTAGCCAAAAAAAAAATTTTAGTATAAATAATTATTATTTTTGTAAAATTAAAAAAAAATTTTAATATATTTTTGTTGTAGATTCGTGATGCAGTTAATTTTAAAGGAGGGGACGACGATTTGGACCATCCCTTTTATGGGATGCCTAGATAGAGTAAATTTGTTGTAAGTATTAATGTTTAGTTCGTTTAAATAATTTTAATAATAATAAAAAAAAATAAAATAATAAAAGAAAAATATTGTAACAGTTGCAGTCTGCCGTAAGCGAGATAGGATGGCGAAAATCCCATCAGTCCCAGGCAAACTTGTTAGACAACGACCGAACCTTATGGTTGGGCCGTTTGTTTTCTGAGGAGTGCTTAGGACTGACACGATTTAGTGGGCCTATTTGCCAGGATTCTGGTGAGCCACCTGCCAAATGGGGTCGGATTGAAATTTGTCTCGATTAAGTATGTAAAATTGATTTGTTTTTTGAAAAATTTTGCAAAAATTATAATATATAATGTTTTAAATATGTGTAAATTTGATTAAAATAAAGTAAAAAGGTGTATGTGAAAAGCAAAAATAATTGTCGTTCGTTTTTTTTTTTTTTATTCAAATTACTATCCTTTGTTGGTAGAGTGTATTTTTTTAAAAAAAGAAAATATGTGTTATAGAATTTGCTGATTCTTTAGTATTATATATGTCACAATCCTTAACTCTGAAATTAGACACTCGGGAGATAACAGTTTTATTGATAAAAAGGTGTGTTAAAAAAAAATTTTTTTTTTTATTTTTGATTCGTTTTTATTTTAAATTTTAGGTTCGATAAAAAAAAATCTTACTGATTTACGGTATTAGAACCATTTGTAATGATAAATTTTATCATTATTTAATTAATTTAATATTTAGGGATAGGATGTATGTATTGGGATCTGTCCTTATAAATTGAAATAAAAATAAAGGTTATTACTTACCGGTTTAGTATTTGGTGATAAAAATTAATTAAACACTTAAATTCCGAATTCAAACAAAAATAATTTATTTACTAAAAACTAACTTTACAGATTAATTTTAAAAAGCGGACTGGACTGTCGTAATTTTTACATCTCTTTATATTTGGTTTAATGAGGGCAATTTATTAATAAGAATTAACAAATATGTTTACGAAATTTTATTAATTCTTATTAATATATAAGAAATATTTGCTGATGCGCTTAATTCAGGTGTTTAACCTTTAATACATAAAATGCTTAGGTAGTACAAGTTTTTGGAATTTATAAAGTAATCACACCCAGCTTGAACGAGCGAAAAGTCGAAAAAAAATGACGACAAAATCTGATACAGCAAAGTTTTCGGAAATAGTTTGTTATTTTCATATTTCCATAGCAGTAAGTTGGAGCTGATCGTCTAAAAAATTTTTAGTCAATTTTGTGGGTGGCTGAGAGATCAAAATCCGAAAATTTGATATATTTGTATCACTTGTATCAGATTTTGTCGTCATTTTTTTTCGAGTTTTCGCTCGTTCAAGCTGGGTGTGTAATGCAGATCATATATATTTTAAAATTAAATTATGAAATATTGGGCGTTTGGTGCATAACAGTACTTTCATGTAATTAAATGAGGTATTACAGCCAAAAAAAAAAAAAATATTGCAGGTTCTTAATTTTTTTGTTTTTTTACCTTTTAGAAAAAATTTTTTAAAAAATTCGGTATCAGATCCAAAAAATGACTATAAACAAACTATCTAAAACTAGTACTTTCATAGAAATAAATTAGGTACTACGTACAAAAAGAAAAAAAATTGGTGTTTTTTGTATTTTTTCGTGAAAAAAATTTTGGGAAAAAAATTTTTAAAAATTTGAGTACCAGATTCGAGATATCGAGTAAAAATCATACTTTCAAATATAAGTACTTTTGTGGAAATAAATTAGGTATTACATCCAAATTAAAAAAAAAAAACGTACCTCGAGCTTTTTTGATAAAAAAATTTTTGAAAAAAAAATTAGGTCTTAATTTCATAACGGTTGTGAAACATCACCGGTTGCGATATTTCCAGATATTAATATTTTCATGGAATTAAATCAGATCCAAAAAATGACTATAACAAAACTTTCTAAAACTAGTACTTTCATAGAAATAAATTAGGTACTACGTCCAAAAAGAAAAAAAATTGGTGTTTTTTGTATTTTTACGTGACAAAAATTTTGGAAAAAAAATTTTCAAAAATTTGAGTATCAGATTCGAGATATCGAGTAATAATCATACTTTCAAATATAAGCACTTTCGTGGAAATAAATTAGGTATTACATCCAAATTAAAAAAAAAAAAAGTACCTAGAGCTTTTTTGATAAAAAAATTTTTGAAAAAAAAATTAGAACCTAATTTTGTAACGGTTTTAATACATCACCTGTTGCAATATTTTCAGATATTAGTACTTTCATGTAATTAAATGAGGTATTACAGCCAAAAAAAAAAAAATATTGCAGGTTTTTAATTTTTTTTTTTTAATTTTCTTTAATTGACTCACTATAAAAATCAACTCTAATCAATCAAATATACAAGACCAGTGAAAGAAAAAAAAAATTTAAAGCCGTTATACCACACCATACTATCCAAAGAAAATTACTGATAAGCCATGTCAAGCAGCAAGCCAAGCAGTGCTAAGGTATGTCAAGCAGAAACCCAAGCAGTGCTAAGCCGTGTAACAGCAAGCCAAGCAGTGCCAAGCCGTGTAACCGCAAGCCAAGCAGTGCCAAACCGTGTAGCAGCAAGCCAAGTAGTGCCAAGCAGCTCTTTCCAGCAGATAAGTACCCTTTAAAAAAAAAACTTTCTTTTCTCTTCCTTTCGTAAACCTGTGAGATATATAAGATAATTTTTTTTTAAATAAAAATTTTTAAGAATTTTTTTTTAGAATAAGCTACAAGATTACGTATCAAAATCCCTTTTTACCCTTATTACGGCAAAATAATTTTTTTTTATTTAAATCATTTAAAAATAAACAAAATTTTTTATTATCAACGTATGTTTTCAAACATTTTTTTCCCGCGACACCTAAATTCTCTTATAAACATACTCCGCATTAAAAAAAAATTCAAAATTTTTTTACTTTGCATCAAAAATTTATATTTCAACATTTTTTTACTCGCAACATATCCGCTGTATCCAGCCTATTAAACACAAAATTATCCGGATAAAATCCTACCACCTCTTGCCTTCCAGTATTGTTTTCTCCATAAAATTCATAAATTTATTATTACTCCATGTCCTCAAACTATATTCCAAAATTTTTTTATTCCTTTTTTTTTAATATATACTCTCCCGTCCATATAAAACCTTACGTATTTGCTCAGTGCCCACAAAATATAAATCTTTCTGTAATATATAAAATTGTTCAACAGCCTCTTAAATATAAAATTTTCGCGTAAAATATAAAACTGCTCAACAGCCGCAAAATAAAAATTCTATCACATATAAATTTGTTCAACAGCCTCAAAATATAAAATTATTAAACTGCATCCCGATATTAAATTCAACAATTTCAAACTAAATTTAAAATTATTTGATTAAAATTAACCTTTTAGCAGTTAATTTTTAACCCAAAAATCAAAATATTACGCAAAATTTAAAACACGTAACCCAACCAAAATATCAGACTTTAAACTGCATCCCAAAATTAAATTTAACTATTCTACACCAAATTTAAAATTATTTCATTAAAATTGACCCCGTAACAGACAAAAGTTAGGCCAAAAACCAAAATATAATGCAAACTTCAAAATATACACTTCAATCAATATTTCAAAATTTAAATTGCATCCCGATATTAATTTGAACGTTTTTAAACCAAAATTAATCTAATTCCGCTAAAAATGACCTTATAAAAGCAAAATTCTAGGCCAAAAATCTAAAAAAATACACAATATTAAAATTTTAAACTCTTATCAATATTTTATATAACGAACAGCAAACCGATATTAATTTTAATGCTTTTAATCCAAAATTAATTTAATTTCGCTAAAATTTACCTTAAAATGGCAAAATTCTAGGCCAAAAATCTAAAAATTACACAATTTTTAAAATATAAATCCCAATTGATTTTTTATATAGCGAACAGCAAACCGACATTAATTTTAATGCTTCTAATCCAAAATTAATTTAATTTCGCTAAAATTGACCTTATAATGGAAAAATTCTAGGCCAAAAATTTAAAATTTACACAATTTTAAAATTTTAAATTCTAATCAATTTTTTATATAATAAAGAGCAAACCGATATTAATTTTAACGCTTTTAAACTAAAATTATTTTAATTACCCCATAAAAATCGCATGAGTATTATAAGTAAGAATAAAATATCATTAAATATAAAATAGCAAATAAATATTTTTAATTTTATTTGAGTACATTCAATGTTATCATAACCTTTTGTCTCTTTTTGTCTTAAAATTAATAAATGAATAGAAATTTTTGAAAAACATTAAAAACAAATTTTTTTTAACAAAAAAATAATATTAATCTTAAATTCTTATTATAAAAAAATAATGTTCAAAAGTTGTTATTTTTTTTATGTTATTTATTTTTTATTTTTCAAAGAAAAAGCGCTAAATAATACGATAAATTAAATTTCATCTAAAAATTTTAATAAATAATTTTAAAAACACAAAAGGATAATTTTTTAATTACAAAAGAAAAACTTATAATTATGAAAGATAAAAATGTATATAAATTTCTTTTCTCCCCTAAACTGCTCGGGATTTTTCCCAGTGGAAAATAATTGTTTGGATCAAACTTGCGGGGCGAGCTAGATCTTCGATCCCTAGATTTAAAGATGAATGGCCCTCACATTAACGTGGGGTGAGCTAGATTCCTGAATCTGGGAAGAGAGGTGAATGGCCCTCACATATAATCTAAGACAAAAAAAAATATAACTGGGCCTAATTGCAGGGAAGAAATTTACTCTGGGACGATCGTTTGACAAATAGCTGCAGCACAGCTCAGCATGTTCACACCCTTCGTTTCAGAGTGAAATTCGGAGCAGATACGGGAGATGTAATTGAAGCTCAATAATGTATGTCCTAAATTTATGTAATATTGATATAAAAAAGTATAATGATGAAGAAAAAAAAAGAGATGATTAATTTAAATAAAATAAAATACATAATATTGAACATACAGAAAAGAGATCAAGTAAGAGGGGAATTTTATATAAAAACTGAAACATAATTACTAAGAATAAAATGTATGTAATATAAATATTATTTTTAAATTTTCTTATTGAGGGATAAATGAATAAATAAATAAATAATTAAACATTAAAATCAAAAAAAAAAAATAAAAAAAAAAAAATTTTTTTCCTTTCTTCTTATGATATTAATACTAATAGCAAATATTTCAATTTATTAAAAGTTTGTACCTGGAAATAGATTTAAATTAAATTTAATACGTGATTTTTTTATTTTCTTAGAATGTACAAACCAGAATAAGATGATATTTTATGTTTTACATATTTTACTTATTTTACCAATGTGGCCTTTGTCTTACATATTAATTTCATTTTTTCACGCGTTCATCATATGACAACATTGTAAATAAACTTCATATTCTTGAATGAAATTGCACGCTAATTACATTTTTCTATATTTTTTATTCTTTCTCGTGCTTATCTACTTCCTTAATATCCTACACCATGATGTGAAACCCGACCCAAATACTAAGATTAAACCCTGTTTTATCATATAAAATTTATCCGCATACTTTATGTAAAATATATCAAAATAATGCCAAATCTAACCTTTCAGAAGCAATTTTTACAATAACAAACTTTTAAATTTTAAATTTTAAATATTAACTGCATTTTATATCATTATCGGTAAAATTATAATTAACTAACTTAAACGAAACCAAATATACTATAATATTCCTAAAGCTAACCTTACAAAAGCAATTTTTTAGTGCAAAAATTTAAAATCTTGAAAATTTAAAAATTCAAACTTTAACCGCTTTTTTTTACCTATTTATAAATTTATAATAAATTAACTCATTAAATTATGTAATATATCGAATATTGTCAAAACTAGACTTGCAAAAGCAATTTTTTTAGCGCAAAAATCTTAATATATCAAAATTTTGTAAATTAACATAATATCTGCATTTTTTATATCTATTGACAAATTTATGATCAATTTAAACTTACTATATCCAAATATTGTCAAAATTAACCTTGAAAAAGCATTTTTTAGCGCAAAAATTTTAAAACACTGAAATTTTAAAAATTAACCACAATTTTTACATCTACTGACAAAATTATGATCAATTAACTCATATTAAACCTAACTTATCAATATATTGCCAAAAATAAGATTGAAACAGCAAATTTTTCCGTACGAATATTCAAAATAATTTAAAATTATTAAAAAAAAAATTTTAATATTAAATAATAAAAATAAATAATAAAAATATTAGTTACATTATTTTTGCGCATTCGTTACTTGACAACATTGTAAATTTCATTTAAATATTCTTAAATAAAATTGCATGCTAATCGCATTTTTATATAAAATTTTTTTTCTTCCTCGTGTCTATTTACTTCCGTAATATTGTACACCATGATGCGAAACACGACCCAAATACTCTAAGATTATACATTGTTTTACTATATACACTTTATCCGCACATTTTATGTAATACGTATTTCTTATCCTGTCCTCTATACCTCAAATACGAAATTCCCCAAAAATTTTTTTGTTTTTTCTAAATATTAAAATACACATAATTCGGGACGATATATCAAATCAGTTATCAGTTATTATTGTGACAATTCCTTCTGTAATTAAGAACTTAGCCTCAGGTTAGGTTCATCCAGCTTATATCGAACTCGGACTCATCTACCCATACATCAACTATAAACCAACCAAATAATAACCATACCAACTTTATTTAAAATACCTGGGGCAGTCAATATCCCCAGGATAAACTTATATTTCATATATTCATAATTATTTATATTTACGTATCCCTTGGATAAAACCTCAGGATACGTAACATAGTACTTTCATAGAAATAAATTAGGTACTACGTCCAAAAAGGAAAAAAAAATTGGTGTTTTTTGTATTTTTTCGTGAAAAAAATTTTGGGGACAAAAATTTCAAAAAATTAAGTATCAGATTCGAGGTATAGAGTAAAAACCATAATTTCAAATATAAGTACTTTCGTGGAAATAAATGAGGTATTACAACCAAATTAAAAAAAAAAAAGTACCTCGAGCTTTTTTAATAAAAAAATTTTTGAAAAAAAAATTAGAACCTAATTTTGTAACGGTTTTAATACATCACCTGTTGCAATATTTTCAGATATTAGTACTTTCATGTAATTAAATGAGGTATTACAGCCAAAAAAAAAAATATTGCAGGTTTTTTGATTTTTTTGTTTTAATTTTGAGAAAAAATATTTAAAAAAACTCGGTATCAGATCCAAAAAATGACTATAAACAATCTTTCTAAAACTAGTACTTTCATAGAAATAAATTAGGTACTACGTCCAAAAAGGAAAAAAAAAATTGGTGTTTTTTGTATTTTTTCGTGAAAAAAATTTTGGGAAAAAAAATTAAAAAAAATTAAGTATCAGATTCGAGATATAGAGTAAAAACCATAATTTCAAATATAAGTACTTTCGTGGAAATAAATGAGGTATTACAACCAAATTAAAAAAAAAAAGTACCTCGAGCTTTTTTGATAAAAAAATTTTTGAAAAAAAAATTAGAACCTAATTTTGTAACGGTTTTAATACATCACCTGTTGCAATATTTTCAGATATTAGCACTTTCGTGTAATTAAATGAGGTATTACAGCCAAAAAAAAAAAAAATATTGCAGGTTTTTTAATTTTTTTTTTTTTAATTTTGAGAAAAAATTTTTGAAAAAATTCGGTATCAGATCCAAAAAATGACTATAAACAAACTTTCTAAAACTAGCACTTTCATAGAAATAAATTAGGTACTACGTGAAAAAAATTTTGGGAAAAAAATTTTCAAAAAATTAAGTATCAGATTCGAGATATAGAGTAAAAAAAATAATTTCAAATATAAGTACTTTCGTGGAAATTAATGAGGTATTACAACCAAATTAAAAAAAAAAAGTACCTAGAGCTTTTTTGGTGAAAAAATTTTTGAAAAAAAAATTAGGACTTAATTTTATAACGGTTTTAAAACATCACCGGTTGCAATTCTTTCAGATATTTGTACTTTCATAGAATGGCTTTCCTAGGCGAAAACACGAGTATTTAAGCATCCCAAAAATTGATAAGAGGGTGCCACTTTGTACTTTATTTTTCTTATCAATGAAATTTACGCGAGAAAATAAATTTGACAAGTCACTAAATAAATATTTTTGCTTTTGGACCCATTGTTTTGATTTCACCTTGAACTTAATTTTTTTTTGTTTTTCACAAATAAACTACTTTTAAACACTTTTTCTTTTGGTTTTAAGCTAATCATGAGTTTTTTAAGAAAGTAATTTATTCATGAAAAATAAAACTAAAGACTAATTATACGAAAACTAGACCTTTCATAAAAATTTCCTTATGAAAAATCTTTTTCCGAACAAATTAAAAACTTAATTCTATGATTAAAATCTAGTTACAAAATGTCATTGCCTTTTCAAAATTCAGTTTTAATATTCAAATATTAAAATTTACTATGTACCAAATTTTGAATCCAGGCTTAACTTAATCCTAACAAGCTTAAATGTTCCTCCCTTGAGTTTTCTTTGCCATTTTTATATTAAAATAAAATTTCCCAATGACAAAAACTCACGAGTGCAAATTTTAAACCTTGCCTAACTTTTGTTGCTTTATATTACCCAAAATGAAATCGTTTTCCTCGCAAATAAAAATTTTGGGTTCTATTTCGCAAACTAAAAGAAATAACTGAATTTTCTAGTCACTGAATCATACTTTACTAGTCATAAATTCATTTTTAAAAGCAAAACCTTGTTTACGCCACAGATTACAATTTCATTCCAAAGGAAGCCCACTTGCCCCCCCCCCCCCAAAGATTAATTTTCACCTAAGCATTTTTCCATTGGATCGTATTTTTCGGCCATAAGTCCACTTTTAATGGCAAAACTCTGTTTACTACCTAGATCATATTTTTACCCCAAGGGGGCCCATTTGACCCCTTAAAGTTTAATTTTCATGCAAGCTGAATTTTTCAGTCAGTGAAGTCACGGAATCATATTTTTCCTACCGTTGTTCCATTTTAATTGGTATAATTCCATTTACTCCCTGAAATACACTTCACATCGGGGGGGGGGGGCACTTCACCCTTTTGAGTTAATTTATTACCCATACTTACTATGCTTACCCATTTACATGTTTCCTTCTCTGAATTAACTCTCGTCAAGAGTTTTCTTATCACAAAAATATTCTTTAACGGGGGGGGGGGCACAACTTTGTGTACAACGTTTGTACAGGCTTTTTACGTACGGGCCGATTACCCCTATTTCAATGCTCACAGAAGTGTTTTAGCTTAAAACAAATTCAAAAAACTTATGACCGGTTTGTGTAACTACACAACCAACGAGCATGGAACATGTTCACTAATAACTAACACTGATAATAAAGTATCTATTCTGTTCATAATATCAATATTTATATCCAAGTATTTCTGCACTAAAGTTCTTTAGAGACTCCTGCACCAATGGTCCCTAAGTACTTCTGCACCAAAGGTCTTTAGGGACTTCTGCACCATAGGTCCCTAGGTACTTCTGAACCAATGCTCCCTAGGTTCTTCTGCACCAAAGGTCTTTAGGGACTTCTGCACCATAGGTCCCTAGGTACTTCTACACCAATGCTTCCTAAGTACTTCTGCACCAAAGGTTTTTAGGTACTTCTGCACCAAATCTCTTTAGGTACTTCTGCACCAAAGGTCTTTAGGTACTTCTGCACCAAAGGTCTTTAAGGACTTCTGCACCAATTCTCCCTAAGTACTTCTGCACCAAAGGTCTTTAGGGACTTCTGCACCATAGGTCCCTAGGTACTTCTACACCAATGCTTCCTAAGTACTTCTGCACCAAAGGTTTTTAGGTACTTCTGCACCAAATCTCTTTAGGTACTTCTGCACCAAAGGTCTTTAGGTACTTCTGCACCAAAGGTCTTTAAGGACTTCTGCACCAATTCTCCCTAAGTACTTCTGCACCAAAGGTCTTTAGGGACTTCTGCACCATAGGTCCCTAGGTACTTCTACACCAATGCTTCCTAAGTACTTCTGCACCACAGGTCTTTAGAGACTTCTGCACCCTAGGTACTTCTGCACCAAAGGTCTTTAGGGACTTCTGCACCAATGCTCCCTAAGTACTTCTGCACCAAAGGTCTTTAGGGACTTCTGCACCATAGGTCCCTAGGTACTTCTACACCAATGCTTCCTAAGTACTTCTGCACCAAAGGTCTTTAGAGACTTCTGCACCCTAGGTACTTCTGCACCAAAGGTCTTTAGGGACTTCTGCACCATAGGTCCCTAGGTACTTCTACACAAATGCTTCCTAAGTACTTCTGCACCAAAGGTTTTTAGGTACTTCTGCACCAAAGGTCTTTAGGTACTTCTGCACCAAAGGTCTTTAGGGACTTCTGCACCAATGCTTCCTAAGTACTTCTGCACCAAAGGTCTTTAGGGACTTCTACACCATAGGTCCCTAGGTACTTCTGCACCAAAGGTCTTTAGGGACTCCTGCACCAATGCTCCCTAAGTACTTCTGTACCAAAGGTCTTTAGGGGCTTCTGCACCATAGGTCCCTAGGTACTTCTGCACCAATGCTCCCTAAGTACTTCTGCACCAAAGGTCCATAAATCGAAAATATTCTAAGTCCCATTTGACCCCCCCCCCTTAAAAAGGACAAATTTGACCCCCCCCTTAATTTTCCAGTTTTGAAGTACCCCCTCCCTATAAACATGTTCCATGTTAATATAGAATTAGAAGTAAAATTTACCTAATCGAAACGATTTGGAGCTAAAACAAACATTTTTTGAAATCTTTAGGAAAAACTACCCCTACTTGCAATATAAGGGTTGAAATTCAATCAAATTTTCTATATACCTTAAAAATTTAATTTTTTTTGCATAAAAAAGTAAATTTATATGTTCTATGGTATCATTTTTTTATTTTTATATTGATTTTTTCGTCATTTTTATTTTAGCCCCTTTTTCACCCTCATTACCCCTATTTTTAGGGCATTTATAGGGTTGTAAAATGTTGTAAGTAAAATCTGACCAGATTCGGTAAGAGTATGAAATTTCACTAAAGGCATATACTGAAAAAGCCTCTTTTTATAAGGGAACCTATTTTTTTATGACTTTCCGTTTACGACCGCTTTGGCATAAATGGGTTAATAAATGGGTTTAAAAATATGCATTTATGTAAAATATTATCTAAAATATACTTATCATTAAAAACAGTTCAAGTTTTTGAACATTTTTTATTCTGGGCCCGGGCCATTTTTAAACTTTTAAAATAATAAAATAGAACAATTATTTTTATCAATTTTTGAAATATCACTTTTTATAATATAGCGCGTTGAATTCAAAATCCCAAAAATTTTTTTGATGCCTCAAAAGTAAACGAGAAATGAAGTTTTTTGATACCAGTTAGGTAGAAATCGATTTTTCTGCTACGGAGATATTAAAGCCCAAAGTCAAGGTCACCTTTACAATAAATATACCTACTCAAAAATTTAATCTGACCAAAAATGAAAAAAGTTTATACAGCTGTGAAAAAGAGAGGATCGGATCTAGAGGGCTAAAAATTTGGGAAATTTACCATTTTTAATTATATTTTTGAACGACATTACAGTTTATATGCAGTTGAGAAATAATAGCCCTTATAGGCTTTTCAACTTTTCAAGTAAAAAATTCCGAAAATTGACTATTTTGTACACCAAAAACAAAAAATATTGCTTTTCAAGTTCAAATGTGCACCTAAAATGGTCACTAAAATGTTCTCTAATTCCCTATTTTCTTTTATTGTCTGTTCATTCAAGTACTACTCTGTTCATTCAGGCACTACAATAACACTGAAAACGCACCATGATTTAAGTCGATAGGTACAGCAAAATTAAATCCGAGTCTAGTTTAAAACTTTACGAGTTTTATTTATGTACTCTTTGGTTTTCATCTGAATGATCCGTGCACAGTTGTAACGTCCTCGGCCGCTCAAAAAATTTTTCCCGTGTAGCGCAAAGCTTAGTGCCCCGTAAATTTTTTCAGTGTATTTGAATTCGAAATATTTTCAGATATTTTCTTTCACTGTGGAAATTTGCAAGCACAACGGAAATTATTTCTTTTAGTTTGCGAAATAGAACCCAAAATTTTTATTTGCGAGGAAAACGATTTCATTTTGGGTAATATAAGGCTACAAAAGTTAGGCAAGGTTTAAAATTTTCACTCGTGAGTTTTTGTCATTGGAAAATTTTATTTTAATATAAAAATGGCAAAGAAAACTCAAGGGAGGAACATTTAACCTTGTTAGGATTAAGTTAAGCCTGGATTCAAAATTTGGTACATAGTAAATTTTAATATTTGAATATTAAAACTGAATTTTGAAAAGGCAATGACATTTTGTAACTAGATTTTAATCATAGCATTAAGTTTTTAATTTGTTCGGAAAAAGATTTTTCATAAGGAAATTTTTATGAAAGGTCTAGTTTTCGTATAATTAGTCTTTAGTTTTATTTTTCATGAATAAATTACTTTCTTAAAAAACTCATGATTAGCTTAAAACCAAAAGAAAAAGTGTTTAAAAGTAGTTTATTAGTGAAAAACAAAAAAAAATTAAGTTCAAGGTGAAATCAAAACAATGGGTCCAAAAGCAAAAATATTTATTTAGTGACTTGTCAAATTTAATTTCTCGCGTAAATTTCATTGATAAGAAAAATAAAGTACAAAGTGGCACCCTCTTATCAATTTTTGGGATGCTTAAATACTCGTGTTTTCGCCTAGGAAAGGCATTCTAGAACTTCCATCTAAACCGGTATATACATCTAATCGTTGAACTTAATTTTTTTAAAAGTTATATAATAACAAAATAATTCAAATTATAAAAAAAAGTGTAAGTAAATATTTAAAAAATTCTCACTTAACTTAAATTTATAAAAAAAGTTTAAGTTTAAATAAATTCAAATTAAACAAATTTTATCGACTTCAATATTTTTACTGTCTAAACATAAAAACCAACAACCTTTAAGTTTTTATTTCACTTGGACACTCATTCTGCTAAAGAAAAGTAAGTACTCATTTTATTTTACTTAAGAAAAGTTAAATCAATACTCCATTTTGAGTAACTTTTCCGAAAATACAAGCTAATTAACAGCCCGAGAAGGCCTGGACAACCTTCTCAAAACAAGAACAAAAAAATACGTAAGACCAGCAAGCTGGACCATTACACAGTCTGACCATACTTTGTTTTTATAAGTATACGGATCAGTTGGTAGTATGTTAAAGATTGAATGAGCACGGACCCGTCAGCATTATGAAAAAACCAAGTCTCATACGCATACGGACCAGTATTATTTTCATAATGCCCACGGAAATGTGTATGTGTATAGGAGAGGGTATTTTCATAATGCCCACGGGTCAGTATACGTATGAGACCTAGGTATTTTCATAATGCTGACGGGTCCGTGAGCATTATGAGAATACCCAGGTCCTATATGCATACGGGTCCATATGCGTATAGGACTTGATTATTTTCATACTGGCCCGTATACGGGAATACGGGCCCGTATGAGAAAAATATAGGGCCTTATATTCTAATGCCGTACAAATAGGTGATTTTCGGGTGATTTTGTACTGATTTTTGTCGTACGGTTTTTCAAACGGCATAAATAAATACGGGAGCCGTAGGTAATATGCCGTAATGGACTATTTTATACATAAATTGGTCCATTATTACGGCATATTTTGTACGGTTCCCGTATTGACTTTTATCGTTTGGAAATCTATATTGCAAAATCAAATACGGAAGCCGTATAAAATAGTCCATTAATACGGCATATTTTGTACGGTTCCCGTATTGGATTTTGCCCAATTAGATTTTTTTAGTTAAATTTTTATACTAAAAATATCATATACAAAATATTATTATACTATTTCTAATGAAACTAACAGAATTTACCAAATAATACGAAAAATTTTAAATGTATTTTAGTTAATTACATTTAAAAGTAACATTTTTATGTTATAACTATTATCGCACAACCGCTTTTATCATTTATAAATAAAAAAATAAAAAAAACAATTTTTAGTACTATTATTACATGCTTAGAAATTTTAGTTAATTACATTTAAATGTAACATTTTTATGTTAAAACTATTAGCGCAATCCAACTTGCAACACGCAAGAAGCAACGTTATTTACAGAACAATCTACTGCATAGTAAAATATAATACAAAAAACTATAATAACATAATATTATCATTTTTTAATTTTGATAATCAAATAATCGGGTTTTAGTACTATTATTTCATGCTTGCATCGTTTGAAAACTGTTTGAAAATATCTGTTTCTCTTATTTTGACGAATTTCAGGTTAAAACAATGTTAAATTTAACTATTAATAAAAAAAAGTAACAATTGCTTTCTAATTAAAACATCATAAGGGGTCGGGGGAATGCCTCCAGTACGGGTGGGTGTGATGCCCCCAGCACGGTGTCGGGGGGAAGCCCCCAGCATGGGTCGGGGCAATTTTATTAATTAAAAAAAAAAAGTTATAAATTTAACATTAATTTAAATTGAAATTGGATCTTTTAATATGATTTAATCAAATAATAATAATAATAATAATAATAATAATAATAATAATTTTAAGCAGCAGAAAATTATTGGAGTAAATGTGAATAGGAGGGACTGTTCCTTATCTGAAAAATCTCAATGTGTTTGCATAATTATAAATTTTCAGTAAAAAATGATTTTTTGAAGCAACACAAATAGAAGTAAATGCGACTCAATATTTTGGTAGTACTATATATATTTGAAAATTTATTTGTTTGTTTGTCTGTCTGTATCCTAATGAATCAATAATCGTTGAACCAATTGGCATGAAACCGGTGTCAAATTAAAGAAAAAAGTATGTGGGTGACATGAGCCATATATTTTTTGCTCAGCTATCGTAGTTTTTGAGATATTTAATTTTTAGTGATTTTTAACTTGATAAAATTTTTTGAAAAATTGAAATATCTCGAGACTGTTGGCAAATTTTATTGTCACAAGTTTATAGTGTTTGATTCGGCACCAATTTTTACGTATTCTCCTAAATTTTTATTCAAAACGGAGGTATCTTTAAAATTTTATAAAATATTTTTGAAGCTAGTAAAAAAATTTTTTTTATCTTTTTATTTTTTTGAAGGTATTGAGACGGCCTGATAGGTACCTGATTACTCCAATCAATTAATGACATTATTTTATTATTTAAATAATCAACCTCTAATCCAACTTCACCCCACAAATAGAATTCAGTCACAAGGCGTCGCAAGCCGTCGGGAATAACGATACCAGTTTCATCAACTTACGCGCCACCATATATATATAAACAACTACATTACCGATGTAGTACAAAATCTTATTTAAAATTTTTATATTTTTTATCTTTAATAATTAAATAATTTTGTTTTTCTTATCATATATGAAAACTTTAAATAAAAAAGTATTATATTTTTTATAAGTACAAACTAAGTAAGAAATTATAAAAGCATATGCTAGCTTCATTCAAATGTCGCTATCTTTTTTTCTTAAGCTCCCTTACTATCTCATGTAAGTAAATGGACGAACTTGATTATAAAAGCGAGTCGATCGCACATAAAGATCATTCCTCTTACGGCTGCGATACACACCGAATGATCTCTCGGTGAGCTACTCTCTGATCTTCCCTCCTTGGAGTTGCTCCAAGTGAACTAAAAGAGTTGGTTGCCTCTCTTTACCAATTATATATACTGCGAGCTGGACATAGGATTGGATGCCAACTCTATGATAAGCCGAAGTCAGTATCTGCAGTTTAATACCCAGGTGAGCTACTCCCTTGGTATTTATCTGTAGACATTGAGGACGGTCTTATAACCTCTCGTAGTTGTATAAGCTGGACCTTGGGTTGGTTGCCTTCCGAGCGAGTAGGGAAAAGAATATCACTTGGAGTTGCTCCAAGTAGATGAGATCTCAGGGTGCTTATATTCATCATTATACTTTTATTTTTTATTTTTTTTGTTATATCAAAGATATTAAGAGCTCGCTAAATCGCCACGCACGCATACTTATTATTGTATAGAATCACCGGTTATGCAAGTTATGTATAAATAAACCCGGTTAATTGTATTATTATTTTTGTATAGAATCACGCAGTGCAGATATTGTAAAGTCATATAAGTGATTAAAATAAGTGCACAGTGTGAAGTTAAACCTTATTAATAAAATAGCTACTTACACAACGAATGTATAATTATTTATAAAGCAATAAAATAAAACATTATATTTTATATATTATTATTTTGATTTCATTGACCTGTACTGGGCATAATTGTTAAATGAATTAAATATAAATTGTCCTATCTTGATATGTGTATGTTTGTTAAACATTTAGGACAATTTATATTTAATTCATTTAACAATTATGCCCAGTACAGGTCAATGAAATCAAAATAATAATATATATTAGAAAATATGGGCGATTAATAGAAATAACTAATAATTCAATATTATATTTTATACTTTTATTTGCACGAATTTAATTAGCTGTGTCTCATTTATTTACAATATCCCCCACCTAGCAAATCTGGTAAGTGATACGTTCAGTAAAGAACCCAAGGTATACAGGGTTATTCATTGGGAAGGAACACTTTTTTTATTTTTGGTATAAATTGGATAAAAATGAAAGAAAGTTGGTAAAACCAATTGAGATGGATAAATTGGTGAAAAATGAACAAATTAGGTGGAAATTTATGGATAAAAAATAATTTTGGGATAAAGAAAAGTGGAGTTGAAAGTAAAAAAAAAATAGAAAATGTGATAAAATTGTTTGTAAATAATTTTAACAAAAAGATAATAAAATTGTACTTGAAAAAACAGTGGTTGTTGAAAGAAAAAAGTTGATTGGTTGTTGAGAAATCTTTTTTGCATTAAAAAAAAAAAAATTAAATTTACTTATGCAGCGTTGTTAAATTATTGTTTTAATATTTTCTATAGTTTCTGCTATTTTCGGCGCGCAAAACAGCTGATTTCACGCAACTAGTCAAAATAAAAGCAGACAAAATTAAAAACATCAAAGTTGGTTATGTCATAATAATTTTTGTTGTTCAAATTAATTTGTTCAGTTTATTTTTAATTTAAACTTTATTTATAAATCATTTTAAGATAAAAATTAAAAGTAGCATCATTTAAAAATTTTTTTAAAAAGGTTAGAATTCAAAAGTAAATATTATCAGTATCATCACAACAACAAACAAAATTCAGCTTCAAAGGCAAATTCTTAGGAACATGTTTTTAATTTTAGAGCACGAGTATCAAGTAACAAGCAGGCTTGGTCACATATTATATTTTGTGGAACCAACACAAGAGAAAAGCCTTATAAGTGTAAAGAAGATTTTAGTTTAAATTTTATTTTAATTTTAGTGCACAAGTATCGAGTCATAACCAGGCCTGGTCACATATTATTTTTTGTGGAACCCACACAAGAGAAAAGCCTTATAAGTGTGAAGAAGATTTTATTTAAAATTTTATTTTAATTTTAGTGCACAAGTATCGAGTCACAACCAGGCCTGGTCACATATTATTTTTTGTGGAACCCACACAGGAGAAAAGCCTTATAAGTGTAAAGATGATTTTATTTAAAATTTTAATGCACACGTATCGAATCATAACCAGGCCTGGTCACATATTATTTTTTGTGGAACCCACACAGAAGAAAAGCCTTATAAGTGTAAAGAAGATTTTATTAAACATTTTATTTTAATTTTAGAGCACAAGTATCGAGTCACAACTAAGCCTGGTCACATATTATATTTCATTTATATTTTTATATCTACTAAATTATTAAAGATTGAACAAAATATTAAATTTGTTTTTCAAATTGATTAATTTTTCCCTAATTATTCATTTCTTAAATAAAGTATTATTTGACAAAGCACCAATGGGTGAAGTTCCTTTCCCAAAAAAGCCAGCAGTTCCTGATATAAGTTGTATGGTATCGCCTCTTAATTAAAGCACTGGCCCATTTGGGCTTTAAATGACACAAACTTCTCCAAATTAAGTTAGTTCGCTACGTGGAAAAACAGATCAAGCACCACATTCCTTTAATGGATTTAAAAAAAATTTATGTTAAATGCATTAGTAGTATTTACAAAATAAAAAATATTTTTTTTTTAAGACTTGAAAAATAAAAATTTTGTTTAATGAATATTTTGGAAATTTTATTTTTTTTAAATACAATATATTACATTTTTTTGTTAATAAAGTCTTGTATTTTTTCTTCATCAATATGTATTTATTCACTGCAAAATTACTACCTGATAGTAATTACCTTTACAAGAATTTTTACAGTGTATGTGCACAAGCTTGCAGGTGAAGCTCATGCTTCCTTTAGAAAATAGCCCAAAAGTAATAAAGGTTGCTGATCAAGTTTGTTGATCAAGTTTTTTGATCAAGTTTGTTGATCAAGTTTTTTGATCAAGTTTGGTAATCAAGGTTGCTGATCAAGGTTGCTGATCAAGTTTGTTGATCAAGTTTTTTGATCAAGTTTGTTGATCAAGTTTTTTGATCAAGTTTGGTGATCAAGGTTGCTGATCAAGGTTGCTGATCAAGTTTGATTATCAAGTTTGGTGTTCAAGGTTGCTGATCAAGTTAGATGATCAAGCTTGTTGATCAAAATGGATGATCAAGTTTGATGATCAATCTTGCTGATCAAGTTTGATTATCAAGTTTGGTGTTCAAGGTTGCTGATCAAGTTTGATGATCAAGCTCGCTGATCAAATTGGATGATCAAGTTTGATGATCAATCTTGCTGATCAAGTTTGATGATCAAGTTTGTTGATCAAGTTTGATTATTTGCATAATTATGAATTTTCATTTTTTGATAAATAACTATTCACTTAATAAAACGAAGTTTTTATTATAAAATCAATAGCTGAAATAGTATATTTTTATCCTAGGCCGCAAAAATAAGGAATGGCCCAGATCGCACGTGAATTGCAATCCGAGGCGAAGCCGAGGATGGCAAACTGCGATCTGGGACATTCTTTTTTTACGGCCGAGGCCAAAACATAATTTTTCTTCGTCAGTGTCTAGAAAACACGTATTTAAGCATAAAGCTGCGGCTGGGAAATACGTGTTTCCTGGCTACTGACAAGAAAAACATTATTAACAATATAGGTCTTGAAGTCTCTACAGCAATCAAAGAGTACGACAAAATAATAATTATAAAATTGCTAAATTCCCTTAGAATACCATCTAATGCAAAATAAAATAATAAAATAATAAAATGATTTTTTGCTAATTTTATTTTTTTTTTATATTTTATAATTGGATAAATTTAAATGAAGTGATTTATAAGGTTTAAGGAAAATTTTAAGCCTGGTTAGAAGACTTTTCACTAATAGGTATTTGAGAAATCGACTTTTGAAAACAAAAACGGCCTATCTTAGCGATTCCTCGCGCATGCGCTACCTAGATAGAAATTATTTTAAGTCTCTAACCCTGTATTATTCTAAGCGCGTTAATTGAAATTTATCCAAGTACCAAAAAAGTCAAAGTACTGTAATGTTTATTAAATTTTATTCGTTATAGGAAAGTACATAGCAGTACTTTTAAATATTACGGTCTCTTCGAAAATTGTCTACTTATTCTTATCAGAATAAGTCGTTATTTTTTTATTATTTTATCAGCAGGATAATATCTAACAATTTTTGACTATTAATAACAGATTAAAAATCTGTTGAGGGAAATTCATCAGAAAGTTTAATAATTTTATTAAGAAACCGAAAAAAGTCCAAGTACTGTCATGTTGATAAACTTTTATTCGATTTAGGAAAGTTCATAGCAGTACTTTTAAATATCACGGTCTCTTCGAAAATTGTCGACTTATTCTTATCAGAAAAAGTCGTTATTTTTTTATTATGCAGTTGGCATATTAAACTTTAAGTATGCTTAATCAGTAGCATAATATCAAATAATTTTCGGCTATTAATAACAGAATAAAAATCTATTGAGGGAAATTCATAAGAAATTTTAATAGGTTTATCAAGAAACTGAATGAAATCAAAGTACTGTCATGTTGATTTACTTTTATTCGATTTAGGAAAGTTCATAGCAGTACTTTTAAATATCACGGTCTCTTCGAAAATTGTCGACTTATTCTTATCAGAATAAGTCGTTATTTTTTTATTATGCAGTTGGCATATTAAACTTTAAGTATGCTTTATCAGCAGCATAATATCTAACAATTTTCGAATTTAAAAGTACTGCTATGAACTTTCATAATTTAAATAAAATTTAATCGACATGACAGTACTTTGACTTTATTCGGTTTCTTGATAAAATTATTAAACTTTCTGATGAATTTCCCTCAATAGATTTGTAGTCTGTTATTAATAGTCAAAAATTGTTAGATATTATGCTGCTTATAAAGCATACTTAAAGTTTAATATAACAACTGCATATAAAAAAAATATCGACTTATTTTAATAAGAATAAGTAGACAATTTTCGAAGATACTGTAATATCTAAAAGTATTGCTATGTACTTTCCTAAAACGAATAAAATTTAGTCAACATTACAGTACTTTGACTTTTTTTCGGTTTCTTGATAAATCTACCTAAATAGATTTTTATTCTGTTGTTAATAGCCGAAAATTATTTATTATTATGATTTTGATGAAGCATACTTATAGTTTAATATGCCAACTTCATAATGAAAAAATAACGACTTATTCTGATAAGAATAAGTAGACAATTTTCGAAGATACCGTAATATTTAAAAGTACTGCTATGTATTTTCCTAAAACGAATAAAATTTAATCAACAGCACAGTACTTTGACTTTATTCGGTTTCTTGATAAAATGATTAAACTTTCTGATGAATTTCCCTCAATAGATTTTTATTCTATCATTAATAGTCAAAAATTGTTAGATACTATGTTGCTGATGAAGCATACTTAATGTTTAATATGCCAACTGCATAATAAAAAAATAATGACTTATTCTAATAAGAATAAGTTGACAATTTTCGAGGAGACCGTGATATTTAAAAGTACTGCTACGAACTTTCCTAAAACGAATAAAAGTAAACAAACATGACAGTACTTGGACTTTTTTCGGTTTCTTAATAAAATTATTAAACTTTCTGATGAGTTTCCCTCAATAGATTTTTATTCTGTCATTAATAGTCAAAAATTGTTATGTACTATGCTGCTGATGAAGCATAGTTAATGTTTAATATGCCAACTGCATAATAAAAAAATAACGACTTATTCTGATAAGAATAAGTTGACAATTTTCGAGGAGACCGTGATATTTAAAAGTACTGCTACGAACTTTCCTAAAACGAATAAAAGTAAATCAACATGACAGTACTTTGACTTTATTCAGTTTCTTGATAAACCTATTAAAATTTCTTATGAATTTCCCTCAATAGATTTTTATTCTGTTATTAATAGCCGAAAATTATTTGATATTATGCTACTTATTAAGCATACTTAAAGTTTAATATGCCAACTTCATAATAAAAAAATAACGACTTATTCTAATAAGAATAAGTCGACAATTTTCGAAGAGACCGTGATATTTAAAAGTACTGCTATGAACTTTCCTAATTTGAATAAAATTTAATCAACATGACAGTACTTTGACTTTATTCGGTTTCTTGATAAAATTATTAAACTTTCTGATGAATTTACCTCAATAGATTCTTATTCTGTCATTAATAGTCAAAAATTATTTGATATTATGCTACTGATTAAGCATACTTAAAGTTTAATATGCCAACTGCATAATAAAAAAATAACTACTTATTCTGATAAGAATAAGCAGACAATTTTCGAAGATACTGTAATATTTAAAAGTACTGCTATGTACTTTCCTAAAACGAATAAAATTTGGTCTACATTACAGTACTTTGACTTTTTTTCGGTTTCTTGATAAATCTACCTAAATAGATTTTTATTCTGTTGTTAATAGCCGAAAATTATTTGAAATTATGATTTTGATGAAGCATACTTAAAGTTTAATATTCCAACTGGATAATAAAAAAATAACGACTTATTCTGATAAGAATAAGTCGATAATTTTCGAGGTGACCGTGATATTTAAAAGTACTGCCATGAAATTTCCTAAAACGAATAAAAGTTAATCAACATGACAGTACTTGGACTTTTTTCGGTTTCTTAATACAATTATTATAATTTCTGACGAATTTCCCTCAATAGATTTTTATTCTGTCATTAAAAGTCAAAAATTGTTAGATACTATGCTGCTGATGAAGCATACTTAATGTTTAATATGCAAACTGCATAATAAAAAAATAACGACTTATTCTGATAAGAATAAGTTGACTTTTTTCGAGGAGACCGTGATATTTAAAAGTACTGCTATGAACTTTCCTAAAACGAATAAAAGTGAATCAACATGACAGTTTTTTTGACTTTATTCAGTTTCTTGATTAACCCATTAAAATTTCTTATGAATTTCCCTCAATAGATTTTTATTCTGTTATTAATAGCCGAAAATTATTTGATATTATGCTACTGATTAAGCATACTTAAAGTTTAATATGCCAACTGCATAATAAAAAAATAACGACTTATTCTGATATGAATAAGTCGACAATTTTTGAAGAGACCGTGATATTTAAAAGTACTGCTATGAACTTTCCTAAATCGAATAAAAGTTTATCAACATGACAGTACTTGGACTTTTTTCGGTTTCTTAATAAAATTATTAAAATTTCTGATAAATTTCCCTCAATAGATTTTTAATCTGTTATTAATAGTCAAAAATTGTTAGATATTATGCTGCTGTTAAAATAATAAAAAAATAACGACTTATTCTGATAAGAATAAGTAGACAATTTTCGAAGAGACCGTAATATTTAAAAGTACTGCCATGTACTTTCCTATAACGAATAAAATTTAATTAACATTACAGTACTTTGACTTTTTTGGTACTTGGACAAATTTCAATTAACGCGCTTAGAATAATACAGGGTTAGAGACTTAAAATAATTTCTATTTAGGTAGCGCATGCGCGAGGAATCGCTAAGATAGGCCGTTTTTGTTTTCAAAAGTCGATTTGTCAAATACCTATTAGTGAAAAGTCTTCTAACCAGGCTTAAAATTTTCCTTAAACCTTATAAATCACTTCATTTAAATTTATCCAATTATAAAATATAAAAAAAAAATAAAATTAGCAAAAAATCATTTTATTATTTTATTATTTTATTTTGCATTAGATGGTATTCTAAGGGAATTTAGCAATTTTATAATTAGTGTTTTGTCGTACTCTTTGATTGCTGTAGAGACTTCAAGACCTATATTGTTAATAATGTTTTTCTTGTCAGTAGCCAGGAAACACGTATTTCTCAGCCGCAGCGTTATGCTTAAATACTTGTTTTCTAGCCACTGACGAAGAAAAATTATGTTTAGGCCTCGGCCGTAAAAAAAGAATGTCCCAGCTCACAGTTTGCCATCCTCGGCTTCGCCTCGGATTGCAATTCACGTGCGATCTGGGCCATGCCTTATTTTTGCGGCCTAGGATAAAAATATACTATTTCAGCTATTGATTTTATAATAAAATTTTCGTTTTATTAAGTGAATAGTTATTTATCAAAAAATGAAAATTCATAATTATGCAAATAATCAAACTTGATCATCAAACTTGATCAGCAAGATTGATCATCAAACTTGATCAGCAAGATTGATCATCAAACTTGATCATCCAATTTGATCAGCGAGCTTGATCATCAAACTTGATCAGCAACCTTGAACACCAAACTTGATAATCAAACTTGATCAGCAAGATTGATCATCAAACTTGATCATCCATTTTAATCAACAAGCTTGATCATCAAACTTGATCAGCAACCTTGAACACCAAACTTGATAATCAAACTTGATCAGCAAGATTCATCATCAAACTTGATCAGCAAGCTTGATTATCAAACTTGATCAGCAATCTTGAACACCAAACTTGATCAACAAACTTGATCATCAAACTTGATCAGCATCCTTGATTACCAAACTTGATCAAAAAACTTGATCAGCAACCTTGATCACCAAACTTGATCAAAAAACTTGATCAACAAACTTGATCAAAAAACTTGATCAACAAACTTGATCAGCAACCTTTATTACTTTTGGGCTATTTTCTAAAGGAAGCATGAGCTTCGCCTGCAAGCTTGTGCACATACACTGTAAAAATTCTTGTAAAGGTAATTACTATCAGGTAGTAATTTTGCAGTGAATAAATACATATTGATGAAGAAAAAATACAAGACTTTATTAATAATCTTGTTAAATTTGTATGCAAAAAACTAGGAATACAACCAACTTCTAGCACTATTTATAAATATATCTGAAAAAATGTTTTTAATGAAGATTTAAATTTATAATAAAAAAAGTTAAAATACCTAATATAAATTTTTTTCTTAAAAATGAAAAGTTTAATTAAAGCTTTTATGAATAAAATTCTTTTTTAAAAGAATACTTTTGTGCATTTTGAAAAATACTATGGTGTTTCTTATAACAAAAAAATGTAATATATTGTATTTCAAAAAAATAAAATTTCCAAAATATTCATTAAACAAAATTTTTATTTTTGAAGTCTTAAAAAAAAAATATTTTTTATTTTGTAAATACTACTAATGCAAATAGAAATAAGTTTTTTGACCTTTTATCGAGTAAATTATGGTGTTATTTGTTTTTTTATTAACGTTTCGGTCTCTGGTTGAGACCCTTATCAAAATCTACAAAATTAATAAAAATTTGAATATACATAAAAATTTAATGCATTTAACATAAATTTTTTTCAAATCCATTAAAGGAATGTGGTGCTTGATCTGTTTTTCCACGTAGCGAACTAACTTAATTTGGAGAAGTTTGTGTCATTTAAAGCCCAAATGGGCCAGTGCTTTAATTAAGAGGCGATACCATACAACTTATATCAGGAACTGCTGGCTCTTTTGGGAAAGGAACTTCACCCATTGGTGCTTTGTCAAATAATACTTTATTTAAGAAATGAATAATTAGGGAAAAATTAATCAATTTGAAAAACAAATTTAATATTTTGTTCAATCTTTAATAATTTAGTAGATATAAAAATATAAATGAAATATAATATGTGACCAGGCTTAGTTGTGACTCGATACTTGTGCTCTAAAATTAAAATAAAATGTTTAATAAAATCTTCTTTACACTTATAAGGCTTTTCTTCTGTGTGGGTTCCACAAAAAATAATATGTGACCAGGCCTGGTTATGATTCGATACGTGTGCATTAAAATTTTAAATAAAATCTTCTTCACACTTATAAGGCTTTTCTCCTGTGTGGGTTCCACAAAAAATAATATGTGATCAGGCCTGGTTGTGACTCGATACTTGTGCACTAAAATTAAAATAAAATTTTAAATAAAATCTTCTTCACACTTATAAGGCTTTTCTCTTGTGTGGGTTCCACAAAAAATAATATGTGACCAGGCCTGGTTATGACTCGATACTTGTGCACTAAAATTAAAATAAAATTTAAACTAAAATCTTCTTTACACTTATAAGGCTTTTCTCTTGTGTTGGTTCCACAAAATATAATATGTGACCAAGCCTGCTTGTTACTTGATACTTGTGCTCTAAAATTAAAAACATGTTCCTAAGAATTTGCCTTTGAAGCTGAATTTTGTTTGTTGTTGTGATGATACTGATAATATTTACTTTTGAATTCTAACCTTTTTAAAAAAATTTTTATATGATGCTACTTTTAATTTTTATCTTAAAATGATTTATAAATAAAGTTTAAATTAAAAATAAACTGAACAAATTAATTTGAACAACAAAAAATATTATGACATAACCAACTTTGATGTTTTTAATTTTGTCTGCTTTTATTTTGACTAGTTGCGTGAAATCAGCTGTTTTGCGCGCCGAAAATAGCAGAAACTATAGAAAATATTAAAACAATAATTTAACAAAGCTGCATAAGTAAATTTAATTTTTTTTTTTTAAATGCAAAAAAGAAATTAAGATTTCTCAACAACCAATCAACTTTTTTCTTTCAACAACCACTGTTTTTTCAAGTAAAATTTTATTACCTTTTTGTTAAAATTATTTACAAACAATTTTATCACATTTTCTATTTTTTTTTTACTTTCATCTCCACTTTTCTTTATCCCAAAATTATTTTTTATCCATAAATTTCCACCCAATTTGTTCATTTTTCACCAATTTATCCATCTCAATTGGTTTTACCAACTTTCTTTCATTCTTATCCAATTTATACCAAAAATAAAAAAAGTGTTCCTTCCCAATGAATAACCCTGTATAAGGCCCTTGTCACACCGTTTCAGCATTTTTAATAATTTATTTGTGTGCCTGTGTGTCTGTCTGTGACTCAAAAACCACCAAACCAATTGACACGAAACCAGTGTCAAAATATAGAAAAAAAGTTCGCGGGTGACATAGGCCATAGTTTTGCGACTCAACTGTCGTACTTTTGGAGATTTTATTCAATTTTTAGTGTTTTAAAACTTCATAAACTTTTTTAAAATTTTTAACAAGAATTAAAATATCTCGAGACTATCGAAAAATTTTAGGGTCGCACTTTGTAGTATTCATTTCAGCACCAATTCTTGCGTATTCTCTTAAATTTTTATTCAAAACGGAGGTATCTTTCAAATTTTATAAGGGTAAATTTAAATGAAGTGAGTGCGATTTGTATGGTTGGGTCTTTAAAACTGCCCCAAAGTACTAACAAAAATAAGTAAACAGTCCAATTTTTAGCCTCCCAGAACGAAATCTCGATTTTAGGCAGCCATTTTAGTGTTTTTGACTGTTGTAAAAAGAGTAAGAAAAATGAGTTATAATTTTTTTTATTATTACCGTAAAAAACTTACATTAGCATGAAAAATTTTTTCCTTTTAGGTTCGGATAGGAAATTTTCCTGGCTATCCGACCGAGGTCAATTTTTTTTGAGTAGCGCAAGCGCGAGGAATCGCTAAGATAGGCTGTTTTTTATTCAAAAGTTGATTTCTCAAATTCCTATTAGTGAAAAATCTTGTAACCAGGCTTAAAATTTTCCATAAACCTTATATTTTTTGGCAAAAAACATTTCGATGGGCCCCCTTTTTTTGGGAGCTCTAGATAAAAAAATAGCAGCTTTCAAAACCTCATTTTTTACAAATTTCCCGCCAAGGCACGTGACCAATCAAAAATCTGATCAAAAATTTGAATTCCACGGGAAATTTTACATAATGATATATTTTCATGTTAAAACAGTTAAATATTAAAGAATTTCCTGACTAATTTTGAATAATTTGGTATAATTTGGTATAATTTAAAAAATAAAAAATTCCTAAAAAAAATGAGATATTTTAATCTTTCAATTTAAAATTTCGCTGCTTTAACCCATTAGCGCCTAATCGACCATCCAGGGACAGTTGAATATTTTTATATGAAAAAGTGAATATTTTGAGCTAAAAACGTCACCTAGTAGGTTTTTTGGGTCGCTCTTTTCATTTTTGAGGTCCGTTTTTACCTACAACCCCTAGGTAAGGAGGTATCAACCCCTAAAGTAGGGTTAAATTTACAGAATCTTTTGAAATGTGTATTTACGCGATAAAAAGCTTACTAGGCATTGAAATTGATTTTTTCGACTTTAAAAAAGTTAAAAAATAAAAATATAAGTATTTACAGAAAACTTACCTTATCTGGGGGGTGAATAAGGAGGGTTGAGGGGGTGGATTTTACAAGTATTTGAAATTTAAAAATTTTGGGCTGGAAACATCACCTAGTAGGTTTTTTGGGTCGCTCTTTTCATTTTTGAGGTCCATTTTCACCTACAACCCCTGGGTAAGGAGGTATCAACCCTTAAAGTAGGGTAAAATTTACAAAATCTTTTGAAATCTTTATTTACGTGATAAAAAACTTACTAGATATTAAAATTGATTTTTTCGGTTTTAAAAAAGTTAAAAAATGAGAATATAAGTATTTACAGATAACTTACCTTATCTGGGGGGTGAATACGGAGGGTTGAGGGGGTGGATTTTACAAGTATTTGAAATTTAAAAATTTTGGGCTGGAAACATCCCCTAGTAGGTTTTTTGGGTCGCTCTTTTCATTTTTGAGGTCCATTTTCATCTACGACCCTTTGGTAAGGAGGTATCAACCCCTAAGGTGGGGTGAAATTTACAAAATCTTTTGAAATGTTTATTTACGTGATAAAAACTTACTAGGCATTGAAATTGATTTTTTGTAATTTACAAAATTTAAAATAAGCAAATATAAGTATAAATAAATAACTTACCCTATATAGGGATTGAGTAAAGGAGAAATCAAGGAATAGATTTTAACAGTTTATATAATTTTGAAATTTTTGTTTGTAACGTTCACCTGGTAGGTATAAATAAAGATTTCAAAAGATTTTGTAAATTTTACCCTACTTTAGGGGTTTATACCTCCTTGCTAAGGATTGTAGGTGAAAATGGACCTCAAAAAAGAAAAGAGCGACCCAAAAAACCTACTAGGTGATGTTTTCAGCCCAAAGTTTTTGAATTTCAAATACTTGTAAAATCCACCCCCTCAACCCTCCGTATTCACCCCCCAGATAAGGTAAGTTTTCTTGTAAATACTTATATTTTCATTTTTTAACTTTTTTAAAACCGAAAAAATCAATTTCAATATCTAGTCTCGTATCTAGTAAGTTTTTTATCACGTAAATAAAGATTTCAAAAGAGTTTGTAAATTTGACCCTACTTTAGGGGTTGATACCTCCTTACCTAGGGGTTGTAGATGAAAATGGACATCAAAAATGAAAAGAGCGACCAAAAAACCTACTAGGTGATGTTTCCAGCCCAAAATTTTTAAATTTCAAATACTTGTAAAATCCACCCCCTCAACCCTCCGTATTCACCCCCTAGATAAGGTAAGTTTTCTTGTAAATACTTATATTTTCATTTTTTAACTTTTTTAAAACCGAAAAAATCAATTTCAATGCCTAGTAAGTTTTTTATCGCGTAAATAAACATTTCAAAAGATTCTGTAAATTTTACCCTACTTTAGGGGTTGATACTTCCTTACCTAGGGGTTGTAGGTAAAAATGGACCTCAAAAATGAAAAGAGCGACCCAAAAAACCTACTAGGTGACGTTTTTAGCTCAAAATATTCACTTTTTCATATACAAATATTCAACTGTCCCTGGATGGTCGATTAGGCGCTAATGGGTTAACATAAACGCTCTTAAAAACATGAAAAAATATATATCCTTATGTAAAATTTCCAGCGGAATCCAAATTTTTGGTCAGATTTTTAATTGGTCATGTGACTTGGCGGGAAATTTGAAATTTGTAAAAAATGAAGTTTTGAAAGCTGCTATTTTTTTATCGAGGTAAGAAATTCGGTTCATAGTTTGTGTGTTGCTTTTTTTGCTGATGGTTGTTTTTTTTATTTTTTAATTTTTTATTCTGACCTTGTCGTAAGTGATTGAACCCTGACATTGATGTTTAAGTGTGTGTGTGTGTGAGATGATTCCTCGCCATTGTTATGTGCTAGTAATTTGAATATTAGCCTGTTTTTTAATAAATTGCATCATCATTGCATTTGATTTTTTCTTTCTAGGTTTTTGAAATTTTGGAATGAAATAATTGCAGATTCCGTTTTTGCAAATTTTTTTAAAATTGCTAATTTTGGACATTAATTTGAAAAAAATTTGTAGAATTTCAGGTTTTAATTTGGATTTTTAATTGGTGACATGTATAAATGTTTTTAGATTCTTTTGCTTACTTAAAATTTTTTGGAAAATATGATTATTTTATTTTATTACCCTGCTGAAGATATTGAATTTTAATTGGTCAATCGTGAGTTACTGGAAATTTATTTGACATAAAATCTTTAAACCTGTTGGAAATCGTTGTAATTTTAGGTAGCTAAATGACCAAATTATTTTCACTAATCTAGAATTTAAAGAAAAGTCGACTGGTTGATTTTTTGGGGTACGCTATTGCCTGCCGAAGACATGAAAATTTTAATGGATCGATCAGAAATTGCTGGAAATTTATATGAGCTGGGTCCTTTAGACATATCGGAAAATGTTGTTATTTTATGTAGTTAGGTGATCAAATTATTTTAATTAAACCAAAATTTTAGGAAAAATTAAAAGGTAAAATTTTTTGGGTTTAAAAAATTTTTTAAATTCAAAAATTTTGTTTTGAAAATTTGGTATTTTTTTTTTGTTTTAATTTTTTTTTTAGAAGCCGTGCTTCTTCTTCAGTCTTTGAACTGTTGATTCTTTCCATTTTTATGCTATTACTTTTGCGAAAAAAAAAATTTAAGCGTGTTTTGAAAAAATGATTTCATTGTTTTATGCTTTTAATGCGTCACAATTGCGACTAAAAATTTTATTCACATTAGAAATCATACCAGCCAAGAAGAATTTTTTCTCTTATTATTAATCTCCAACGGAAGTGAAATATGAATCTTGTTGATAAACTAAAGTTTTATTGTTTGATTATTTGAGATTGACTCCTTATACTCTTCACTCCTTAAACTCTTCAGACTAAAAAATTTTATTCAAAATAAATTTTTGTAAGTAAAAAAAAGTCAAACCGCATACCCGATACTAAATTTAACAGTTGCTATCCAAATTTAAAGTTATTCTATTAAAATTGACCCGATTGTGATTCCCAAAAATTGGGTCAAAAACCAAAGTATCGTGTTAAATTTAAAATATTCACCCCAATCGTGATTTCATACTTTGAGCCGCATGTCTGCCGATTCTAAATTTATGAATTTTTAACCAAATTTAAAAATTTCTCTAAAAAAAAAAAAAAATTAAAATTGAACCTGTAATGACAAAAATTGGGGTAAAAACCAAAATAGCGTGTAAAATTTGATATATACACCCCAATCGTAATTTAATACTTTAAGCCGCATTCCCGATACTGAATTTGACTATTTTTAACCAAATTTAAAGTTTTTCTATTCAAATTGACCCAATAATTCCCAAAAATTGGGTCAGAAACCGAAATATCATGCAAAATTTGAATTATATACTAAATTTTAATCGATCAATCGCAAATTAGTGGAAATTTGTTAGACATTGCTTGTTTAAACCTGTTGAAAATCGTTGTTATTTTAGGTAGCTAAATGACAAAATTATTTTCACTAATCCAAAACTCAAAAAAAAGAAAACTGGTTGATTTTTTGGGGTATACTATTACCCAGCCAGAGACATTAAATTTCAATGGATCGTTCGGAAATTTGCATGAGCTGAATCCTTTAAACCTAATGGAAATTGTTGCTATTTTAGATGATTAGAAGATCAAATTATTTTAATTAAACCAAAATTTAGAGAAAAATTGACAGGTAAAATTATTGAGGTTTTGAAAATTTTTTTAAATTAAAAAATTTTTTTTGACAATTTGGAATCGTTGATGCTTTTTTTTATATTTAGATATCGATGTTGGTGGTCTATAATATGTGTATGCTCCATATGCTAGAAAGTATATGCTTCAATAAATTGCATCATCGTTGCATTTGATTTTTGCAGTTACCGTTTTGCAATTTTTTTTAAATTTGCTAATTTTTTGACATTAATTTAAAAAATTTTTGTTGAATTTCAGGTTTTAATTTGATTTTTAGTTGTTGACATTTATAAATGTTTTTAGATTCTTTTGCTTAGTTGAAATTTTTTTGTTAACCTACCGAGGATATTGAATTTTAATTTTATTATTTTTTTTTTTTTAAATATTTTTATCAGTTCTATATACAGCAGTTTGAAGCGAATTTTATGTGCATATATATGACTCATTGCTCGAGGTAAGAAATGCGGTTCATAATTTCTGTGTTGCTTTTTACTGACGGCTGTTTTTTTTATTTTTTATTTTTTTATTCTGACCTTGACGTAAGTGAGTGAACCCTGACATTGATGTTAGAGTAAGTGAGACGATTCCTCGCCTTTTGTTATGTGATAGTAATTTTAATATTATTCTCTTTTTTAATAAATTGCATCATCGTTGAATTTGATTTTTGCAGATACCGTTTTGCAAATTTTTTTAAATTTGCTATTTTTTTGACATTAATTTAAAAAAATTTTGTTGAATTTCAGGTTTTAATTTGATTTTTAATCGGTGACATGTATAAATATTTTTAGATTCTTTTGCTTAGTTGAAATTTTTTTGTAGATATGATTATTTTTTTTTTGTTAACCTACCGAGGATATTGAATTTCACCCAGGCGAAAACTTTTTGTCCTACAGGATGTCCTATAGGATGTCCTACGAGATGTCCTATAGGATGTCCTACGAGATGTCCTATAGGATGTCCTATAGGATGTCCTATAGGATGTCCTATTTTATAAATACGGTTATTTTTTAAAAAATAATGAAAAAAAGCAGTCAAAACAACAATACATACTATATAAAACAATTATAGTTACTAATGAAATAGTGGAAAACGATAAATGTGCGCAATAACGAAAAAGAAGTCATCATGGATTTCAGAAATAGAATATTACATTAGATATTACTTTTTTCAATGTAGTTTGAATAACAAAACTCTGAAGCATTTTCTATTGTAAAATGCATTAATATCTGCCCAGGAATAAAATTTAGGAAATAAATTTTCTTGTCAGCAACCAGAAAGCACGTATTTCCCGGCCAGCTGGTAATTTATGTGCCGTTTGGGATATTCTTTACTTTTCTGGGCACGGGCTCATAATATACTATTTGGAACACATAGTGTACCTATAACTGGATCAATAGTTAGCTTCATAATCATAGGTATAAAACATAAGATTTTAACAATATTACGTACCGTTTTTCAATACTTTGTCACCCTTTATACAAAATATGCTTTTTCTTACATGTATATTTTTGATTGAACACATCATAAGATACATTATATATTATGCAAGCAGATTTTATTTTAAGGAGGTTTATCTGTTGATTCTAAAATTTCGTAGGAATTACAATTACCGACATAATTTATTTTTAAAGTTTATTTTGGAAGCTATTAATTGAAAAGAAACTATAAAAAACCATTAATAAGCCAAGAATATTACAAAAAAAAGTCTAACAGCCCGAATAGAATCTGAAGTATGGGCCAGATCACGCCGTATCTGGGCCGGATCGGCCCATACTTCCGATTCTATTCGGGAGTATGATAAAATTTTAAAAAACTTAATTAAAATAAAATTTTTCAAAAAAAACAGTTTAATAAATAAAAGAAAATTTTGTATCAAACAATCGTCTGCTCCGCGCGCAATGGTAGAGCAGACGATTGTTAGATACAAAATTTTCTTTTATTTATTAAACTGTTTTAGAAAAATTTTCCATGACCGGGCAAAGTTGACCCATCTTAAGAATTTTCCGGAGATTATTTTTCTGCTTTTCTTTTTTTATTTGAATTAAAATTGAAGCTATGAGTAGGTGAGAAAGCGTCCGTTTACGGGATTGGCTTACAGCTGCAAAAATGGCGTCCAGCCAGAACTCTTAAGTCATTCAAAAATTAAATTAAAAATAATGATTTCCGAAGTAAAAATAGTTTCTTTTTTCAAATTTGAGGTCAAATTTTCGATTCAGAAATCTGGAAAATCAGTATGGCCAGTCAAAGTTATTTTTACTAATATTATTCAATGTATCGATTTTTGCTGAAAATTTGCGATTTATTTTGAAAATTTGGTCAACTTTGACAGGCCATACTGATTTTCCAGTTTTCTGAATCAAAAATATGACCTCAAATTTGAAAAAAGAAACTATTTTTACTTCGCAAATCATTGTTTTTAATTTAATTTTTAAAGTTTAAGTCATTTTTTCATCTAATTTTGAAATCGACAGGTAATTAGTCGCTTCGGACTTAATGAGTTAACTGGTATATCTACTCTAAATTAAAAAAAAAACTGTTAAATTACTTTTTACAAAATGAAATTTGTAGTTTTGTTTTTCCTAGATCCAAAAAATTAAAAAAAAGCTGTGTGCTTTCTAAACCAAAAAATAAGCAAAGCTGAAGAAATTAGGGTTGCAATTTTATTTTTTTTTTTTTTTTTTTTTGTAAGGGGCGGAAATTTTTCCGGATCTTAGAAAAACATAGTCACATTTTTATTATATGCTGATTAGTTTATTAATTTCCTTTTTTCATAATTTAAAATTAAAACCATATTTTGTTGGCCAAAATTGATACTTCACCTATTATCTGATTGTAAGATGCCTAAAAAAATGTTCTATCTTCTTAATAATCTTCAAATAATTCAAAACTTTAGTTTAGCAGCCAATAGAATTACGAATAAAGGCTTCGTAATGGCGATATCTCTTTCTTGTAAAGGGATATTTATTAAATAACATTAATATAGGAATGAGATAGGTGTGAAAAATAAAATCTAAAATTACAAATGCTATACTTCTGAAATAATTTATTCATAATATTTTATTATAAAAATTTATATTTTAATATGTTACCGTTAAAGTCCGCTCTACCGATAAAGTTATAGCTTTAACTGGTTAAATTTAAATTTAATGAAAACATTGAAAAATAGTTTTTAAGAATAATTTAAAACTAATAAGAAAGTAAGATAAAAAATGGAGATAGATAAAAAAACATTGGTGGTATTGAGGATACGTTATGTTAGCCTAAGCCTTAATAAATGGATTTCATCGGGAAAGCGGACTTTAACAGTAACAATACAAAAAAAATACTTCTAAATTGTTTTAAAAAAGACCTTTGTTTTTTTTTTGCGTGTAATCTATAAATTTGTTTATTTTTGCTAAACGCGATTTCGAAATGTTGAAGCATCTCAGAATCTTAAACCTTCGTCTCGACCTTCGCATTAGGTAAAATAAACATTTCTAAGATTTGGTTAACAATATACTATAACAATTTAATACTCACTAACTTTAAACTCATCCAAAAATTTAAAATTTTTTAATACGCTGGATTACCGTCAGCTGAATTTATTTCTTTCAATCAAAAGAATTCGGAAAGAGCCAAAGAAACAGGCCGTACATGTTCTGAAAAGAATACATTTGTATATTGGTATCTGTATTAATAAACTTATATAAAATTTTTTTCTACATATTGAAATAACATAAACATAAGTAATGAATAACCTAAACTTATTACAAAATTTGAGTTACATTTTAATTAACAATATACTTGATTAATTAAATACTAAAAAATAAATAATTATTACAAAAATTAATTTAGCGTTCACATTATCAAAACTAAAAATTAAGCTTAATCATTTATTATTTTAGTTGTAAATAATTTTAATTTTTTTGATCACTGAATTTTAATACAAGATCAATATCCCTTCATTTCCAGTATTCATTTCTATATTCCGTAAGCTAAATTTCAGTTAACTCATTAGCGCCTAATCGACAATTTTTAGATAAATAAATTTTTGTATAAAAAATGAATATTTTGGATTAAATAGGTTACCACGGTAATTTAATTCACTCTTTGCATTTCTTTACTTAATTTTTACTTACAACCCCCAGAAAATGTGACTTCCATTCTTAATCTAGGATCAGCTCTGAAGTATTAATCTGTCCAAGAATTGACGACTAGGCATTAATGTGTTAACAATTTATTATTATTTTTGTAAAATATGTATACATATATATGTATATATATTATATACATAAAGAAAATGTAGGAATTTAATTACTAATTATGTAACAAAATTTATATACAAATCCAAAATTAAGGAACTATTCTATTCTACTCAATTCTTTTATTAGTTTAAGTTCAATAACAATTTAATAAAATAGGATTGTTGCATGGTATTCAGATTATTAGATATTCTAAAAATATATTTAAAAATATTTGATACGTATTTTTTTATTTTTCATAATAATTAAAAACAACCGAGTTATTAGCCATTAAAAGATAGTAGTAGGGGTAAATGGCGTCATACAGTGACAAACTCTCCTATCTAACCCTGTATAAAAATTTAACGGTATGGCGTCAGCTGCCCCTTCACCGATTTTTAATTGCTCCATTGTTTTTAACTATTATGAAAAATAATATCAAATATTTTATTGCCAGCTAAGAATAGAATTTAAAATCATAAACGTTTTAATAACACAGTAGGTTAGGTAATTTAATTAAGTAATTTTTATTATTTATTTTAAAATGCGCACAAATAGATGCTATCTGACTTACTGTAGTTTTTCTACATATATTTTCGGTGTTTGTGATTACCTGTAAGCTTGCATGATTAGTACTTAATGAATGTTTCTGTGTTTTTATCTTATTATAAAATATGAACTCTTTCTTATTTTCAGAATCTACTATAATTTGCTTTATAAGTGCATAATCACCATTATGTAAAAGAGCTACTGAATTATCTGTTCTATTATTTGCATACGAAATGTATAAGCAACCGCCTTTCACGATTCTGTCATAACTTTTACTGTTTTTGCTTAATGAATACAAAGTAGCAAAATTAGCGTCAATTGCATTTCCTTTACCAAGAAAAGTAACGTCAAATAATTTTGTTGCATTCTTCAGTCGATTTCCCAATACAGATAAACTAAATTCTTTTAATAGCTCTGGTGCATTTTCTAAAACTTTTTGTTCTAAAATAGAAGTACAATGGCTAATGCTAATGTATCGCTGGATTTGAAAAATTGCTCCATTAGAATTTTTAATTGCCAGCATCATGTAATGATTCGATGACTCAAAAGCAAAAGCCGATATTGCCCATAACGGTCCCCAGTCTATTACACTTCTGGCAATATGTAATAATTGGTGAATATTAAAATACATGCAAGATTCTCCAAAATAAAATTGCGTTTTACCAACAAATTCACGAAGTAATATATCAGCCCTTAATACATCATCATGAGTTATGCAATCCTTGAGAAGTAAATACAAAGCTTCTACAAAATTTGTCCAATACTCAAGATGATCTTTCTCTAAGACCAGGGAAAGCAAGGGAACACTATAATAAAGTGTGAAGTTTTCCCAGTCTTTTGCACTCCAAAATTTTCGATCTGTAACAGGGCGACTAAGACGACGAACCTGAGTCGGCAATTTTATGGATTTTATGATACTATCTAAAAATAATATTTGGTTTTCACTTAACAGGTTTTCTATTGTTCTTTTTGCAGCACCAAGTAGAGCACAATGCATGTACTCTATGGTTAACCCTCTTACGATGTCAAAATATTTTAGGAGTATCAATGCTGACGGTCGCAAAATTCCATGAATAGGTCTATAACCTTCATTTGTGGACAACTCCATTATATGTTCAGTGGTAACTTTGTCTCTGTCAGCAATTTCTTTTGCTAAAACAGGAAATTTTCTGCATTTTCTGAATTTATCATACACACCTGGATGAAGGCACCAACAACAGCCATAACAGCCATTACATTGTTTGGTACCTTGAATTGGACTTCTCGCCATTGCATCGACCGTGCAGACTAAAGTATATAATTTTATAGTCTTATAATTTTCTTTTATTTTAACTTGAAAGCCATTGCTCATTTTATTTAATATATCTGTTAAAGGTGTTAAGTACATACTGAGGTCAGGCTTTTCTCGGCCATACCATAAACCGCAGACAACAATATTATTCATTCTATCTTGAGGTGGTATCTCGTTGACCATTATATATATAGGCCAAACGGTCTTTTTTGAGAACTTATGCGGAGAGGCGCCATCAGTGCTTAATGTCCCAGTTACATAGGAATGTTTGTCTTCTTCAGGTAAATTTCTTACGAACTCTTGATACTTATTACCATCGTATATGTCTCTAATAATCCCAGGTTCATGAACTCTTTCGTTCATTATAAAATCGTAATAATTGTCATGCTGTTGAATTATATCTGATATTTTCTTTGTGGGATCTATTATAGAAAACAAATTTTCAACTGAAGGTCTTGACCAATTCGACATTTTCTCACAAATCGAACATGTTTGTTCATCACTAATATCTTCTAGCTTTCCTAAGTATGCTTTACAATTAGGACAAACTGCATGATAGTTAACGTCTTCGTGCAAATTAAAAATATTGTCTAAGTTATACTGTTTAGCTGGGAGGATAGGCTTATCAAACATAGAATTAATTGCACCAAGAAACATAGAAAGAGTTTTATATCTACAGCCACTTTGATTATAAATTTTTAAAACCATTAATAATAATTCAGCTTGATTAACTACAACTTTTTCTTCTATTGTTTGAAATGAAGTTTTATGATTAAGGAGATCCGCAAACGATTTTATTTCTTTAATATAATTTTTCTCGCTATAAATATTTTCTGTAGGATATATATTTCGATCAATATCTTCAGATATATTGCTGCCCTGAAACATTAAAATTGTACTCCTTTGTACTTTGGTCATCAAACTTATAAGATATTTAAAATAATTAGTCAGTTGAACCATTTCATCCCGAACAGAATAATATCAGGATTTGGTTTGACTATTGGCCTCTATTCAGCGTGCTAAAGTGGGCCTTGCAAGATCTATCATGGGATAATTCTAAAAAAATTGCAGGGGTTTCCCTGCGTTTCGTTAGTTACATTAAGTTACTTTAACTTTAAACAAATGATGAATGTTTATTTATAACCCATGTATTTTAAAATGACGATAAAACCAAATAAATTCTAATTTTTAAGTATCAATCTAAAACAATTTTTATTTTGCAAAAATAACAGCACAATTTGAAAAAAGAATTAATTAAAGAAGTGTTTTTAAGAGCTTCCAGTTTGAATTTACAAAATAAAAATAATAATTGCTTGAAAAAAAGTGAAGCTGTTTAATAACATATGAATAATTCATTATGAATACAATATTTAAGAAATATTTGATCATTTGTCAAAGAAGCACAATTTTGTGCTTATACTTTATTTTATTTATATTTTCATATACATGGAGTGCATTAAGTGGTGGGAAACAGGGGCAAGCTAGCTACGAACCAGCGACCCCCCTGTGACCTAACGATGATGGCCCATATTGGCACACCTTCAAAGGTATTTACTGGCTCCAAGAAATATTTTCTGTTCAGAAATTTTATTTTTATATATTTCACAAAATTTTTTATTTTTTGTTTACTGTACTGAATAATGAGATACCTAAAGTAAGTTTTTGAATAGTTTTAGAGAATGTTTTATTATAATAACACAAATGTAATATTACTTACATTTTTTTATTTCGTAAGCGTGAATTTCAGTTTTTTTTTTATTTTACGGATGGATTGAGATCGTTTCATTTTTTAATCTTATTTTATTATATTCTAATCATTTGTATAGTACTTTAAGGATCTAAATCTTTGCTTGAATACGATATTTTAGGTCATATAAACCCAAATTTAAAATTTTTTATCTAAAACCAAAATAGGTTCACGACAAATTTATATTTATTTTCAAAAATTTTGTTGCATTTAAGCTTTATACAATTATTTCATAAAGTAAAGACTTAATACAATTGATTATTATCAAAGATTTTTATTTTAGCCATGATCCAAACTTACATATTTTTTTATAATCAGGGTCCAAGATTTAGGAAGATTAAGAAAAAAAAAATTTACACGGTAGTTATGATCTTACAAAAAAATTAAATGTTTCATAAATAGAAATGGTTTCAAGATTTTTTTTTTTAATTTTATTTGTCATATGGCGGATGTCTTGAAATAGTGAATATAGTAAAATTTATATTTGCTTGTTCTCAGAAATAGATTTTGATATGTTATAAAGTAATAAAATTATAGTTGGAATTGACCAGAAATTTGATGTCAAACCGAATTCTAGAATTCTAATTATATGCAATGAATTATGATGATAATATCCTTAAGGTAGCCCTATTGGTTCTAAAAAATCCAATAATAATAGCTAAGATACACCAGAATTAAAGAAAATTTAAAAAGGAATCCAACGAGCCCAAAAAGTTTATAGTTTTCCGATAAAATAAAGGAAAAATATTTAATTGAAAATTTTTTGATATAATACGCGTTCCTTATGGGATTTCATTTTGTTTTTTAAAGTTCTCTACTATCAATATTGAATCTTATAAAAAAAAATTGCACTAGCATATAGCTGAACAAATTACAATATTTTTTAATCATTGAAAAATTTTAGTTTCCGACAAAATAAAACAATAAAATAAAATATAAATTATAAAATGCAGAGTATATTTTTTTATTCATTATACACATAACAAAATCTCACGCATGCGTTTGTATTTTGACAATCATGCTTTATTGAAATAAGCGCGATATTTAAATTATTAAAAGAAATTATATACATTATTAATGCCTATAAAATACATGTGAAGAGTTCGATCTCGTAAAAGACTTGTCAAGTTTTTTACACATTCTCGTATATAAAGAAGGTGATATTTGAAAGGGCGACATAATTTTTTTTTAATTTTAATTAAACGATTATAGTAATTCAAAAAAAATGTTCAATTCGCACAAACTTAATGTAAAAAGGTATTCAGTTATAAAATTAATAAAATTTTCAGTTTTTTTAAGAAGCCCCTCAAAAGGCCCTCCAAAAATTCGTCACGCCGTAATTGGGTGTCCTTTTTTTATTTTTATATACAATAAATATTCTGGTTAATTTGAAATTTACAATATTCTCTTATAAATTATGACTCATTAGCTATTTAACACCACTATAATTTGTACTTTCTATTACACGAAACTAAAATGTATTTTTTTGTACTGCGGCCCGAAAGTACGTATTTCCCGGACGCTGCGAGTCCGGGAAAGGCGTATTTTCTCGCCACAGTCGCAAAAAATTTTGTACAATCCTCTGCCATAAACAAAGAATGACCCAAATCGCAATTTACGTGCGATTTGGGCCATTCTTTATTTTTCTGGCCTAGGACCGTAATATACTATTTTTGGATATCGTAAAACTGCTACGATTGCATATCAGTGGTTCTGGATTTCGAAGGGCCACCGCGTCAAAGAATTAAATGCTATACTCCGGCTACGAAGCATAGTTTCAACATGGAACATGTTTATAGGGTAAGGTTCTTTGTGGTTAATCTAAACATCGAGTGGTGGATCAAATGTTTCCGGTTTAAGGAAACTGGTAAAATATGTGTGATTGAAGAGGGGGGAATCAAATGGAGGTTAAAACGAGGTTAAAATAAATTCATATGAGGGATTAGAATAATTCTGGGTTTGGGACTTATTCTGGACTTATTATCCAACTATCAAATCGAATAAGGATTTTGAGTACCATTTGTGATACGTCTATTATACGCAGCATGAACTATTACTATAATAAACATTTTTCGAGCATTTAGATTGCATTTATGCTAACCAGTTATACGTTTTTGTATTTATTTACTACTCATGTAACATAAAACTTGTGAGGATCAAAGGCCATGAATTCTCACGAATACAAAAATATATTTAAGAAAATTAATACTGCGATCTGGGGTATCGTTTCTTGGACCAGGGTCAAATTTAATTTTTGCATTTGTCAGCCGCTAGATAATACATATTTGTGGCTACCCAGCTACCAAAAAAATTTTTTTTTTGGCCACTAAAAGAAAACTTATGAAACAAAAAATACAAAATAGCAAAAGTATTAGGACATATTGAGTCCGGGCTTTTTTATATTTCCCTTTCTCTTTTTACCTCGCCTTTTTTACTGAATACCACAACTCTCGTCGGTTAATGTTACAACAGCTGTGGGTGCTCAAAAAGTGAACAATACGACAAGTGCAAATTCTCGTTGCCATGCTAACCTTCTACGCGAGGTTACAAGCGTAGCCACTAGTTTTGGAACCTTTTTCCTCATTAAAAGAGAGGGTACTTTCGAGAAAGCCCGCATTCAATAAAATTCAATATATAAAATGTTAATGTTAATTAATACAAGCAATTTAAACTAATTGATTTTAAATAGATCTAATTCTTATAAAAAATTACTTACATAATTAAATGGAAACTTATAATCTTGGAAACATTCAGCGCAGCCATCACAAGAACCATTTTCTCGGCATATGTCACTTGAAGCTTTCATAGAAAATTCTTGCAATTTAACATTTCCATCATTTCCATCTAAAATATCTTTTCTACTAATACTATTGCTAAAGTCTAAGAAATCATAAGAATCAACCACATTTAGTTCTTTTTTAAAAGTATTGCGATTGTTTGCATTTACAAGTAGGTATTCTTGCGATTTTGTCTGGAAAGAAATTTCTTCGAGCAATCTGTTTGATTCAATGAAGTTGTTTATATATTGTTCTGCATTTTGGAATTCCTAAATATTTGAAAAAAATTGAATTCCTTGGAATAGTAACAGATTCATTTATTATTAATGTATGTCTCCAGTTCTACTTAGTAAATCATAGGTCGATAAAAAGGACACGGGACCATAATTAAAAAAAATTAATACCCGTTCAAAATCGAACTCGGCCTATGACGCAGCGCTAGCGAAGCCCTTTCTAGTTCTATCTACAACAGGGAACTTCCTTCAGGAGTTTCTCACAAGCGCTGCGCCAAATTTGATTCTGATCCTCATTAACAACAACAAAACATTCTTAATGCTTTATTTTACCTAGTAAAAAAGATAATTCTAGATATTAGTACTTTCATAGAAAAAAATTAAGAACTACGTCCCAAAAGAAAAATACCCTGCCAACTAGGAACTAGCTAGCACTAAGGTTCCTCAAACAATAAGCTTAATACTTTAATATGCCACAGATATCACCGATTACAAGCATGCAATCATAAATACATTTCTATTGAATTTTATAAGTTTTTTTTATTGATCAAAAATTTTGGAACAAATTTTCAAAAAATTAATTATCAGACTCAAGATACGAGTAAAAACTATATTTTCAAATATAAGTATACTTTCATGGAACTAAATGAAGTATTACACAAAAAAAAAATATATAAAAAAAAAATTTTGAAAAAATTCGGTATCAGTTTCAAAAAATTACTATAAACGAACTTTCTAAAACTAGTACTCTCATAGAAATAAATTAGGTACTACGTCAAAAGAGAAAAAAAATTTGGTGTTTTTTGTATTTTTTGGTGATCATAAATACAAATATAAATATAAATCATAAATACATTTCTATTAGTCCTGTCGCCAGCAATGCTATTTAATGCCATAAAATGCCATAAAAGTTCCATGGAAAAAAATGGGTGGTATTTATGTTTTTTGACCCGCTAAACACGAATCCGGGGTCTATTTCTCAAAATTCGTTGTCAATTTTTTGTTATTAACAAATTATTGGCCAATTTTGCAATAATTTGTTAATAAAAAAAAATTGACCACGAATTTCGCAAAATAGACCCCGGATTCGTGTTTAGCGGGTCAAAAAATATATATACAACCCATTTTTTTCCATGGAACTTTTATGCTATTTTAGGATTTTATGGCATTAAATAGCATTGCTGGCGACAGGACTATATTAACTTTTAAAAGTTTTTTTTATTGATAAAAAATTTTGGAAAAAAGTTTTCAAAAAATTAATTATCAGATTCGAGATATCGAGTAAAAATCATACTTTCAAATATAAGTACTTTCATGGAAATAAATGAGGTATTACACCCAAATTTAAAAAAAAAAAAAATGGTTTGAGATTTTTTAATGAAAAAATTTTAGAAAAAAAAATTAGTTCTTAATTCCATAATGTTTGTGATATATCACCGATTACATACATACACACACACACACATACAGACTTTTTTTAAAAGCCGGTTTTTTAGCTTCCTGAGGTCTCAAAACGTGCATATATGCCAAAAAATCAAAAACCAAAATTTGACCCATCACATTGGTTCATCATTGAGGAACCAAAATTATTGCTATTATTTTTATTTTTTTGTGCAAAAAAATTGAAAGAATTTCAAAAAACTAAGTTTTAGAATAAAAAAATTGACTATAAAAAATATTTCTAAAACTAGTACTCCTACAGAAAAAAATGAGGTACTACTTTCAAAAAAGAAAAAAATATTTCTGTTTTTTTTATTTTCTTATGTAAAAAGTTTTGAGAAAAAAAAGTTCAAAAAATTAAGTGTCAGACTGGAGGCAAGTAAAAACCATAACTTCATATATTGGTAATTTCGTAGAATTAAATAAGGTATTACAAAAAAAAAATACCCTGCCAACTAGCTGGCACTGAGGTTCCTCAAACAATGGGCTGTAATCTTAATTTACAACAAATATTATTGATTACAACCATGCAATGATACATACATTTTTCGTTTTTAGTAGCTGGTAAAGTAGATTATTAAGATCATTTTGTTATTAAAGTGAAAATTCTAGCGTCCATGGATTGGTCGCGCCGGCGTTAATGGATTTTAAATCATTTTTGCATAATTAAAAAGAGACAAATATAAAAAAAGCTAATTTTATTTTTTTTATAAAATTTTATTTTATTAGAATATATAATTATCCCTTAATAATTAAAATATTGGGTAACATGATTTTTTTGTTTTGTCAAAGAAATGGTAGGTAACGATGCGAAAATTACAAATATTCGCTCAATTATTATAAAAAGATAGGAGTTTTTACCAGATTTTATAATAATTTCTTATAATTTATTTTCTCAGTGTACTTAAGTACACGAATTAAGTACAAGAGTTCTTGCATTTGACCAATCTTCCGCAACAATGATAATAATAATAATAATAATATTTTGTAATAAAAAAAATAGCCACATTAATTGCTTCAAGATTTTAACATTATTTATATTATTTCTATTAATCACAAAATAATAAATTATTTAATTCTATAAATTGTTTGATTCTTTAAAAAATGCCAATATAACTTTTAAATCTTAATTTTAAAATGCAAACATAACCATTTAATATTTTTGGCTGTTTATTATTGTTTATAATTTCATTAAGCTGCATACATAAATAAACATAGCAACGAACAAAATAATCCGAGGAAGTCAAAAAGAGGCAAGATTTCCATCACTCTTTCTTGTGTGTTATAATTTATATCAAAATAAAAAAAAAATTGTGATCGGATACAAAAAATTACTATAAACTAAATTTCTAAAACTTGTACTCTCATTAAAATAAATTAGATATGTCCAAAACGAAAAATAAATTTGGTGTTTTATGTATTTTTTTGTGACGAAGATTTTGGAGAAAAAAATTTTCAAAAAATTAATTATCAGATTCAAGATATCGAGTAAAATTCATAATTTCAAATATAAGTAATTTCATGGAAATGAATGAGGTATTACATCCAAATCAAAAAAAAAAAAAGTACCTCGAGCTTTTTTGGTGAAAAAATTTTTGGAAAAAAAAATTAGGTCTTAATTCCATAATATTTGTGAAATATCACCGATTACATACATACGTACACACACACACACACACACACACACACACACACACACATACAGACTTTTTTTAAAAACAGGTTTTTTAGCATCCTGGGGTCCCAAAACGTGCTTATATGCTAAAAAATAGAAAATCAAATTTTGACCTAACACAATGGTTCCTCTTTGAGGAACCAAAATATTGCAGTTTTTTCTTTTTTATTATTTCAACATGGAACATGTTCATTGGATAGGGTATTTGAAAAATTCTGGCTCGGCAGGGGGGGGGGATTTTCACGTTTTAGGAGGGGGTGAAAAAGTAAAGTTTTTAGGGGGGGAAAATTTCTTCTTTATATTCGTTATTCTTTAAAAAAATTTATCTAAAAGATGCCAATTATGTTGAACAGCAGTTCTGAGTTTTGACTGGCACCCCAAAGTCCGAGGGTCAGCTAAAAATAATATTCAACTACAGGTGTCATGCACAATTATTCACAGAGTCCAAAACTACTATTAGTTTTTCAGAAAAATTTCAAGAAAAGCCGAGAATCTAATCCATAAACCAGTATTATTTTAAGTCCGTAAGCTATTTTTCGAAGTCCCTAGATTGAAATTATTCTAAGTCTCAATTGATCCCCTCCTTAAACCAAACAAATTTGACCCCCCCCCCCTTAATTTTCAAGTTCTGTGGTACCCCCTCCCTATAAACATGTTCCACGTTAAACCAACATAACTTGGTCTCTGCGTGAAGTGCAGTTGAATTTACTTAGAAAAAATAATTAAAGAAATTCATGGTGGGAAAAACTGTTATTTCTTAAATAATATCACATAAAATGACGATAATAAATGAAATATTTATCATAAATTGCTTAATTAACTAATAAATACGTGAAAAATTAATAAATTATAAATTATAATTAATTATTAATACGCAAATAAATAAATTTTAAATAGCGCGGTTTCTCTCTCCATAATTTTCTATTCTGCAAATAAATAATTTTTACTCATCTATGTAGTTTAGCCTAAATCTCAACTGAATCAGGATGTCTACATATCTGAGAAAATAAGTTTCCCTGTGTTTTATAGGTTTTTCCAGGGTAAAAATGAAAAATTTCCAGGTTTAATTTTAGGAGTAATTTATTATTATTAATTTAAATTAAATATAATTTCTATATAACGAGTAATTTTTAGTGAAATTGAAGGGAAGTGGAGGTCTGAAATTTTCAAAAAAAACGATTTAATATACTGGATTCAATATGTAAAAATATGATACCATGTCAATTTTTAAGGTTCTAGGTTTAAAGATATCAAATAACAGTTGTTTTTTAGGATTCATAAATTTTTAAATCTGAAATTGGAGCTAAAGGGCACAAAATGGTTATAAAAATTAGGTAACCAAGTATAAAAATGTATCAATTAATTTTTATATTTTTAAAAGATAAAACCGATTAAACCATTTTGGTCTGAAGAAAATGTCTTCGATGTTAATGTGAGAACCATAAGATTAAATGAATAGAAACGATTTTTGATTTAAATTCCAGGGTTTTTCAATGAATTCCCTGCGTTTCCAGGGTTTTCCCTATTTTTCCAGGTAGTAGACACCCTAATAAATTACAAACATATCCTAAATCAATCCATCAATCTGTGCGCGAAGCGGTATGTTTTTATGTAAGTTTAACACATTGTTAATATAAAAATATTTTTAAAATCTCATATTTTTCATTAGTAATTAAAAAAAAATTATATAATTTTTGTCTTCAGATCACCTGAAGAGGCCAACGGACTTGTTGGTGAAATATTGAGAAATAAAAAAATTGTTACGCATCAAAATAATTTGTATTGTTTTATTTATTTTTAATAATTTCCGAATAATTTCAAACAGTAAAAAATTAAGTTCATCTTCAATTCTGGTTAATAAAATATTATTTTTACTTTTAAATACCATAATGGTTGTGAAATATTGCTCGTTACACACATAAATACATACATACATACATGCATATACACGCACGCACGCACACACACACATACATATACAGACTTTTTTTTGAAACCGGTTTTTTACCTTCCTGGGGTCTCAAAACGTGATTGTATGCCAAAAAATCAAAAATAAAAATTCATTTTTAAGGAGTTATGACCCTAATTGGAAATGATGACAGAACTGAATGAAACAGGAAAATTATTAAAGCTAAACATTTTTAAAGTTGAATTGAACTTGGTTTTACATTTATTACCACATTAATTATCATCTTTTTATTGCAAATTAAAAGTAGGCAGTTTAACATTGCTCTTATGGAAATTCACATTTGGAGTTTACAAAAAATATGATAATGATGACACAGGGAGTTAAAACTAATTTAATATGATAAATAAATTGTCAAAGATTATATTTCCAATTTATTTTATCTAAGTTACCACATTCAATCATTAATTATTCACTGAAAACCAAGTTTTAGCAAGAACAATAACCTAAAATAACAATGTTTTTTCATTATTGGAATATTTAAATAATTTTTTTGCAATAATATTACATAATAATAACATTTTTTAATATTTTTACGAATAATTTTATTTTAAACTGCAAATTATAAAAAAAAAATAGTGTCGGTAATGTGGATATTTGCATTTTTTTCCAATTGGGGTCATAAGTCCTTAAGGAGGTTTTTCTGTTGATTACTACATTTATGCAGGAATTACGATTACCGACATAAATTTTTTTTTTGTAAACTTTATTTTGGAAGCTAACGGGAAGCTATTAATTGAAGAGAAACTATAAAAAACCTTTAATAATCCAAGAATATTACCAAAAAAAGCATCGCAGTATTATACAATTAAAGAAACGCAACTAAAATAATGAGGTTTTTGGTTAAGAGATGTGTTTTGTATTAAATTTACGAAAATAAAGTCGATAAAGTATGTAAAATTGGGAATGTAATCTTTAAGCAATTATTTATCAGATTTATTTAGTTTCATCAATCTTTGTCATTAGCACCCTCCCTACTTTTTATAAAGCCGAAACAAATTTTCCCATAAGCGCAATGTTAAAATACCACTTTTATTCTATTCATAAAAAATTAATTAAGTCGGTGACATAGGTAAAGATAAGTCAATTTTAGCTCATAAATATTTAAATTTTAATACCATTCACGTTTTATTCTATTCTATGTCATTATTTTGTAAAACGGATAAACCTCCTTAATGCAAACACCACTGCATGATGATGTTACGTCTAAACTTACTTTAATGTAACCTGTAAAGAATATTGCTAATGCGAATAGGATTCCTTTTAGCCTTGCGTCTACGTGACACTAACGGCGGGAAAGGATTAGGTTCAAATCAATTTAAGATAATTAATTAATAACTACTTTTATTTCTATTGTTTACTTATTAGTTTATAATTTGTCTTATAATAACTTACAACGTGCTTACTATGATTACTAATTAAAGTCCAACTGGAAGTCCTTAATTTGTTAAAGTCCAACTACTAAGATCACTTGGATTGGTAAGTATACTTCGAGCGTCTGGGCACTGAATTTGTGACGGAAACTAGTCGCGTAATTGCTGGCAGATTAAAGAGAGCCATGTCTAGCTGAAGACCGGGACGGCACAACCAGAAACGTGAAGCTAAACGGATTCACGGCTAAAAAGAGAGCGACCCCTCGGATTTTACCTCTATATATAGTGATAAGAGCGTTTTGTCTAGTCACCAAATCTATTGCTATTTTTAATTATGGGGGAAGTTCTACGTCAAGGTCTCGATTACGTGGGCCAACGCCCGCTAAGCTGATAAGTGCTCGAAATATTTATGTATGTTTGCTCAGGTGTTACGTTAATAACGCTTGGTATATTTTACCAAGTCATGTTTGATATGAAGCAACTGTTGACCTTGGCTACATTAAATAATAACCCTTTTATTTAGGGTCGTTTTGACCTGACGTTACACTTCCCTCCTTAATGGAAAAAATTTGTAAAACAAATTTTTGTTTAGATTTTATAGTAGGCAAGATCCGAAGTATAATTTATCAAAGTTAATACGAATTCAAATTTACTAATAAAATCTAAACGTTAAATTAATTTGACTTCCAAGTTGCACTTTAAATTTAATTTAGATGAAAAAAATTTGAATTGGCTCAGTTCTAGGGGTTAACTGAATATTTTTCATCTAAAAAAAATAAAATTTTCCTAATTTTACGTTAACTATCCTTCTCTCCACTCCTTAAAACTAAAGCACTAGGTGCTTTCACAATTAATAAAAAGTAAAATTATCCTAATTTTACGTTAACTATCTTTCTCTCCACTCCTTAAAACTAAAGCACTAGGTGCTTTCACAAAAAATTTTATTAAAATTAATTATTTTATTCTGGAGCAGATTTCCTCAACGTGGAATCTGCTCTCTAAAAATGATCTTTAAGTAATTTAGCACTAATTTGTAACAAAATTTTTTATAAAATAACATGTATAAACGAAAATTGACAAACAAAAATTTACATTTAGCTTAAAACAAATAAGAACAAAATAAACAAATATCTTAAAATTTAAATTTAAATTTAGCGCTCCATATTTTTTTTTAACGAAGCTTACTAGCGCCGCCCGTGGTAATGCTTTTAAATATCTGAATTACCGGCTTCCTACATATACTATGTTATTGTATACATGTACTCTCATGTGGTGTAAATTGTGATATCTTTTGGAGTTAAATACAAAGTGTTTAATAATATTTGTTATTAAAATTAATGTGTATTGAAAAAGCTAACAGAATTTATCTCTTTATTTTACTATTTCTGCAAATTGACAATAATTATGGAGGCAGCTAGCGGCGAAGTAAGTACTGTTTATATTTCTAGGTTAATGTTTACAAAAAAAAAATTTTGATTTCCCATTAACTTTTCTAACTAAACTTATTACAACAATTCCTTTAATTTAAAATTTATGACTTAAATCTTTACATTTTTCTCTTATATTACTGCACATCATAATATTTTAAAATTTTTAACGTCTGCTTCTATATCTTCTGTCTCTTTTCCTCTAATGTCTTTTTGATTATCAAATTTCTTTGCCGTCTTTGGCTTATACGATTTTTCTTATGGCACGGTGTAGGACACACAGGTTACTTTTCTTCATACTACCATGCCGTCTTAGGTATCTTGACTCGCGCTGAAACCTATTTTCTTTTAAATTATCCAAATTTTTGTCAAAATTCTAGTATTTATAAAAAAATTTGAGTAACTCTGACTAAAGACTTTGTCAAAAATTTGAATCGTAGAATAATCAAAACCAAAAAAAAAATTATTATATCTTTGAAAAATACTTTTATCACGCGCGCAGATTGTTCCATATACGATCTGTTCTCTAAGAATCTTTTGACAACCAAAAAAAATTAATTATTTTTACCGCGCGCAGTTCGATCAATATGCGATCTGCTCTCTAAAAAAATCTTTTGAAAAAATAATTATTTTTGCCGCTCGCAGATCGATCAATATGCGATCTGCTCTCTAAAAAAAAAATCTTTTGAAACAAATAATTATTTTTATCGCGCGCAGATCGATCAATATGCGATCTGCTTTCTAAAAAAAATATTTTTTGAACTTAGAAAATTTTCAAACGAAACTTAAAATTAATTTTTCAAATTCTCAGCATATCCTCTGATATGCTGACATTTACTAAAAAAAAATTTTTATCAAACACGCCGTATATTTGTGTGCATACGGCGAATTTCTTAGTTAAAAATAATTTTTTGAACTTAGAAAAATAACATTATTTTTTAACTTAACTTAGAAAAATAAATTTTTTATCAAAAACGCCGTATATACGTTGTATACGGCGAATCTCTTAGTTAAAAAATAATTTTTGAACTTAGAAAAATACCATTATTTTTTAACTTAACTTAAAAAAAAAATTTATCAAAAACGCCGTATATCCGTTGTATACGGCGAATCTCTTAGTTAAAAAATAATTTTTCGAACTTAGAAAAATAACATTATTTTTTAACTTAACTTAGAAAAATAAAATTTTTATCAAAAACGCCGTATATCCGTTGTATACGGCGATTCTCTTAGTTAAAAAATAATTTTTTGAACTTAGAAAAATACCATTATTTTTTAACTTAACTTAAAAAAAAATTTATCAAAAACGCCGTATATCCGTTGTATACGGCGAATCTCTTAGTTAAAAAATAATTTTTCGAACTTAGAAAAATAACATTATTTTTTAACTTAACTTAGAAAAATAAAATTTTTATCAAAAACGCCGTATATCCGTTGTATACGGCGAATCTCTTAGTTAAAAAATAATTTTTTGAACTTAGAAAAATACTATTATTTTTTAACTTAACTTAAAAAAAAAATTTATCAAAAACGCCGTATATCCGTTGTATACGGCGAATCTTTTAGTTAAAAAATAATTTTTTGAACTTAGAAAAAAAAATTTTATCAAAAACGCCGTATATTCGTGCTGTGCTCGGCATTTTTTTTTTTTTTGAACATATACATTTTAGAAAAATCGCCGAGCCTTCTCTTATGTGCTCGGCATTTTTTCGAACATATTATTTTTTAGAAAAAATCTCCGAGCCCTCTTATGTGCTCGGGATTTTTTTTGAACTTTATTTCTTAAAATCACAGAGCCATCTCTTATGTGCTCTGCATTTTTAAGAACATGTAATTTTTTTTTTTTTTTTTTTTTTTTTACAAAAATGTTTTACCAAAATCTCAGCATATCCTCTGATATGCTGAAATTTTCTTAAACAAAAAATATATTTTTTTTTTTTGAACTCATGAAATCATTTCTTGACCTTAAATTTCTAAAATTATTAGCCTTCCTTGTTAGCTACTTTAACCAACTTTTATACTAAAACGAATGCTTCAATAGATTTATGCCCACATTCTTTTAATTCATATTTTATTTATTTTAGGATGATACTCTTCGAGCTAGTAGCTGATAACTCTATTTTTCATCAGATTTGGAAATTGGCAGATATTCTGGAAACTGTGCATCCTTCATTAAAATTCCACTACTGAACCTGATTAATATATTGTAATAATCTGCCTTACGAATAAAGAGTATAACATTAACACCATTATTAATTTTTTAATTATTTCCTGACAAATATTTTTTTTTTCTGAAAAATGCTAAACATCAAATATTAGTTTTACTTAATCCTAAAAGCAAATAATTCATGTCCTTCAACAATATACTAAGAACCATAATGACCAAAAGATTAAAAACTTCAATAATAATTTCATTTCTAATATAAGTACTTATTCAATTTAAAACATAATATATCGATCAAGAGCTTTATTTACAATCTAAAACGACCAGTCAGTTTTCTGACCTTTACTAAAAACGATTTATAAACTCTCTTAAAATTGAAACGACCAGCCAGTTTCCTGACCTTTAAGAAAAACGACTCATGAGCTAAGTCTTGATTTTAGGACGACCAGTCAGTTTCCTGACCTTTACTGTAAAACGAATTATAAGCTTTATCTTAAAATTAAAACGACCAGCCAGTTTCCTGACCTTTAAGAAAAACGACTCAAGAGCTAAGTCTTGATTTTAGGACTACCAGTCAGTTTCCTGACCTTTACTGTAAAACGACTCAAAAGCTAAGTTTTGATTTTAGGACGACCAGTCAGTTTCCTGACCTTTACTGTAAAACGAATAACTTTCAATAACCACTAAATAAATTTACTAACTTCTCTACTTAACTCTGATTACTATTTACTAATTCCATACCTAAATTTACTCTTTAAATATTGATTAAATTTTGAGTTTCGGATTTCAATTTCCGATCTTTTCGTCTTTGCTCATCAAACATACGTTTCCTGCATTCACGAATTAAATGACCCCTCTTTCGACAATAAAAGCAAATTGGCCTTTCCTCAGAATCACTACTGACTCTTGTTTGAAGATTTTGATTATTATTTACCGCGTTAACTTCAATTGCTTTTTTATTATAATCATTTAATGCTTTCTTAAAAATTTCACATGACGTGGTTAAATGATCACCACCGCAAATATCACATTTCTCCCCGTCATTATTGCTATTCGTGACTAACCTGATATTTGCTGCCGCACCTGCGTAAGAGTTGCCTTGCGCATAAACTCCCACTTCTCTCTCTACTACAACAGCCTCTTTGATTGTATCATCAAAGTTTGCACAAGGTATTAACCGTACTCTTATTTCTGGTTTCATACCTCGTAGAAAATATTTCAGCAAAACGCGATCTAATCCTATCTCGGTTTCTTTAAAATTTACATTTGTGTCATTTATTGCAGCTTTTAAAATATTCCGACCTAAAATTTTGACTCTATTCGAATATAAAACGGTATCTTCGCTTGCTTTCTGCCTAATTTGTGCTAGTTCGCCATATAGCTCATGAACTGTTTTCAAATTCCCAAACATGAACTCGAAAAAACTTGTAACCTCCTGCATGTTACTGAAAACCCTCTCTCCCATAGCCTCGGCTGCCGCCCCCGATATCCTAGTTGCTATTAATTTTGTAAGTTGAGACTCAAACTCTGGGGGGATGGATTTACGAGCTAAATTACACCCTCGTAAGAAATTTGACAGCTCATTTCTGTTTCCATCAAACTTTGGGATATAATCAAGGGCGTCTTTAATTGATAATGCCCTAATTTTTGTCAACTCATAATTTCTTTTAAAAATTGAACTCGGGTCGGGCTCTATACCTGTATTTCTATTATGCAATGGGTTTAGAAAATTTTGCTGTTGAGAATGAGGAAACGTGGGGGGTTTTGAATTTTGTTGACTTCCCCCCACTTGAACTTTTAAAAGCGGAGAAGGAATGCCCTCGCTAGGAAGGGTGTGGTACATTGTTGAAGGCCACATCTCATGACCTCGATGACGTGTTTGGTTTTGAGTGCTTTGTCCATAATTAATACTTTCACTATCGTCTACATGATAATTTTGTGGTGTTATTTGGTTACTACATAAATTATTTTTAATAATTTCATCCTTTAAATTAAACGCTAGGGTCTTATTTACCCCTGTTGTTAAAGGTGTTTCAAAATCATTTACCCTACTTTCCTCTATGTTTAATGTATCTAATTTTCTGATAGTTTCATGTAAAGTGAGGGCCGCAATAACCTGTTCTGGGCCTAAACCTTTTTCGTTTAATTCATTTAAAACTAGACAAACTTCCGGATCTTGCATAGTTTTTTCCAATAACTCTTTATTTTCAACCGAATACTTTAACTTATTAAATAATTTTTTAAACTCGACTGGAATTGAGTTACCTTTAAACGACTGAATTTTCTCGTAAATATATCTAATATAATCAAAAGTCGTGGTACACATTTTATTTGGATCTACTCTAATAAAATTTCTAAGGATTTCATTTACTCTGAAATCTGTGTATACTGAACTCGCGCTAATTTCTTCAGACTTTGCTGTTATTATATCTGCCAGAACTGATGGTTCAATTTTAGCGTTTTTAAATTTTTTAAACAGTTCTACAAAAAAATTTATCTTTAAATAATTGTTTCATTTTCAGTATTGGAATAAACTGTGCAAAATCCGTTATTAGCTCTTTAGCCGCGTCATCAATTTCTCCTTCTAAAATTTTTGTATTTTCCTCGTAATAACATTGATACGCTCCTAGCACTACTCTTATATCTGTATCGTTTAGTATTTCGAATTTACCCTCCGCGTGCTCTTTTAAAATTTCAAACGATTTAGTTACAAACGGCTTGTTAGCCAGCAGTTGTTTTTCTAAATATGCAACTTGTGTGTTTGCCATTTTGTAAAATATTTTTTTTTTTTTAAACAAAAAAAAGATTTTAAATATGAGAAGAAAAAAAAATTTATTTAATATATTTCAGATAAAATGACTGATACTAACAAAAAAATTATTTAATAAATTACACTTTTACTGAAAAATCAAATTTAAAAAAAAAATTTTTTTTTTTTTTTTTTTTAAAACACAATTACTAAATTTGTTAATACTGACTTTGAATTAGATAAGAATTAAGGTTTACTCAATCAATTTCTATTCATAAAAATATTTTATCACTGATAAAAAAAAAATTTTTTATATATTAATCTTTTTGAATAATATTTAAATTAAATTACTGTATGAATTATCTCTTAACAAAAAATGACACGTATAATTAAAATTTATTTTATATTTTAATTATACAAGCATCATTTAATATAAATTATAAAAAAAAATTTTAAATTTTGGATTTTTACCTTCTTAAAAAAAAAATGACAAATAAATTTACTGTAATTTAATTTTTTACTACTTTTTTTTTTTTTTTACTTTATTATTTGTAAACCAATCTGTAAATAATAATAATAAAGGTAGTTAAATCACTAAATAAAAAAAACTTGAAACATTTAAAAACTTTGATTTGAACCACAAAATTAATCGCGGACGAGACCCCAAACTTGTTACGTCTAACTACTTTATTGTAACCTGTAAAGAATATTGCTAATGCGAATAGGATTCCTTTTAGCCTTGCGTCTACGTGACACTAACGGCGGGAAAGGATTAGGTTCAAATCAATTTAAGATAATTAATTAATAACTACTTTTATTTCTATTGTTTACTTATTAGTTTATAATTTGTCTTATAATAACTTACAACGTGCTTACTATGATTACTAATTAAAGTCCAACTGGAAGTCCTTAATTTGTTAAAGTCCAACTACTAAGATCACTTGGATTGGTAAGTATACTTCGAGCGTCTGGGCACTGAATTTGTGACGGAAACTAGTCGCGTAATTGCTGGCAGATTAAAGAGAGCCATGTCTAGCTGAAGACCGGGACGGCACAACCAGAAACGTGAAGCTAAACGGATTCACGGCTAAAAAGAGAGCGACCCCTCGGATTTTACCTCTATATATAGTGATAAGAGCGTTTTGTCTAGTCACCAAATCTATTGCTATTTTTAATTATGGGGGAAGTTCTACGTCAAGGTCTCGATTACGTGGGCCAACGCCCGCTGAGCTGATAAGTGCTCGAAATATTTATGTATGTTTGCTCAGGTGTTACGTTAATAACGCTTGGTATATTTTACCAAGTCATGTTTGATATGAAGCAACTGTTGACCTTGGCTACATTAAATAATAACCCTTTTATTTAGGGTCGTTTTGACCTGACGTTACAATGAGACTAAAAAAAATTTTTTTTACGAAAATAAATAAATAGTTTTAAAATTGTCTTTTGCAACAATTTGCAAGAAATTAAATTTCCGGTAGCCACACAATTTTTTTAAACAGTTTTTTAACGTAATTTTCCATTTCCAAGGATTATCTTATAATATAAATTATTTGTTTATTTGCTTAAAGATCAAATTACTACAAAAATTATTAACATCATTGAACCAACTTTCACTAAAAGTCGTTAATTTTTTTTTTTTTATGAAAGTACTCATATCGCGAATATGTTATTTAATAATTTGAAAATTTTCCTCTCAAAATTTTTGCCATAAAAAATGTTTGCATACGAATATGCATGTAAATATTCGTATAGTGCCAACTCATGTTTATTTTTAGTAATGATTTTGCTGCTCACTAGAGGTTGTTATAAGAGAAGGATGAATATATATAATTATCGGTTGGCAGTATGCGAATATTTGCATGCGTATTCGTATAGGGACGCTTACGTAGATTCAGCCGAATAACATGTTTTCTTCGTTCACATTGAGTCTGACCCTTCCCCACTCCTTGTTTAAATTTAGGTCTGGCACCAATGACAGAAGTTAAAAATTAGCTCTGTTAACGGAAATTTCTGTAACTTTAGGTCCGGAATTTAAATCTGCCAATGAGAGAACACAAAATTTTGCGAAAAAAATATGGTTTTTGAAATATTAAGGGGCAGTACAGGTTAAAATCCGACTTTTTTGAAAAAACCTAATTTTCAGAAAATGTTAGCAAAAAATTGAAAATCTAAGAAGAGGGAAACATTGCCAAGACTTTTGTGGATTCAAAACTGTGGGTTTGGGTCTTTTTTTCTTTTATAGTATGTTTGCTCGGAGAATTTTTTCTTTGAAAATTTATCTTTAAAAAATTAAGGATAAATTTTTATCCTTACTTTTCGTAATTTACGTGCGATTTGGGCCATTCTTTATTTTTCTGGCCATGGGTCGTAATACACTATTTTTTGCCCTTATATGTTTAATTCTTATATGTATACCTATTTTGGTAAAATTTATCATTTGCACTACATGATGGTAGTACTATTTCAAAACAAAAAAGCATAAAATTAAAAAAAGACATTTGAGACATTATTTTTATTATCGAAGTGTTTGTTCATATAATTTTTTTTAAATAAAACAAAACAGTTATTATTAATTATTTTATTGTATAATATTTGTTTCTTTTTCATGGAACTCCAGATGACAAATCACTCGACAAATCAAATTATTTTGTGAGATTAATTTTTTTTTACATAATTCGCACTCGTACTGTTTATTGTCTGAATGAACCTCAATTACGTGAATTTTTGAATGACGCTTATAAGTTCCGTATCAAACCTACAACTTATTGCACACACCTTGCATTTGTAATGTTTTTCACCTGTATGAATTCTTTTATGCTCTGTTAGTGGTTGCATAAAATTGTATGTTTTTCCAAAGTTGTAACATTCAAAACTTTGTCTTGAATGTTTAAAGTGAACAAGTTTAATATGTGTATTCAGTGCACTTTTTTGATTAAAAGATTTTCCGCATATTTCACATTTATAATGTTTTTCACCAGTGTGGATTCTTATATGATTGTTAAGAGTGTATGGATCACTCTCACTAAAAGCATCACCACATGGCTTTTCACCTTTATGCTTTCGTTCATGAGTGTACAATAATTGACTAATTTGGTTTAAATTTTGCCCACATTCTTTACAGCTATAAGGCCTTTCCCCTATATGGATTCTTACATGAATTGAAAGATTTCTTGAATCACTAAAGGCCTTACTACATTCTTTGCATTTATATGGTTTTTCCCCTGTATGAATTCTTTTGTGCGTCTTAAAATGACTCGGTTGGTTATATAATTTATTGCATACGTCACATTTATAAGGTTTTTCACCACTGTGCGTTCTGTTGTGAATTTTAAGACAATACAATCGAGTAAAACGAGGAGTAAAAGATTTTTTACATTCTAAACATTTATAGGGCTTTTTACTAGTTTGAGTTCTTTTATGTAATCTTAGCAAATCTGAGTAAATCTGAGTATTTGAATGTCATTTAACATTCATCACACTCATATGGTTTTTCATCAGTGTGAGCTCTTTTATGAACTGTAAAATTTTGTAAATACGTAATCTTATATTGAAGTTGATGCTAATGTAAACAAAATCCCGTGCAAAACAAACAGGTTACCTGGCTCAAGGTTTCGCTACGTTGATTCAAGTCCATTAACTTGTGACAAGGTATTACTATCTTACTGAGATCAAAGGGACGTCAAGTCAATATTGACTTCATAAATAAAATTTAATGATTTTTTATAGTGTACTTTATATGGAGAACAGGTAAAATTTTTTTGTATTTTTGTTTTTAGCCCATAAAATATTAATTATATTTCAACGTAAATATTACTAACTATGTATTATTTTTCACTTTGAATGTTATACTTTTATAATTTGTTTATTAAAACTTGGAAAAACAACTTTATGATTTACTTATAAAAATGAAAAAAATTTTACCAGTTCTCCATATGAATTACATACATAAACTACTATATAACTGGGTGCTCAGTTTCTACCAGTGTTATTTTGTGTATGGTATCTGGTTTCAAATTGGTATATTAAAACTGAATTATTTCTTATTGGTACATTATTACTATAGTAAGCGAATGAGGGCAACAAAAAGCTTAATAGTTTTGAGATCTATTAATTTTTATATTGAAATTGAATACAATAACAATTAAAATTGCAAATAGCAAATTTACTTTTGACATACTTGTTTTTGAAAGAAGCAATTTCTATTAATTAAGAAAAGATAAATTAATTTAACAAGTACAGCTACTGTATATAATTAAAAAATGCAAATGAAATATGCAGGGAGTTTAAAATTAACCATCGAGTCACATTAACAATTTTTCTACTTTATCCCAGCCAGGTTATCATAGTTAGCTTCTTTAAAACTATCAATTTAATATTAAGTTTTTAAAAATTACTTGTAATTTTTTGAATATAAGTGCTAGAGATGATCCCTCATTTAACTCGAATCCTGCATTTGCATAAAAATCATTCTCATTAATGTTTATTTCACTATATTCATACAGGTAAGCTTATATTAAACAATTTATTAATTTAACGTTAATTAATATATGATTGAAAAATATGAACAATAAAAGTAATTAGAATGATTATTTTTTTCACTTGAAGATTGATTTCAGTCATTCCACCATTTAAATGTTCATCCAGGCTTAGCACAATTTATCGTTGAAAAAAAGTGTTTCCAAAACCATAATAAATATTAGAAATAAAACAAATTGCACAAGTTTATATAGTGGGAATAGATTATTTTATAATGTATGATTATATTTATTAACTTAAATCAATTAAATGAAATTATTTTGATCTACTGGAGACAACATTTTGAAAAATTAATTAAACTAAAATACCTGATCATTTGTTCTCATCCTGTCATTGGAAACCATCTCTTTTCCTAATCTGTACTTTGCAATCAGATTTTGACCATATTTGCTAATGTCTTTAGCTGATTTAGTTAACAAGTGTTTTTTATATAAATTACCTTGAAGCATATTTAATATAATATTTTAATAATTTAAAAAAAAAGGTAACTGTTGCCTGTATATACACAATAAAAAGAAAATAAATACAAGTAGAAGACTTTATAACCACTGCGTATTATATATTTTACACTAAAATATAACACAAAATTATTAAATATTGTCTCTGTATTTAGTACTTAAAAGAAATTAAACTATTATTAAAAAAATAAAACGAATTTTGCGATAAAAATAAAAATAACAATCACGTAAATAAGAGATAAAATAAATTTTCTCGTTGCATAACCGGCAAAACGTTATTTCTATAGCGCCATTTTAAATCTAGTAATAAATATAGGTACTTTTTTTTATGGAAGCCAATATTAATAATAAATCTTCCATCGTGTCAGAATCTCTGATACTATAAAAAGTAAAAAATGTTAATTTATAATAAATAACGTGTTTATTTGTCATTTTTGCATTTTTTTATTTTCATTTTTTATAAAAATATAAAATTAAAATAAAACTTCCGTATTAAATTCCCCCACGGATATTTGTCACCGAATTGTCACTAGACTAAGTCATTTTAGGAATTAAATCCTGCTGGAACAAGTAAATACCTATTCAGATATTTTTTTGTTGCTATGCGTGTTAAAAAGTGTTTTTAATGAATTTTAATTTTATTTATGAAAAGTTTAGTGAAGTTTTTATTGAAGGAAATATAGTGAAGGATAGCTTTGTTTGTTCAATTAATGTAAAATACGTTTATTTGAACTTTTATATAAAGTTTTTAATATACTGACGCCATTTTTATTAAATTGTAAAAAAAAGTAAGTATAATAAAAGAATCAGAATTCACTCAGAAAATATAAAAAAAAATCAGACAATTTTTTAAGTAATTTTTATACATAGTTTTAATTTTTCTTTTAGAAGAATCGATCGGTGAACTAAATAACTTAACCTAAAAATGGCTTTGGCAATAATAGAGATCAAGGACGGATTTAAGGAAAGCTTCCCACTTCTAAAAACAAATAAAATGATTGTGGAATCTAAAAAAATTTGGTTCACAAAAAGATTTGCTGCCGAAGATGACATCGATTTTGAAATGTTTGATCCTAAAAAGTTCAATAGTCAAAACAACGACTTATTATACTGGATGGAGCTACGTACCTGTGACAAAAATTGCAAATTAGATGAAGCAAATGAGATTTTAGATCAGCCCCATAAACATGAACTGCTAACTAGAGTTTATGTTAAACATCTATCAGGTAACATCTTTTCATTGTTAATAAAAATATATAATTTAAAAAAAAAAATAAATAAATAAAATCTACATTTTTAATTTACTTACATTCATTACGATGAAATTTTGGTAATGCCCTATCTACTGTCCAACTCAAATAGAATACTGAAAGTTTATGACACACAATTTTCAGACCTTAACTTGAAAATAAATTAGAAATTATTTTAAGCATCACTTTTGTCGTAGTATTGTATCTCAATTCGTATTAATAGTACGTCTTAATCTTTTATCATATTCTTAAAAGCTTCAATAAAACTAGTATCTAATGTAAATTATCCATGACCTATTAAACCTATTATACTTACAAAGAAAATAATAAAATTTTCTAATAATGTACTAAATAAAGTAAAATTAAATTCAAAATTGATTAAAAAATTTTAAGCATAAGCGTAATGTACATATTACAAACTCTAAATGGTCTATTAAAAACACAATAAAGTATTCAATGCTAATTTTACAGAAAGATGGATATTATATATTAATTTAATCTGACAATTATGAGAAAAAAAAGCATTTAGAGTTTGCATTTAAGTTTATCACTGATAATTAATGTTTTAGTCAGCATACTCAGTCCATCGTATCGAATAACTGATGATGATGCTGCCTCACTGTCTTGAATGCATAAAGATAAATTATTTAACATTAAGCGTTAAAGGAATTATAGAAAAAGTTCAAGAACAAAAATTCAATTAATAAATATAAAATAAAAAATGTAAATAAATAACAGAAACAGCTTCATAAGTATAAAATCACTTTGTTGGATAACAAAAAATGTACTTTTTCCAAAAATCTATTTTAATTTAATTTTTATGTTCTTGAATAAAATTTCTGTGAGTAAAATGAAGTACAAATTAAAAGCTTGTGCAAAATAAATTAATAGAAGTGCATTATTAGCCAAAATTTGATCTTGATTACTTAATTGTAGGTTAAAACTTGGTTAACTTAACACTTAACATGAAGAATTTCTAGTTTACTTCTTTCATATTGTAAATATTAAATGTTTAAAAATCTTGATATTGTAACATTTATACTATTACTATCTACTCATTTACTTATTCTGTGCATAAATTATAAATACCAAAAAAATTAATTTATAGAAAAAAATTTTTAATATACAATATAGCACGCTGTTTCTGGAATGAAAATAGAAACCTGTATAACCTGCAGAACAGTAAAAATCATTATATACAGGGTACCCTAAAGACTTTTTTTATACCTGAAGAATTTTGATGAAAAAAACACCTCATATACAGCGTGTCTTATCAATATAAATTATGTAGTTCATTATATTTTTTAAAGTTAAAGAAATTATTCTATATTTTTCAGCCCTGCTATTGTTTATAAACATTTAATTTAAAATAAACAAAAATGCAATTTGTAAGTCACAACTGCACAAAATAATGACAGTATAATTATAATGTCAAATATGAAACACCCTGCATTAAATATTCAAAATCAACATGAATAATATATATATACATGGGTGTTTTTTACAGAAACGGTATATATTTTAGTATACTTACGGATATCTCTCTAAACACTATTCTGTAAATATATGTCCAAAATTACAGAATAACAGTGTATATGTTACACCCCAAAAGTGTAATTGACCAATTCATGAAATGGTCAACTTTTTGACCAATTCATGAAATGTTCAAGCCCCTTGCCCAATTCATGAAGTGGTCAAAAATATTCAATTTTTTTACACTAGTTGGTCAATAATTTTGGAATGAATAAAAATAACATTTATGTACACAGGAGTCATTATTATATTTTTTAAATTTAATTAATTTTTTTTTCCATGAAAGTACTAATATGTAGAATTATCTTTTTAACTGGATATCAAGAATCTGATACCTAATTTTTTTTCAAAATTTTCTTTTAAAATTTTTTACATAAAAAAATTAGAAAAAAACAATAGTTTTTTTTTTCTTTAGGACTTAGTACTTTATTTCTTCCTATAAAAGTACGAATATCTAGAATTATCGTTTTTAAAGGATCTCTCCATCTGATACGTAATTTTTCGAAATTTTTTTTAAAAATTTTTTACATCAAAAAGTTAAAAATATAATATCTTTTTATTGACGTAGTGCCGATTTTATTTCTCTGAAAGTATTAATACCTGGAATTATGAGTTTTGAAAATTTTTTGGGTATCGGGGGAAAGTTTATCCACTTTCTTTATTAAATTAAGAATATTTGGCACAATTATTCTAATATTTTAATTTTTTATTAGGTAAAATAGAACATTGACAACATTTTGTTATTGCTAATGAGGAGCCATAGTGCCAATTACTTCGCAGCGTTTTTTTTGTATGCACTGAAACTGCAAAAAAATTGTATTTTTTATTAACATATATTTTATTTGAGGTTAATTATTAATTTTTTTTTAAGCGTGGGTTGAGTCAAATTAATACTTGTGTTTAGTGACCCGCAACGTGTTAAAAAAAAATAGTATATTACGATGCGATAATAATAAGAATAATAAAATCAAATACAGTGGAACCTCCCATAACCGGATCAATTAAAATCACTAGTAGTCCGGATATTAGAATTATCCGGATACGGAAGCAACTTCAATTTTTTAATAAATTATTAGGATAAAAAGATTTATTTTAACAAGAAGATTTTTTTTTTCTTTAAAATTTTTCTCTTTATTTATCTAAGAAAACTGTAAATATTTTAATCTTTTTTTTACAATCAAAAATATAAAAAACATAATTTATTTATCCATATTTATTTATATTCTCCTTGGTGTTGTCATCTTAAAGTTTCAAATTGAAATAAACTATTTTAAAATGTACAAATTTCCATAAATTTAAAATTAAAAAAAAAAAAAATATCCTGAACACCGATCCGGATATGGGAGGGTCCGGTTACGGGAGGTCCGGTTATGGGAGGTTCCACTGTAGTTTGTGAATGTTATTATTTTTGAATTAAAATAAAAATTATAAACTGATAAATAATTTACATTTAAAATGTTTTATGTTATACTTAAAATCTATATGCCTGCTAAAATATTATATTTGTTCAATTTTAAGTATTGACCAACTAGTGTAAAAAAATTGAATATTGGAATAATTCATGAAATGGGCAAGGGGCTTGACCATTTCATGAATTCGTCAAAAAATTGACCATTTCATGAATTGGTCAATTACACGTTTGGGGTGTAACATATATAGACTGTAATACTTATATTATACAGTCTATGCTATGTAAAACTTTGTGAATTACAGAATGTACGCGGTAATATTTTATAATTACATTACATAATTGGTAAGTTTATAAATTACAGAATAAGAAATAAATATCTTATTCTGTAATTTATAAATTTACAAATTATAGAATGTAAAAAGTAAAATACATCAAGCCGTAAAATGTAAACTTCTGAATTACAGAATTGGTCAAGAATTGGTGATAAAATTTTCTATTTTGTAAATTCAAAAATCACAGGCTCCGACGCTGTGTTTGATATGACTTCACGGAGCGAAGAAAGCAGCAGCTGATACTGCTTTTCCGATGTAGCTGCTTCTTCGCGATTAGCATTAACTGCAGACACTGCTTTTCGCGACAATCTGTATTTATTTATTCTATTTATTTATTCTTCAATTTTTAGGTTATAAACAATTATTTTAAATATAATAACCAATCCAAATTCAACCTTTCCATTTTCCGGCTTTTCCTGTAATCTAATGAAAATTCTGACTAGATTTTTGGATTCCTCGGGAAATTTTACTATAGACCCTCTTTTTTGAATAATTTACATCAGGGGTCTGATGATGAACAGGATATGCGAATTTATAGAGTTGTATATCGATATACAGCATAGCCAAAAATATTCACAAACAGAAATAACCTCAAAATCAATATCCACTATTTATCTTCTTATGTGGAAAATTGTTTTAAAATTTACCAGTTTGTAGAGTAAAAAACATTTTTTATTAATTTCCCTATCTATTATAATCTTTTTGACTCAATTTCAGTAAATATTTGGAGAAAAAATTAAAAATATAAATACGCAAAAATTTGTATAGAAATAGGATGTATATTATATGTATATACTGTGATTTTTAAATTTACAGAATAGAAAATTTTCAAAGAATTAAGTATCAATTGGAGATATCGAGTAAAAACGATTATTATAGGTATAAATACTTAAATAGTTTCATAGAAAAAAATAAAGCACTACGTCCAAGAAAAAAAAATATTGCTATTTTTTTTATTTGTTTATGCAAAAAATTTTGAGAAAAATAATTTTCAAAAATTAAGTATCCGATTCGAGATATCAAGTAAAAACCATACTTTCAGATTTTAATACTTTTATATAAATAAATTAGGTTTTACATTCAAAAAGAAAAAATATTGCTATCCTATCCTATATATATATGGCTCATTATCGTTTTTTTTGCAAAAGTGACGTACGTTTTTGACTACCAGATGCATTCATTAAAAAAATTTTTTTTTTTAATTTTTAATTTCGATAAGTTTTTGATGATACACCATAAAAATCAACATATTTTATATACATATCAACATATTTTATCAACATATTTTACTACTATAAAACATAAAAATATAGAAAAAAGCCTTTACCGTTCCCTGTCACAAAGGAGATTCCTATACTTTGAGTGTCTGTCACTCACACCTATCAATTAATTATCAAAAATTTTTATTTGGGGATTAATTGCTATACTATAAGGTTAAACTTTTTCCATATAGAAAAAATTTAAACTTACTTTTCCTAATTATTACAAGGGTGAGAAGGTGTGTCACGCGATTTTACAAAATGTGTACGTAAAACGTATTTTATTTATATTAAATTTGATTTCTCTTCATAAAAACATTTTTAAAACCTTTTAATCACATAAATGACAACTAAAATACATAAAAAATAAATTCTCACATCGAGAGCACTTTAAGAGGTCCTTAAATAGGAAAACAAAATCAGTTTAAGTTCAGAAATCACGAAGGGACAAAAACAAAAGCCTTTACCGTACCCCCCTAGATCTCCTATTAAGAAGCGTTGTAATTAAAATATTAAAAACTTAGTAAGTTTCAATCATAAAAATACTTTACTTTCCAAACGGCAAAGTTTTTTTGTTCATTTGTCAACGAATTATTTTGATTTTTCTATAAAAAAGCCTTTACCGTTCCTGCCTTTACCGTTCCTCTTTTTTTTTTAAATTATTTAATACTTTTAAAATTTACCTCCAAAAGTCGTTTTTTTAGTAAGAATTCTTTAAAAATATATAATATTGTTCTCTAAAATACATAAAACCTAGAAAAATTCATTTTTAATGGTTTTAACCTGTTTTTACCTTATAATTATATGAAAAAATGTAATAAATTGATGTAAAAGGTTCGTTATGGTAATTTTTATGCAACACTGAATAAATATTGGTGAAAAAAGTCTAAAAAGTCTTGTTTGGACTTTAAAAAAGGAATTTTTTATTTTTATTTATGAAAGCTATTTTTCAAAAAAAATGAAAACGAGCCATATAAATCTTTAATTTTGTATGTTTGTTTGTTTGTTTGTCCGAAATGGATAAACTAGAAAACGATATAAGTTAGAGACGCGGGGTTTACGGCAAAAGATGGCAAAAATTACGGGTCAAAACATAGGCTAGGTTTCGTTTCGATTGATAATGACAAAAATTTTTTATGGTGAAAAAACTGAATTTTGAAGAAAAAAATTTTTATCAAATTTTTAAAAAAAACCAAAAAAACAAAAAACTGACGAAAAATTTTACTATCAAAAAGAATTTCATTCGGTTTGTTTATATTTTTAACATATCCACCTAAATTTTCAAGGCAATCGGTTCGATCTGTCAAAAGATACAATAATTTATCGTAAATTATAAAATTTTAGGACTAATATTATATCCTATCCTTCCTATCCTATATATATATAAATCTTTAATTATGTGTGTGTGTGTGTGTGTGTGTGTCCGAACGCGATAAACGAGAACACGATAAAAGCTACAGACATGGGGTTTACGGCAAAAGACGGCAAAAATTACGGGTCAAAACATAGGCTAGGTTTTATTTCGATTGATAACGACAAAAATTTTTTATGTTGAAAAAACTGAATTTAAAAAAAAAAAATTTTCATCAAATTTTGAAAAAAAACCAAAAAAACTGAAAACCGAGGAAAAATTTTACTATCAAAAAGAATTTTATTCGATTCGGGCATATTTTTTACGTATCCACCTAAATATTCAAGTTAATCGGCTATATTAATACACAAGAGACAGAACGTACGTCATTATTCGACGCTTATTCATAATGTATAGAGTTTTATAAGCCGGCGCTCAGTATGACTTTATTGCGATCACAAGCGATCACACATAGCAACCGTTGCGATGAGCAATGTCTTTTTTAGGATAGGATAGGATAGGATTAAAGCTAATTGTTTGATCATTCTTGTCAAAATTTTTGTCGTCAAAATGTTAAAAAAAATATTATTTTATTTATTTTTGGACTTTAGTACCTCATTTTTTTACAGTAGAGTTCTAGTTTTTAGAAATTTATTATCATTTATTTCTAAATTTCACTGATTTTAATTTAAAAATAGAGACAAATTTTGTCTCATTACTATTTCCGTCCAAAAACAATATTATTTTTTATTATATTATTTCTTTTTTCTTTTTTATTACCTAATTTTTCTTATGGAAATTTAAAAAGACAATATCAAAGAAAAAATAATTTTTAGTTTTTTTGAAGGTATTAAACTTTATTAGATGTAATATACCATTAAGAATATTTTATTATTGCTTGAGGAACCGTAGTGCCAAGAATTCGGCAGCATTTTTGTTATTGAAATCTATCACTTTAACTTACTTTTGTGTTGGGCAAAACGGAATCTGATGCTAAACCCATGCATATTAAATCATAGAGTATATTTTGCATACGATACTTTCGGCAAACATTTTGGATATTTACCCCACTGACCTACTTGAAATTAGGAAACATCTAGTACCTAACTATGTATCATTATTACTATGCCTTACTATGGCTAATATATATCTGATTAAAAATGCTTTTAATGTGTGTTATCACATTCAACGAACATAAAACATGTTTACTAAGTTTTTAACCCAATATTATTCTACTCCTTAAATTAATCTAATTCCGTAATGAACATGTTCCCTGCATTTATTTAATATCGAGAAAAGAGACAAAAAAATGTATTTAAATCATAATAATTTCAGATAGAAGGAGCGTATTGTTAAAAAAACTGCGTTCAAGAATCCCAAATACAAATAAGATGTATACGAGTGAGGATGAAAATTACGAGAATATTGAGAAAAAGTTTAGAGAGGTATTTCAAATCAGTAACAAAAATTGTGCAACAGTTCGCTATATTGTATTATTTTATTTAAATTTAGGTAAAAAAAAAGAATAAAGAAAATGCTGAAAAAGCAAAAAAAGCAGTAGCAGCAGAGATTATTAAGAGAAAAAACTTGGCTAACTTTATAGAAAACCATAGTTTAAAAGACTGCAGTTTAGTATTAAATAAAGTTCCTCCTTTAAAACCGATAAATGGTACAAACTATGAATCTCAATCAGTTAGCCAAGTGGAGGCTATTAATTTAATGGAAAAGGAAAAGAATGTTGAACAAGAGAGCTTGAAAAGTTTTGTTAATGAATCAAATAGAGATGGTAGATTAGTAGAAACAGTTTCTGATGATTTGAGTGATATTCAATCAAATAACTTGACTGGTGATTGTAACGATTCTCTTAATAACTTACTAGAAGTAGATGCAATTGCGAAAAATGGTTCTGATGACTTAAATCAACATCAATCGGAGCATAATAATTCCCACAGCTTTGGGCATTCAACTTCATTAAATGAAACAGAGAAAAATGATTTGAATCAAAATCAACATGCGAATATTGATAATTCCCGTAATTTAGAAAACTTGACATCTAAAAATAATAATGTTACCGAAGATGTAGAAATTGATTTGAATGACTTAACTACAGTTATAAATGAAGATAACGTTACGCAGGAATCTGAAAAAGAGACTCATGAATTAAATCCTAAAGAAAAACAGCAGCCAATACTTGAATCGGATAATGAACGTGATGTTCAAGCTAAACCAAAAAATTTTGTAGCAAACAAAAAAAAATTTACGAGACTTAGATTCATGATAGGATCAGATTCAGATTCAGATTCAGAAGCTTCTTCTTCAAATTCTTCACCACCGAAGAAACGGCGTAAAACTGTAAAAAGAGGAAGTAAACAAGCTTCAAGCAAGCCTGTTTCAGTAAAAAATATAAGAAAGCGAAGTCAGCCACTAAATATTGTAGAAACTTCTAAAAGACCGCGTAGTGATCTCTCATTACCTTCACTTCCTTCAAGTAAAGAAAATTCTCCTGTGATAGACATTCCAATAAATCATCTACAAACAACAGCAGTGATAACAGAAATAGATTTGTCAAGAGATTCAAACCAAGTTCCTCGAAATTCATTTAATAATAATGAAACCGAAGGTTCTCCGGTATTAGACATTTCGTTAAATCGTCCCGAAATAATAGCAGGGACACCACAAAGAGAATCGTCAAGAGAACCAATCCCAGTTTCTCAAAATTCTTCTAATAATAATGCAGGTAAATAACGTTTTATATTAATTCAATATTTCTGTAGGAAATGAGAAACATCTATTACGTTGTAAATTCATTCATTAAACCTATTTTAAACATACTAAAAATTATTTAATGAATTTATATGACCTTTTGTTTTGTTTTTAGGAGGTTAAGCGATTTAGATCCTAATATTGCATGATTAATATTATAATATATATTATAGGTTATCATATTCAGACCTTTCCTATCAAATTTTATGATAGAAATGTATTTACAAAAATTTTTCATCATAGTAATAAATCCAAAAATCAAAATTACAATAAATACCGGAATATAAATTATCCTAAGTTCATAAACTTAAATTATTTTAAGTTCTTGTTCTTATCAGGGCTTGATCAGGCCCTGCCTCCCACTTAAAATTATTCTAAGTCCCTAAATCGAAAATATTCTAAGTCCATTTTACCCCCCCCCCCCTCCTAAAAACGTTACTTTGCCGAGCCGAACTTTTTCAAATACTCCATTCAAAGAACATGTTCCATGTTAAAACTTGTAATTGGTTTTTGTTTTCACACAACAACCAATCATGGAATATGTTCACTTATAACAGTTTTAGCGTATAACACCTAATTATTATATGTCATAAAATCAAAATTACAATAAATCCTTAAATATAAATTATCCTAAATCCATAAATCTAAAGTATTCTGATCAGGCCTTGACTCCTACTTCAAATTATTTCCTAAATCGAAAATATTCTAAGTTTAGCCCCCCCACCCTAAAAACATCAGTTTTTCACCCGTTTCCCTAAAAACTTCACTTTTTCAACCATCTCCTGCTAAGTCGGCCTTTTTCAAATACCCCATCCAATGAGCATGTTTCATAATAAAAAGTTTAATGCAAACAATTATTTTTACTCGCAGTTAATAGAAGAATGCTGTTGAGGATGCCATTTGGTAGACGCCGATCTTTGAAGACAAATCGGCTTGCAGGTGTATACAAGAATATTATATGAGATTTACTTTTATTTCAAACAATTATCCTTTTTTAGATTTCAATGCCAATCCACAAAATAAATTACGTTTCGAACCTGACCCCGAAAATAACAATATGGTTCGTAAAAATTATATGAGTTCTAACTCAATGATAAAAAATGCAGAATAGCTCATATTATATTTTCTTAATCATTTTAGGTTTTTATAGCCCGATATGAGGATACTGACATAGAAGTATCCTCCGATATTTGGGATGCAACAATGCGTTGTAAAGCAAAACAGGAAGGTCAAGTTGTCGGCGAATTCGCCGATATGGTAGTGGGTCTGTACAGACTAGCGAATTGTTGTCTTAATAAAAATAAAGTTACAAAACAAGTACAAGCAGGAGCTGAACGAGAAGAATTGTCTTTAGAGTTTATAAGCATAATAAATGGTTTGTAGTTATTAAAAATAAAATGCAAATAAATTATAATTTTGAAAAAATTGGTACACTTTTAAATCAAATTTGATTTAAAAAAAAAAAGAAAATATGCCATATACGAATAGATGGAATACCATCTTCATTCTGAAACTTAAAAAATGTAAAATTACTGGGCCATAAAAATGAAAAGATTTTTAACTAATTTCCACGCTGAACGCATTTTAAAGATGATAAGTTATTTAAACAATCATTTTTTTTTCTAGAAATAAAAAATCTCTAGAAAAATAATGTTTTTCTTCTTTTTGGGTCGAAATAGTATATGAAGTAACAAGGGTGTAAAAGTTTTGGCACTAGCGTGAGCACTAGCACGCTAGTGTAAAGTATTTCGCCCATGGTGCTTACAATTTTTTTTGCCTACCTAGGCGTAGAACGAGTGCAGAAAATTCTTTACGCGCGAGTTTAACACCCGGGAGGGCAAAAACATTCATTTCGGCCCACGGTGTGATCGTAAAAACGCCTTCTCCCCCTACTGAGAAAGAAAAATAGCATTTTCTCCATGATAGCAAAAAAGTATGGCGCAGATTGCCCGTTAATTGTCGAAGACTAGAATGGTAATTAACGTGCGATCTGGGCCATACTTTTTTTTGCTTCTTTTGTTATGAAAGTGTACTATTTTAGCATTTGATGACAAAAAATATATTGTACTTCTCTGTATTTCTCTTAGTTTTCTTTTTTTGCGCCAACCTCCAGAAAATTTAATAAAGTAAATGCACGAAATGAAGAAATTGTTAATGTTTGAAAATATTTTTAACAGTAGCAAGAATAAACGATTTTTATTATTGAGTTAAGTAAATAAATATTTTTGATTTTTTAGATTGCTACCGTCAGTGGCTATTGGGAAATTTTAAACACCTGACAGAGAACGAAGTTAATAAAATATGCGAAAAATCAAGTTTTAGAAGACACATCTCTAAACACATAGATAATCTAAATGATCCAGTAAGATATGCTAAAATTGTTAGAGATTATAATGAGTTAATTGGATTAGAAACAGTGGCAGATGCAGAGAATGATAATACAGGCGACTCTTCTAGTTCCGCTAATGTTGAGTAGGAAACATTTAAAGTTCCAAATTAAAATCGTATAGTAATAATTAAAACAAATATAAAATATATCAAGAATATTTATATACAATCTATATTAGTTATTAAACAAACAAATATTAGATTAAAATTCTTGTTAAAATTAAAAATTAAAAAGTAATTTCTTTAAGAATTTTGCTAAAATAGATTTTAGTTTTATAAACCTTTGTAAATTTTTTATTATGGGTATAGTTTTTCAATTTCTTTTGCGATTATAAAAAAATAATTTAAGTAAAGGTTTTATACTATAGTTATTAATTTGAATCATAAATTTTTTTATTTTATAAAAGGTCTTAAACCATAAAAAAAAAATTAAATTTTAATAAAAAAAAAAAACAAATTTTAAATTATTCTATAAACTTATAATTTTATAATAATAGAGCTAAAATAAAAATTAATGTTCAAAATAGAGATATTAGTTTAAAAAAAAAATATATTCTATTGATAAAAAATAAATGTTTTTAGTAATAATTTAATATTAAGTATTTACAGAAATTTGAAAATACTCTTTGTTTTTGAGAAATAAAATTCTAAAATTATAATCGATTTTTCAATTTATTATTTACTATCATTTTACTACTATCTTATAAAATTTCAAATTTTCGTTACCTTCTCAATTCAAATTTATTTTTACGTTTTCAATTTATTATTAAAAAAATATAATGTTTTGTTTCTGTTGTAATGCAGTGAATTTCATTTTCTTTTAGTCTGAAATTATACTTTTATTGCATTTTTCTTTTGTCTTAAAAGTTTTCGGATCGCTATATTTTATGCTAGAATGCTATAGAAAGTAAAATAAAATGTGCCTATATGGTTCTTTTTAAATCAAAACGGCGCGAACCTAAAACTCGGCTCTTTAAATTTGTTCCAAACAATTTTTTTCCGAATGTACTACTTAAATCTAGACTTAATGTCATTTTTAGCTCGTAAGAATCAGGAAATTTCTCTTAGAATCCGATTCTGGGGTCAAAAATTTATTTTCAGCTACTTATACACGAGAAATGAATACGTTGAAGGCTTAACTATTAGATATACGCCAGTTTGGTTTAAATCGAGCCATATTTTAAATAAAAAACCTTGCATTTTAGCTGTGAAAACCATTATTTTCTAAAAAAATCATTTTTTTATAACCCTTATATCCATGTTTTATAAAAATTTGTTTTTACGAATTTTGGATGTGCATAAAATTTTCTTATTTATTTTTTTTTTTTTTTTTTTTTTTTTTATATATGAAGCTTCGAGCCTTCTTTGAGGCTATGCAGCTACGTTTGAGGTTTTGAAAAGTGAAAAAATGAAACAATTAAATTAAGTATAAAAGAACGAAGATTTGCACATGAAAGTAGTTAAAACTGAACAAAAAAATAAAACAATTTTACGTAAAATTTTGCTCCCAAAAACTCCTATAGAAATTTAATTTTACTATAAAAAAATTGAATATACAACTGCATGTGTCATGTACTTGGCAAATACAGAGAACTAGCGGCCGCAAGCTATATGCATATTATTTCTTTCGATTTGGGGATTTATCACACTTGGGCAATAGTAAAGAAATGGACTTTTTTTAAAGACGTCGTCAAAGTTTGAGTCTTTGCAAATCGTAATTCGATAACTGGATTTAAGCAAAAAGTCTAATTTTTAAAAAAATTCTAGTTGATTCTTAAAATAATAAAAAAATAATTAGAATAAAAAAGAAATGATAAAAAACAAGTTATAAAAAAAATAAGAAAAATAAAATAAAAGGATCTGTGAGTCACACATATACCTTTGCTGTATATTCATATATATTCTTTATAATATTACGTATGTTAATAAATTAAATTCGTAAAGTAATACGATGAACTTGTTTTTTATAATAACAAAGTATTGATTTTTTGTTCTCTTTTTTCATATGTAGTTGACAGAGAAAAAGATACGAGTTTTTAATACTTTGAGGAAATCAGGTGGCTTCTTTAGAGTGAATTGCTCTCGCAAGTGTTAATTCTAAAACTGAAATCCATGATGATTTATTTTTCGTTATTGTGCACATTTATCATTTTCCTTTATTTCATTAGTAATTATAATTGTTTTATGTAGTATGTATTGTTGTTTGGACTGCTTTTTTTCATTATTTTTTAAAAAATAACCGTATTTATAAAATAGGACATCCTATAGGACATCCTATAGGACATCCTATAGGACATCTCGTAGGACATCCTATAGGACGTCCTGTAGGACAAAAAGTTTTCGCCTGGGTAATTGGTCAATCGTGAATTACTGGAAATTTATTTGACATAAATTCTTTAAACCTGTTGGGAATCGTTGTAATTTTAGGTAGCTAAATGACCAAATTATTTTCATTAATCTAAAATTTAAAGAGAAGTCGACTGGTTGATTTTTTGGGTTATGCTATTGCCTAACGAAGACATAAAAATTTTAATGGATCGATCGGAAATTGCTGGAAATTTATATGAGCTGGGTCTTTTAGACATAACGGAAATTCTTGTTATTTCATGTAGTTAGGTGATCAAATTATTTTTAATAAACCAAAATTTTAGGAAAAATTAAAAGGTAAAATTTTTGGGGTTTAAAAAATATTTTAAATTCAAAAATTTTGTTTTGAAAATTTGGTACTTTTTTTTGTCGGTAGAGATCGTTTGCCATTTTTTAAATTTATTATTGACTGTTATCGTTACTGCTGATACTTGACTTTTAACTTAACGTTTTCGGATCTTTGCGCACGCTTTTATCGGCGTTTCTGTTTCGATCTCCCCGTAGACTGGCACCACCGCCACCACCCTTGCTTTTGGTTGCTTTCGTTTTTTTTTTGTTTTTAGCGTGAAACTTTCGAGCTTCTGATTTTTTGTTTTTGTTTTTTTTTTTTAATTATGCATACAGCATCAGGTGATGTTATTTTTTTGCGCTTCGTTGACATAGTCGTTCAATAATGAATTACTATCATTACCTGGCTTCGATATTTTGTAAATTTTTTTAGTTATTTATTGTTAAAAATTATATCATTTTATGTTATGTTTCGATCTTTTTTTTTTGGTTTTTTTTAGTCTCTGATTAGTATTGATTTTTTCGTGGGAAATCGTTGGTTCATTGGAAAAGTCCGTGGAAAAGGCGATTTTTTTTTTTTTTGAGACTGGACCTCTGGCGTGTTTTGGAAAATTAAATTGTCCGGAAATTTTTGAAAGGAAATAGTTTTTTTTGTTTTGAGTAAATTATCGGGTTTGCTCCTTGCCTGTTTGTTTTTCTATGTTGGAAATTGAAATTAAAAAATTTCAGGTATATTTGTATTATTTTTTCATCACTTGTCCAATATATGATACGGAAATGCATGTTAATATAAAAATTAGCTTCCCGTAACTTTTGATATATATTTTTTGCTGACTTGTTTTTTTAATCGTGATATGTATTCAAGATTGTCTTAAATTTTTATTTTTCTTTAATTATAATATTGTTATATTTTTTCTATAAATTTTGATGCTGTAATTTTCTACCGAAATTTTTATTCAAAAATATATTTATTGAATAAATTGAACATATGTTGTTCAAAAAGCGAATCAATAAGCAATTTGTGTGAAATAAATACTGTGTAATTATACTGTGTGTAATAAATAATTTGTTTGTAATATACATATATACATACAAAACGGTAGAAAATACGTGAAATTTGAAATGAAAGCACAAAAACTGATTCAAAAATGCACAATTAACGCAATGTTCATCCTTCATGAATGCATTTTGCGAATTTGATTTCCATCTAGTTTGGGCATGTCTGAAACATTGCACATTTGCAGCAAAGAAAAAATGCGCAATGTCTATTAACAAATTTCACACATATTCTTCAATTTTGCGTGACCCATATACTACATATATAAATGCTGAATGAATTAATAAACATTTAGCATTTTTTTCTTTTTGGAATAATAAATGTTTAACGTTTCTCATATGCGCAAACATGGAGAAAAAACCGCAAGATTCAAAATCAAATTCGCAATGCTCATTAACAAATGCGTTATTTTTTATATATTTCCATGAATCGGAAATCACTGAAAATTTATATGATGTAAATCCTTTAAACCTATTGGAAATTGTTGCAATTTTAAGTAGTAAGGTGATCAAATTATTTTGATTCAACCAAAATTTAGAGAAAAATTATCAGGTAAAATTTTTGGGGTTTTAAAAATTTTTCAAAATTAAGTTTTAATTTTCGTGACCCCACAAACCTTTAGATGTAGTTTTTGTACCAAAAAATTAAATTCAAACCAATAATTTAATAACGGTTTAAAGTACTCGACAAATTATCTCGAAATATGGTCAATTTTTGGTCCAAAATTAGGGATGAAATTTGGGTTAAATCTGATTAAAATTTCGATTTTTAAGACCTAAGAAACCCCTAGACACAGTTTTTGTACCAAAAACACTTAATTTAAAGATACTAAACATAATTAAAAATTACTCCCTGAATTCCTAAAAAAATTACAGAATTTTAGAAAAAAAGTTAAATGACCTGAAAAATGTATAACGTTTCTCATATGCGCAAACAAGGAGAAAAAACCACAAGATTCAAAATCAAATGCGCAATGTTCATTAACAAATGCGTAATTTTTTATATATTTTCATACACAACGGCAGAAAATGCGCGAAGTCAAAGCGCAAAACTCATTTAAAAATACGCAATGTGCGTAATGTGCATCCTTCAATTTTTCGTGACCCACATACAATATATAGAAACGCTGAATCAATGCGCATTTTTGCTTTGCTGTAAAATGTGAAATGTTTCACATATGCGCAAACTGGAAGAAAAAAAACACTTAAAATCAGATGCGCAATGTTCAATTACAAATGCATTATTTTTTTACATACACATGCAAAAAAAGGAAACAAATACGTGAAATTTGAAAATAAATTCGCAGAAACTCATTATACAATAAGTATTTGTGGAATACGAATGCGTTGTTGAAAAAAGATTAGAGTCTCTCAAAATAGCACGCAAATTGAGCCTGTGTATATGTGATAATACAGTTTTGTAATAATATATATACTAATATATTTTCCAAAAAATTTTCTTTTACTTTAAAAAGAATTTTTCTCCCTTAAATTGTTTTCTTTATTTCTGGTAAGTAAAGCATCGACAGTTAAATTTTTTAACGGAAGTGTGGTAAATAATGATTTTTGAAATCAGGTTTTTTTCAATTTTCAGCTGAGAAGTTTCCCCCAAAACTTACCCATGTTTCAAAAATCTAAAATTTCAAAGTTTGCGAAAAAACCCGTAAAACAACCAGTTGAAAACACGGATAATTTTAGCAGAAAGTTTTTACGTACGACGTGTATCATAAAAAATAAAATATGTTGGTTTTTCAAGCGTAAATTAGTTTTATAAACTCAGTAAATAAATCAATGCCTCAGTTGCTTGCTTACACTGATCACGAACGGACATACTTTCTTAAAACATGGATATCGTTGTGGACATTGAGTTTCTCAAGGGTGTGAATAATGAATCCATACCGAAAGAGGTTGCAGTTTTAGCCCTTAATGACGAGTTCTTATCTCATTGGATTATCGCACCTCCTTACTCAACATCAAAATATTCAACTTCAGTGCGTCTTCAAAATAATCACTTAACTCAGCATCACCACGGTTTGGACTGGTACGATGGTGACATAACAAGAGAACAATTAATCAATAATTTACAACAGCTTTCGGTTTCTGACCAAGATATTAACCAGCAATTCATGTGCAAATCTAAAAATAAAAATTTCGGATAGTACTTTTTTCGACTTTCTCTTGCGGATAAAATTTCAGCCGCAACCCGAAGCCAAAATTATAATAAAATGGGAACCTGTAATGGAATTGATGTTTTGGGCGAGGGCTGGTGCTGATCAGGCTTGAATTCCCAAGCTTAAAATTATTTTTAAAATTTCAAGCACTGCTGGATGCAAAGAGAAACTTAGCACAATGCGTAAAATCTATCGCATTCAAAGAAACATCCACCAGAGCAATTAGATAATACCGTCAATTCATCAGTAGGTGTAGGGGTATTGAAGAATTCGATATTGATTTCACAAGGCCACCGATTAATACATCGGCAAGACTGGGCTATGTTGATTTCATTCTAAATGGAGAAGTAATAGTAAGAAACAATAACAACAATTTAAAACAGATAAACATAGTCTACAACCAAAATATTGTCGAAAAATAACAATAATAAACAAATTTCCTGATTAGTTGTACAATTTTATATTCTGGATCACGGATAGAAAAGTCTTAAATAGTTTTAAAATAATTTGCGGCCGAAAAATGATGAGTTTTTACTTTTGAAAACAGTGAAAAATGCAAAAAATTTAATCATAGAAGCATCAGATGAGGCAATCATCAAAAAAGAATTGCACAGTCTCTGCGAAAATGAAAATTTAACTTTACTGGAGTCAATAAATTTTACATGCTACATAAACCCAATAGAAGAAGTTCCTATTGCAACTTTTGAAAATCAACTCAAACATTTCTTACAAAAAAACTGTAAATGTCAGAATTATTTCTATAAAAAACATATTGCTGTCAAATGATTGCATATCATTTTTTAATGAAAATAATATGACAACAAAGTTTTAAATAAGTTAGTTTAAATAAAAAAAGCAAATAATGCAATAAGTGAAAAATTACACATAAGCTTTCAATGATGATGACTCAAATCGTTAAATTTATAATATCATGTATCATTTATGTAAAACAAAAAAAAATGTACATTTTTTTATCTTACAAAAAGAGTATCAAATAAAAAAAAAACAAATCGTTTACAAAATATAAAAAATTTTATACAAAAATAAAAGACAAAAAAACGTTTTTTTTTTTTGATTATCCAGATTTTCGAAACAAAGGTTTTTTCACATCTTGAAAGACCTTTGTTTTTCCCTTATAACTAAAAATCCGTTATATATTCCCTTTGAGAAGTTCCATTTGTCGCTGCTATAATAAACTCACCCCCAATAAGGTATGTATGTTCTTTCCCCATCTTTCCCCGCGTTTTCAAAACGACTATAGTTTGTACTACAGTTTGACTGCTTATTAACCATTTTTATTTTAAATTAAATAACAATTCAATAGATGCTGACAATTTCGGGGCTTATAAAACACCACACATCGATTCATAAAAAAGAAAAAATCTCAAATTCAGTCTAAAATTTAGTCTAAAAAGAGACAAAAGATTCCCAAAAAAAAAATAAAAAAAATGAATATTAAGAATCGCAGTTTCCAACTTGTTTTCATTTTATTTTCTCTTTCTTCATATATACAAGCTAAGTAGAAATTTTTTATCGCAATAATTACGAAAATAATTTAACTCAATTATTATTATTAATTTTTATCTAATTTTTTATTTCAATTACGATAAAAAATTACGGCATTGAAATATGCAAAAAAATAAACACAATAATATTAAGATTAATAAAATTAAAAAAATTTTAAAGATAATCTTACATATTACGAATACATATTACGATAACAAAGTATAACAATAAATATACCAAAGTTACCAAAAAATTTCATCCAAAGTTACGGGAAGAAAATTTGCATTTTAAAAAGAATCTCCGCATTACATATTGGACAATCAAACAATAGACCACTGCAAATATTGCAGCATGCAAGGTGCAAACATGGTTCGAACAGAGTATCTCTATTTCTGTCATAACATATTTCACAAAGACGTTCCTCAACAAGATTATCATACATCTCTGATAATGTCTGCAAAGCCGTCACAGTGTCACCATGAGTGTGCCTATTTTTTTTTCCTAACAAAATTTACAAGATTTTAAAAAATCGATAAATATTAAACAGTATAATATCATTATTTCTTTTGTAGCTAAAAATTTTTATCACCTGTAAAATTTTCATGAACTTTAATCTCGCAATTTCCAAAATTACTCATATCGATTCCGTCAAATAATTCGTCACATTCATCCCCAAAATCTACAGCAACATAAAACACAAAAAAAAAGAAAACAAAATTTTTTTGCAAAAAAAAAAACAGATTCAATCCATTACTTACTTCTAATTTCGTTCAATTTTCCAACCAATGAGCAAAAAAGAGGAGTCTCCGCTTGGCCTCTTTTTCTCAATAAACTGGTCAAAAAACAAGCATAAACGTATCATTTCCGTATATCAATAAGCCGCGTCTATAAATAAGCTGTAAGATCCGAAGCTTACAGTGAATCAAAATGAGAAGAATCTTCCTGCGAATCACATCAGATGATTTACTCCGAATACTTTTTCGCCACTTAGAATCACAAAACTTTCTAATACACGGTACCCTAGCATAAGCAACCTTCAAAATTCTGTTAAAAATTTCCAATAATTCAACTTTTGTTAGCGAACTCATTTCCGGACCGCTAATATTTTTTTAAAATCAGTTTCCAAATCAATTTCACGAAAGATCAAACACAGATGCAGAAAAAAAATAACTCGCCTAACATTCTAACAATAAGATTACAATTATGATAAATAATAAGCAAGCGTCAGCAAAAAAAAGCAAAAACAGAAACAACTTTAAATATAAAATTTTATCTCGCATTTTCCAAAATTACTCATCTCATAATAACAATAATAATCCAAGCGAATTCAAGCTCACAAAGGGCAAAATCACGCTCGGGTACGAAAATAAAGCTCGCGGAGCGAGCGGGCGGGGGGTGGCACGCGCATCCGCCCCGCCGCATCGCGAGCAAGCTCAGGCTCGCGCAGCGCCAAAAACGCTTGCAAGCGAGCAGAAAAAATTCAAAGACCTAAAAAAAACCAAAAAAAAAAAAAAAAAGATCGATACATAAAAATATATAAACATTAACAATAAATAACCAAAAAAATTTACAAAATATCGCACGCAGGCAAGGATAATAATTCATTATTGAACGACTATATCAATGAAGCGCAAAAAAATAACATCACCTAATGCTGTATGCATAATTTTCACGAAAAAAAAAAACAAAAACAAAAAATCAGAAGCTCGAAAATTTCACGCCAAAAACAAAAAAAAAAAAAAAAACAAAAGCAACCAAAAGTGACCATGCAAGAATAGGGTGGCGGCGGTGGTGCCAGTCTACGGGGAGAGCGAAGCAGAAACGCCGATAAAAGCGTGCGCAAAGATCCGAAAACGTTAAGTTAAAAGTCAAGTATCAGCAGTAACGATAACAGTCAATAATAAATATAAAAAATCTATCAAAAAAAAATGGCAAACGATCTCTACGAACAAAAAAAAAGTACCAAATTTTCAAAACAAAATTTTTGAATTTAAAAAATTTTTTAAACCCTAAAACTTTTACCTTTTAATTTTTCCTAAAATTTTGGTTTAATTAAAATAATTTGATCACCTAACTACATAAAATAACAACATTTTCCGATATGTCTAAAGGATCCAGCTCATATAAATTTCCAGCAATTTCTGATCGATCCATTAAAATTTTTATGTCTTCGGCAGGCAATAGCGTACCCCAAAAAATCAACCAGTCGACTTTTCTCTAAATTCTAGATTAGTGAAAATAATTTGGTCATTTAGCTACCTAAAATTACAACGATTTCCAACAGGTTTAAAGATTTTATGTCAAATAAATTTCCAGTAATTCACGATTGACCAATTAAAATTCAATATCCTCGGTAGGTTAACAAAAAAAAAATAATCATACCATAAAAAAAATTTCAACCAAGCAAAAGAATCTAAAAATATTTATACATGTCACCAATTAAAAATCAAATTAAAACCTGAAATTCAACAAAATTTTTTTAAATTAATGTAAAAAAATTAGCAAATTTAAAAAAATTTGCAAAACGGTATCTGCAAAAATCAAATTCAACGATGATGCAATTTATTAAAAAAGAGAATAATATTAAAATTACTATCACATAACAAAAGGCGAGGAATCGTCTCACTTACTCTAACATCAATGTCAGGGTTCACTCACTTACGTCAAGGTCAGAATAAAAAAATAAAAAATAAAAAAAACAGCCGTCAGTAAAAAGCAACACAGAAATTATGAACCGCATTTCTTACCTCGAGCAATGAGTCATATATATGCACATAAAATTCGCTTCAAACTGCTGTATATAGAACTGATAAAAATTAAAAAAAAAAAAAAAAAAATAGGTGTATCATTTATACTTAACTACTACCGGTGTTAAAATAAAGTTAAAATAAAAAACTTTTTACTATTTTTGGGAAAAATTCAATTTTTTGAAAATTTGGCTAAAAAGTGAAATATTTGAAAAATATGATAAAATTTTAATGTCGCATTTAGTATTACTTGATTTAGTCAATTCTAGAACCATCTGTAAATACATATCTGAATACTATGTCTTAATACTATATATTAGGGTGATTAAAAAAAATAAGTGCTTGGAATTAGCTCTTTATGGAGTATGTTGATGTACACATGATAGCAAGATACCATGGCAAATTTCAGTCCATTTGGTAACGTTTCAGAGGTTGCGCAAGTCTGTAGAAGCTTTTTAAAATTGAAAAACAAGGGCAGCTCAGAGTGGATTCAAAAATTTTTTTTAAAGGCTTTAAATATGCCTAGGGGGCTGTTTTTTTGTTGCTGGTTTCAAAAATTATTGTCCCAGAACATAAAAATGTGTTAAATACCCCTCAATTGGCGAAAAACACCATTTTTTTAGGGTAATTTTCCCAATTTCTCGCTAAAAATTCATAAAAAACCCATGGAAAACTGTTATCTTAGTTAGTTCTCTAAAAATTGAATTTACTGATTGCATATTATATGCAAATAAAGTATTTTCTTCCCATCTAATCCCTATATTAAGGTTTCAATTAGCCCAAAAAAAGGGTTGAATTATCCTAAATATCACAAAAAATAGTATAATTTGTTAAATTTGATGTTTAACAAAGTTATTGCTTATATTTGATGTAAGATATGATTAGTCTTGCTAAAAATTACTGCTTTATCGAGAGCGCAAAGTAAAAAGTCTTCCTATTTCTAACTTTAAATGGGACCCACCAATTTCTTTTTTCTAGAAGTTACAAATTTTCCATTTACTCTCACGTAAAAAAAATTTTTTTTTAATTTGGAACATCCTAGCCTCCAAAACTTTAATTTTCGTTAAAAATAAATGTTTTTTTTCCAGTTTTACTCCAAGCAAATACGGGTTTGGTTGTATTTTCACTGACGAACACAAGATTTTCTCTATTATACGTTTTTTGGGTGGCTGAAGTCCTAAATCGGGGTCATTTCGTAAATATATGGGGGCTTCACCCTTAAATTTGTAAAAACTACCCCCTAAAAGAATTTTTTAAACATATTCGCATTTTGTTCGCTCAGATTTGCAACATACGAGTTTTTTGGGTCAATAATCAAGAATTTTGACTTCTTTTTCATAATTAATTAAAATTTAACCCCTAAATTGGCTAAAAAATGGGGCGTTTTAAACTACTTTCGACCTTTGAGCGTCCAGGATATGCCCATGTACGTTTTTTGGGTCAAATTGCCCCTCAATTTATCATATAGAGAGTGAAGTTGATCGATATTTGAGTTGATTAGTAATGATTAGAAAAGTGTAGCCCCCCATTTTTTCGCTCTATTTTCAAAAAACCACTTTAATGTTATTTAAATGTGGCACATTTTGGCCAATATCATCAAAACCGATACTAAAAATTAAAAACCGACTTCGGGTGGTTTTTTGTTACCAAAAAGCACCACTTTCTGAGAATCTCTTGTCGATCCTCTCCAGAGCAGATTTTGTCGAATATTCAGCCCTCCCCCCCTTTACAACCAACCCCTTGGAATGAAAACCACCCGCTTATTTCATTTCAACCCTTTCTTTAATAAATTGTATTTCTATTTAATAAACTGCTCTATGGACATCGCGGGTGACGTCGCTGTCCAGAGATAAAACTGGAATGCTCGCTTGGCAAAGAAAACGGCGTGATTTTCTAGTACAGCGCCGTTTGGCTAAGGCTGCTTTCACACGCAAGTGAATTTGTAAAGTGAATTTGTAAAATGAATTTGTAACGGCGCGAAATTTCAAATTTCAAATAAACCTGAAAATCTAAAATTCGCGAAGTTAATTAAATTTTTAAAGAAATTATTGTAAAAATGAATAAAAAATTAAATAATAATATTTAACAAACAATAATTATTTAAAAATTTAATTAATTTCGCTAATTTTAGATTTTCAGGCTTATTTAAATTTTGAATTTACGCGCCATTACAAATTCATTTTACAAATTCACTTTACAAATTCACTTGCGTGTGAAAGCAGCCTAATGCTATAAATCAATATCAATATCAGTCGACATGGAAATCTATAAATTATATTGATCGGTGCTGCTTTTTATTAATTTTCTATATGAATATTTTTAAACTAAAAACAATATATTTGAAAATCGATTGTTGGAAATATTCTGTATTTGAGACTTGAGGCGCGCGAATATATGTGTATGTGTGTTTGCAAATACTAAATAATTTAATATTTAATATTTGCTTGTAAAGGGCAAAAATCCCTCGTTACAAATACCTTTTACTACTAAAAAATCCAAAAAACTCATCAAAAACGCATTTTTTTTTTTGTTTTGTAAAATACCGATTTTTGAAAATTTGGTAAAAAAGATCTAAACTTTGACCACTTAAAACTCTGTTTCAGTGCGTCCGTATGAAAAATTACTAATGACCATTTTTTTAGGAAATTTCCGCATCTACAAGTTTTATTTGAAACTTTTTTTTTTATTTTGTTTAATGTCCAATTATTTCGGTTCAAATTAGCCCAAAAATTTTAATTTTGGTTTAAATTAGCCCAAAACCAGAACTTTCCACAACTTTTTTTCTTTTGAGGATTTTTGTCCAAGTTTCCCCTTAATGCAGCGTTTATTCAATGGTGTATTTGACTATTTTTTAAGTTGTATAAGCAATTAAATAGATTTATAATATCTTAATTAACAATAAAATATTGTTGGCCTGACATTCATAAAATTTAAAAATACAGGTTAAAAGAACAGTCAAATATATATATTTTAAACGTTGCAGCTAAGAAAGTTATTGTCCTCAAAGTAACTATTATGGTAAAATTACTAACCACGAAGACTGCTCAATAAAGCATAATAGAATAGTCATTTGAACATAAAAATAACATCCGTTTGACGTTAAAAATTAGTCAGAGTATATAGTAAAAATTTATGTCAGCGAAAGTCAACAGCATAGTCAAATGAACATATTTTGTAGGTCTTACTGACAAAACTAAATGTCCGCGGAAAAACTTTTATAGTAAAATAAAAGTCCTACTCACGGTTGATAGAAGCGTAAAAAAATAGTCGTTTAAACATAAAAATAGTATCCGTTTGACGTTAAATTTTAGTCAAATTTTAGTAAAAATTTATGTTAGATAATGAAAAAAAAAAATAGTCAAATGAACATATTTTTAATGTTTTATTGACAAAACTAAATGAAGTAGTAAGGCTATAGGAGACTTCCCCCATCGGAGACTTCCCCCATCGGAGACATACCCCAGAGGATGATGTACCCCCAGAGGTGTGTCGGTAAGGTAGGGTTGAGTCGGTAAGGTAGATTGATGTCGATAATGCAGATTGATGTCGGTAAAAAAAATTTCGCTGTGGGCAGGGTTCGAACCTGCGCGGGTTTTTGTTAACCCATTGCCCTCGATAGCAACCCTTAACCACTTGGATACCACAGCATATGTAATAATAGAGCATGGCCTAAGTAATTAGGTCTTGTTAGTGATCTTTTATGTGGGAAGGGTGGGGGTAAAAATAAAAAGAATGAAATAGATTTAATACATTTATTTATATAAATTACATTATTTTTTTGCTTTTTTAATACTTTTAGATTTATTTTGTACTTTCTTAAGTTTTGGTTTGACTTGAGCTTCCATTTTTAGTTCATTTCTCTTTTGAATTATATTGTAGAAACCATATGAGATGAGTATCATTTCTTTTTCAATAGGCGTTGTAGCATTTTCTGTAATTTTTTTCTCTACATCATCAGGTGAATCATCTGCATTCAATAGTGAAAGAAATTTTTCATAAGCTTCTTTAACTTCTGGAATTCTACTGCTTATTTGATCGTGATAGTATTCGATATTTGAATATGCTTTTTGTAGAAGCTTAGCTGACCCAGTTGATAGAGTTATTTTGAAACCTTTTTGAGTAAATCTAACCCCATCATAAAAACCAATAAGAGTTTTTGAAATTTTTATTCCTCCATCTAATTCTGGCCAAGTTTTGTTTGGACCTACACCCATAGTTATTCCTTTATGAACATAATCATCTAGATTTATTGAACAAAATTGTTGTAAAGCTTTCAATGAAAATATGGTCTCATTATCCTTTGAATTGTTTATTGCTGTTATTAACAAATGTACATTTGGAATAATATGTATACTGAGGTGAAGGTCTATACCAGACCCCAATGAAATCGAAATGTTATTAATCATTCTGTAAAAATAAAAGGTTATAAATATTGAATTTAAAAATAATTTCGAAAAATTATATTTACTTAATGAAATTGCTCTAGAAGAAGTCAACTTGGTGATTCTGCAGTTGGTCAAGAAATAGTCAAGTCGTATACACAACCTGGTGGATTTCCAGAGAGAGCTGTTTACACAAGCCCTGATCAAAGCAGGAATGAGAATTTATTTTAAAGAAATTTAATTTATAATGTTATCCCCACTTTTTTTTATACCCCTACCTGTTTTTTTATCCCCTCCAAAGAAATTAAAAGGAGATGAGAAATAAATAAAAAAGATATAGGTTATATTTTGTTTTATTGATAAAAAAATTACATATTCATAGTTTCCATACAATATTTACACTCCTTTATCATAGGAGTAACACGTTTATCTGAATGATCATGTATTCTACATCTAACACACATAAAAATATCACAATCAATTTTATAATTTTCGGGCATTTTATCCCATGCAGCGTCAACATTTTCTGCAGCCACATTTACAATAAATTCTTTAGGCAAGTTTGCAATATCTTCAGTTTCCATTAAAGAAAGTTGTTTTCATTTACCATAAATTTCAAAAGATCGTTCTAAACAAGGTTTATTTATATTTAAATATTTTTCAAGCAATAACACATTGTACACTGCACAAACCATATTCGAATATTGATGATGTTTACATAAATAGTCTGGAATCCGCCATTTTTTTAATGCTTTTAAAGTTGGACACTTTGAAATATCTTCTAAATTAACAACGTTATTAAAATATTTTTCAAGCCACTTAACTTTCTGCAAACCTTTTACATAAATTTTATCTGCATCAGATAAAGCAGATTTTAAAATACTTTCAACTTGATTATATGGAATATCACCAGATTCCCACGTCATTGTTAGATAATTTTTTTCCAGCCAATTATTTTCTACTCTGCAGCGTATAGGAAGATCGAACCAGTGACATGGTGGCTTGAACACGAAGACATCTGGTGTTTGACGACTTCCTAGTTGTAAAATCGCCAATTCCTTGATAGCGAATTCGTTGGAGGTGAGCTTGAAAGACTGGAAGTCAACGATGTACTCCATGGTGAGAGAATGAGGAATTTCGTCAAGATCTTTGTCTTTTATATAGTTATCCCTACTCTTTTTATTTCCCCCACTCCTTAAACTAACTTTCTTACTTCACCACTGATTGGCTTGTATTGCACCATCCTATCATGTATGATTAAGCAATACGCAGTTGTATTTGCTGGAAAAGCGCGGCTAGTCTCGAATTCTAACCTAACATCTACAGGTGCATATTTCATAGATTCATTTTGTTTTGAACAATCTATTACAATTAATGGTGTTTCACTTATAAATTTTTTTCGATCGATAAAAGATTCCGGGTATTCTTTTCCATAATAAGATATTTGAAATCTCAAAAACATATCATACAAAAGTGAGTAATTATTGCCTGCTATGTCTAGATTTAAATTTCCATATGGGAAACTTTCTGAATTCAAATATAGTTTTACATTAGTTATATGACAATGATCAAAATGACTAGCATTCGCTGTTCTATTATTATCTCTATTTGTTTGAAACCCTACTATAACAAAATGTGGCTTTTCTAGTTGAGTTGATGTCTTTACTGTCCATACTGTTTTAGTAGATAATGGAAGTGATGGATATACATATAATTCATAAGAGTGATATCCCATTTTTATGGGATTATCTTTTTCTATTTGCTTAAACAGACTTATTTTTGCAGGATCCGATGGTACCAAATTTGGTACACACCATTCTAATTTGTTTATTGTAAATTTAAATGGTTCATCTACGTTTCCATCTTGAATAATTGCATTTACATCATTGTATGATCTTACAAATTCAAGAATATGACTAACGTTAACAATAACTTTATCAAATTTTTCATGTAATCCAAAAAGTATCCATAAAGGATAAATTACATCAAAATTCCCATTTTCATCAATGACTTTATTTCCATCTTTAAATATCCAACCAGCATTTTCCAAAATTTTTGATTACATATCAGTAAAAGATGGATATCCTTTCATGAGAGTAGTTATTCCAACGTTTTTGCATGTATCAATAACTTCTCCATTTATTTTGTATTGAATTTCTGTGAATAAAAATGCAAAAGCATTATTTATAAGTTTAATTTTTTCAGACTTTGTTCCATCAGTTTTAGTGAGTTTTCCTTGTATATGTAAAAAACTCTTTGATGGTAAGATGCAACGATCCTGCTGTTGAATAGCTATAATTATCGTATCACTATTTTTATAAGATGACGTAGCATAAGGTTGATGAGTATATATTTCATAATTGGCAAGAGAGTCATCGAAAATGACTGGTGCCTTAATATTTAATACTTCCTCCATCTTATACAGCAAAATAAAACACAGAAAATTTTTTCTTTTAGCGACGGAGTTTTAGTCCTAGACTTGCAAGAAACTGTCGGTTCTGACGTGTTAACGCTTTCACTGCTCGATGATGACTGATTACTGGTGACCATTGTCTATTATTTAAATAACCTGATCCAGTTTTTACTTTAAATACAATTCCCATTATGAAACAGTTTTTATCTTATGGATATAGTTTCTCCACGAAAATTTACTAAATTTCCGTCTTGATCAACTATTCGTAATTGAATATAATCTAAAATTTTTGCAGATATAGGTAAGTATATGATTTCCAAAGGTCGGTCAATAATTTTAAATCCAGGAGGAACTGCTGGAAAAAATTCGTATATATTGTGAACTTCTTGTCCGTTATTGTAAGCTCCTCTTGCAATATTACACTCAACTCTGAGAACGTTGACTTTTAATATAGATACAGGAAGCTCAGATGTATGATAAATATTTGGCGCTAATTTTTGTGGTTTGAATCCTAATAATTTACCAATTGAATCTTGTGGTTCAAAATCTATTTCCTTTTCACACTGTATTATACTTTGAAGAGTATTATTATTTGCTTTTAGATTGAATGAAATATCTTTTAATTTTTCTGAGAGATACTTTTGAATATCTTCCACCTCGTAGCTTCCAGTAGGAATTTTTATTGTTTCGAAATCAGATAAGTAAAATTTATTGCAGCTCTCATCAATATTTGGAATAGAGTTAAACGTAAGTAACTCGATCAATCCAATAACGTAATTTTTATTTGGATGAAGTTCCATTGGTGGAAAAAATCTTGATTCCAGTACAGATGAGCGAGCTGATAAGCTTATTAATAATGATTCACTCATGACAGTCAGAGTAATACTGATTGCTTTTTCAGATAACGTTGCTTTTATAGCCTTTATTTATCCAACTGATTACTTAAAAATTTTAGACATAAATGTCCACAGATGAAAGTATCAAATTGTTGATATCTTTGATAATTGTAATTAATTTTAGCTGGTTTAAAATATTCTATGAGCTCTAATGGAGGTTTGAGATTTCCAAAACTGTAAAAGTACAAAACTTTATTTTTTCTTTTACGATATGCAACCCAATGTGTACCTGGACCATCTTTATCATCTAAATTTATTATTGCAGACTCATTGGTCAATGGACCATTTCTTGGTAGTAAATTTCTCATAAAAACTCCTCTGAAATATGGAATTTTTAATACTTTTGCATACTTGAGTAAATCTGTGTTAGTGAGAGCCCTCGATGGTAAATTTATGAAGTTTTTTTTTTTCTACCAACAACAATATTTTCATTGTAGAGTCGTAATCCATTTCCAACTTTATAAGGTCTTAAATATAATCCTTTGCCCAAAGCGACTTGCTCCATAGCTTGATTATGTCTCTTGGATTCTTCAAGTTGTTTTTTGGCAGCGATTGAATCATTTATAGCTTTAGCTACTCCTGAAGCGCCACCTGCTAAGGCACCTAAGGCACTTAACCCTGCAAAAATTGGAACTAGGGGCAAGATACCCCCTGTTTTGTATGGAAGGGGTAAAACCCTTAATTTATTAACCTTATTTTTTCCTCCCTTCTTTTTTACAGCTTTGCGAGCTGCTTTAATAGCAGACGATATAACTTTTTTTGCATTATTACTTTTTATCATAGATTTTTTTGCAGCTGCTACGATAGTTCTGAATGGAATAAATCCACCGTTCTTTTTATTATTTATACCCTTTCTCCTTGCACACTTTCTGATTGCAGAACATCCCATTCCTAATTTTGATTTTGCTTTCATGATGTTAGTTACAGCTAAAGCAGCAGCTCTTTCACCAAATCCGGCGTCTGAAGACTTTACTCGTTCCCAAGCTTTATCAGCTAATATTTGATCCACTTTATTTCTCTCTTCGATGTTATTTTGATTTTGAAAATATGCAATATCGTGTTCCTTGCAAGCTGAATCTAGAGGATTTATACCTTTATCTCCTCGAGCAAGACGTTTAGCTAGTTTTGTGCCAGGGCCACAGTATCTGATTGAATAAATTTAATAAATATTTTTAATAAATAAATATTAATTTTATAAATACCTATATCCTGGAAAATGAAGTTCTACTGGAAGTTTATTAATTAAAGTGTTTATTAATCCACTACCATTAGTGATCATCTTTCTATGAGAGTCAGTTTCAGTTATTCTTTAGAATGAGCTCTTGACTATAAATAGATTGTATTTATAGAAAAAGTCTCAGTATGTAATCAACTATTAACACAGACACATAAAAATGAAACGTCTAAGTAGGAATTCTCCAGTTAAAAATTGTAAACGTCAAAAAAAGAATTATTTAAAATTAAAACATAAAAGGGAAACTTCTCCAGTAATAGAAAAATTTAATCATCAAAGAGAACATTCTCCAGTTAAAAATTGTAAGCGTCAAAAAAAGAATTATTTAAAATTAGAACGCAAAAGGGAAATTTCTCCAGTAATAGAAAAATTTAATCATCAAGGAGAACATTCACCAGATATAAAATGTAAACGTCAAAAATTAACCTTACCAGTAATAAATTATGATGAAATTATTAGTGACAGTATTGTACAATTTAAACGTAATGGTAGCTTATTTCCAAATACTATTCGTGGTGTTATTTGTGGCAGATCAAACTGCGGAAAAACTAATGTGTTATTGGCAATAATTGAACATGAAAATGGACTGAGATTTGTATACATTTACGTTTACTCGAAATCAGCAGATCAACCAAAATTTAATTATATAAAAATGGTAATTAATGGGATTCCTGGTGTTCTTAAACCCTTAGAAGGAATGAGGTACTTTGAATTTACTGAGCAGGATCAAGTCTTACCACCTGAAAAAGTTTTTCCATTCAGTTTAATGATTTTTGATGATATAAAATTGGAGAGTCAGAAGAGTTGTAATGAATTTTATTCAAGAGGAAGACATAAATATGTTGATAGTTCTTACTTGTGTCAATCTTATTCTGCAGTTCCAAAACAATATGTTAGAGATAATGTGAATTTTCTAATCATTTTTAAACAAGATGATTCTAATACAAAGCATATTTATAAAAATCATGTGAATACTGATATGAAATTCAATAAGTTTAAGGAATTATGTGACAAATGCTGGAAAGATAAATTTGGATTTATTGTAATAGATAAAGAAAGTGATATTAATAATGGACGTTACAGAAAAGGCTTGCATGAATTTTTTATAATTAACTAGAATGAAGAAAAATAATTTAGTCTACTATGAGCTCTTAAAGAGTAAAGATGGAAAAGAAATCAGCAGATGTATTTAAAATAGTAAAATCAAAACATAATCCAGGTGTAATCAAAATATTGCCAAAAGATATTTATATGTCATCTAATAAAAATCATACTTATGCAGATCTTGAATTTAAAGTAATAATGATACTCAAATTAGCTTATGAAAATTATGCAAAATCCGAAATGACATTTAGTGAATTTAAGAAAAGATTTATTACTAATAATAAAGATCTCAAAAATTTGCTTATAAATAGTAGTAATGACTTAGATACCATTTAGTACATCACAATCTCTCAAAGAGTGAAGATGGATTTTAAGGGAGATATTCCTTTGAAAAAAGAATTGCTTGAACGAATCATAAAGGCTAGAGAATCTATAAAACGTAAGCATCTGGCTCTAAAATTAGGAAGAGAAAATGCTGAGCAAATGATAAATGAAAGTCTTAAGCCTATAACTAAACCATTGAAAAAAATAGAAAAATTTACCGAAAACTTTGAAAATCCAAGTTTTGCTAAAAAAAGCATTTTACAATTACCCAGCAGCACCCCTTTTAAGATAAAGAAACATGAAAAGTCTACATGGAATACGAGATTTCAATCTGCTGTAAGTAATGATGAAAATGATGATGAAGAATTGATAGATAATAAAAAATTCATAGATAATGAAGAACTGTTGGAAAATAAAGAATTCCTAGAGGAGAATGAAATGGCGGAGAAACGAAAATTTATGGAAAGTGAGGAGGAGTTGATGTCAAATGAATCAGATTCTAATGATTTTACACCATCACCCAATAAAACGTTAAGATTAGATAATTCCAAAAAGAAAAAATTAAATAAAACAAAACAATTAAATAATCCACTGATTAATGATTATTTAGACATGTTTAAAAATAAATCTTCAAAAAGAGATCTCGATACTGCATTTGGTGTGCGAAAAATGGCAAATAAATCATTTCAAATTGGTAATAAAAAAATTGAATTTGAGGAGGATAAATTTATTCTTGGAGATTCATCTTATCCATATGAGATAGGATTGTTGGAATTAATTTTTAAAAATTATCCAACTGGTGATTTAGTTACATCTGAAAATTTAAAAACTTATGGAAAAATTATAAAAGCTACAAATGCTCATCGAAAATTTTATCGACCAGAAGAATCAATGAGAGTTAATAAATCTTCAAAATACTTGAATTATGTTGTGAAGGCATTAGAAGTAACTGGAGATGGAATACCATTTTTACCTAAATATATGGTAACTAACAATAGTCAAGTGCCGTATACTCATTGGGACGATCCAAATGAGTTAGTTGATCGCTTGAGAATCCTAGTAGCAGAAAGGCAAGCTGGAAATAATAATCACGATAATGAAATTCTATCAATCATAGAAGAACTGCGTGAAGCAGAAATTATATATTAGAGTGTTATGTAAAAACTTTCTCATTATAAATATGTCAGTCAATGTATTTGGACGTGTTTTAAATAGAGAAAAAAGTGTACGTGGACCTCCTGGAATTGGATTCAATTTAACTGAAACAGGAGACTACAACATAGAAAACAAATTGTTGCGTCAAGTTGCAGACGCTACTGATAGATACGACGCTGTTAATTTAAATATTCTCTCAGAAAAATTAGCTGTTGAATCACTTGCATTAATAAGAGAATTTGAACCTATATTTAGTGATTTTAAAACTAAAATTGAATCACTTGAAACAACTGTAGCTAGTTTTGATGAAAAAATAAAGGCAGTTGTAGATGGATTTAATGAAAAAATAAAAAATGTAGAAACAAGTGTAACTAATCTTAGAAGGAGAGTTAATAAAATAAATAAAACAAATAATAAAGTTGATACAAGTTTAGTTGAAATTGAAGATAATGCAACAAGTCAAAGAAGCATTAGTTGAAGAATTACATAAGCCTGTTAGAAAAAACTTTAGAAGACGCAAAGTTGATATTCGAGGAATCGATGAAACTTGGCAAGCAGATTTAGTTGTAATGGATACACATTCACGAGAAAATAAAGGATACAACTATTTACTCACTGTAATAGATATTTTTTCAAAGTATGCTTGGGCTGTACCATTGAAGCAAAAAACTGGTGAAGAAGTCGCTAAGGTGCTGGAATTAATTTTTAAACAAGGGCGAGTACCATCGAAACTTCACATAGACCAGGGAACCGAATTTTACAATAAGACATGTAAACAATTATTGAAAAAATATAAAGTTCACTTGTATTCTACGTACAGCCATTTAAAAGCTTCAATCGTGGAGCGTTTCAATCATACTTTGAAAAGTATAATGTGGAAAAAATTTAGTCTTAATGGAAATTATAAATGGGTAGATATTTTACCTGAATTAATTTCCAAGTATAATAATACCAAACATCGAACTATTGGAATGAAACCTAAAGATGTGAATCACGAGAATGAATTATTAGTTTTGCAAAGATATTTCAATGGAAAATGTGTTAGAGATAAGCCAAAATTTAAAGTATCAGATAAAGTTTGAATAAGTAAATATAAACATATTTTTGAAAAGGGCTATACCCCAAATTATACAACAGAAGTTTTCACAATTAAAAAAATTAAGCCAACTATTCCATTCACGTATGAATTAAAAGATTATCAAGGAAATTTGATTTCTGGTGGATTCTACGAATTTGAACTTCAAAAAACAACCAATGCAGATGTTTATCTCATTGAAAAAGTTTTAAAAAATAGAGGGAATAAACTTTTTGTGAAATGGCTTGGTTTTGATAATTCTCACAACAGCTGGATAGATAAATCCGATTTACAAGGTATAAATACATCTGCTCTTTGAATTAGAGCTCATTATTAATTTTGTCAGCCATGGGTCAGGATCATAGCAGATCATCATCTTCAGATGTAAAATATACTCAGTTGAAAGAAGAAGGACGTGAAAAGAGTGAACAAAAACGATTGACATATAATTATAAAGGAAAAGAAACAATCAGCTTCTCAAATCCATCATACAGTGAAAGTAATAAATATGCAAGTTCTCAACATAATTATATGAACAAGACTGATAAAAAATCTGAAAAGAAATCAGATAAAGAACGTTTAATATAAATTTTTTATTGTAAAATACTTTTTTAAGGTTATAAATAAATATAAAACAAAATTTATAAAATTTAATATTAAAAAATGTATAATGCTATGTAAATTTATTTTTGCATTGTATAGTTTGAGATTTTTAATAAAGATTATTTATGGAAAAAGATTTTTTTTTAATTCTCATGCACCCTTTACCTCTAACATCATTAAGCTTGAAAATAAATCTATCAAAATGCACCAATTTTATAGAGTTAGCGCAATTTTTAGTATAGTTAGCGCAATTTTCAGTATAGTTAGCGCAATTTTTGTGTACTTAGCGCAATTTTTAGTATAGTTAGCGCAATTTTTATATAGTTAGCGCAATTTTTAGTATAGTTAGCGCAATTTTTAGTATAGTTAGCGCAATTTTCAGTATAGTTAGCGCAATTTTTGTGTACTTAGCGCAATTTTTAGTATAGTTAGCGCAATTTTCAGTATAGTTAGCGCAATTTTTGTGTACTTAGCGCAATTTTTATATAGTTAGCGCAATTTTTAGTATAGTTAGCGCAATTTTCAGTATAGTTAGCGCAATTTTTGTGTACTTAGCGCAATTTTCAGTATAGTTAGCGAAATTTTTATAGTTTGCGCCACTTTTTCATAGTTTGCGCCACTTTTTATATAGTTTGCGCCACTTTTTATATAGTTAGCGCCACTTTTTTATAGTTTGCGCCACTTTTTATAATTTGTGTGGATTTTTACATAAACTGCGCAGACTGCGCCGATTTTTACATAAACTGCGCCGACTGCGCCGATTTTTACATAAACTGCGCCAACTGCGCCGATTTTTACATAAACTGCGCCAACTGCGCCGAATTCCATATAGTTTCCACTATTTTTTTAAAGACACTTTTAAATAAATTTATTAATTCTATTTGATTCTTTTTATATTTTTACCCCCACCCTTCCCACATAAAAGATCACTAACAAGACCTAATTACTTAAGCCATGTTAGTGCTCTATTATTACATATGCTGTGGTATCCAAGTGGTTAAGGGTTGCTATCGAGGGCAATGGGTTAACAAAAACCCGCGCAGGTTCGAACCCTGCCCACAGCGAAATTTTTTTTACCGACATCAATCTGCATTATCGACATCAATCTACCTTACCAACTCAAACCTACATTACCGACACACCTCTGGGGGTACATCATCCTCTGGGGTATGTCCACATTGGGGTATGTCTCCGATGGGGTATGTCTCCGATGGGGGAAGTCTCCTATAGCCCTACTACTAAATGACCGCGGAAAAAATTTTATAGTAAAATAAAAGTCCCTCGCACGGTTGATAGAAACGTAAAAGAATAGTTTGAACATAAAACCTGTATCCGTTTGACGTTAAAATTTAGTCAAATTTTAGTTAAAATTTATGTCAACTAATGTAAAAAAATAGTCAAACGAACATATTTTTAATGTTTTATTGACAAAACTAAATGTCCGCGGAAAAACTTTTATTGTAAAATTAAAATCCATTGGGCAGTTGATAGAAGTGTAAAAGAATAATCATTTGAACATAAAATTAGTATCAGTTTGACGTTAACATTTAGTCAAATTTTAGTTAAAATTTATATCAGTAAATTTATGACAGCGAAGGTCATCAGCATAGTCAAATGAACATATTTTATAGGTCTTACTGACAAAACTAAATGTCCGCGGAAAAATTTTTATAGTAAAATAAAAGTCCCTCGCATGCGGTTGATAGAAGCGTAAAAACATAGTCATTTACACAAAAAACAGTATCCGTTTGACGTTAAATTTTAGTCAAATTTTTAACATATTTTGAATTTCTTACTGACACAACTAAATGTCCGTGGAAAAACTTTTATTGTAAAATTAAAGTTCTTTACCCTGTTGATAGAAGTGTAAAAACATAGTCATTTGAACATAAAAATAACATCTGTTTGACTTTACAAAATTAGTCAGATTTTAGTAATTGTTTACGTCAACTAATGTAAAATCAATAGTCAAACGAACATATTTTTAATGTCTTACTGACAAAGCTAAATGTCCGCGGAAAAACTTTTATAGTAAAATTTAAATCCATTGGACAGTTGATAGAAGCGAAAAAAAATGATTATTTGAACATAAAAATAACATCTGTTCGACTTTACAAAATTAGTCAGTTTTTAGTAATAATTTACGTCAACTAAAGTAAAAAAAATAGTCAAACGAACATATTTTTAGTGTTTTAATAACAAAACTAAATGTCAGCGGAAAAATTTTATATTAAAATTAAATTCTTTCACACGGTTTTTAAAAGTGAAAAAAAATGATCATTTGGTCATAAAAATAAAATCCGTTTGACTTATAAAAATCGATAATTCTCAAATTTTTCTTTTATATAATAAAGAGCATCCTGGAATATTAAGGGAAATCTGCACCAGAATTTAATCTAAAAACTCTTGATGATTGTTTATACTTAAAAAAAAAATATAATCTCAGTTGGAATTTTGCCCAATCTGTCCTTAATGTTGTAGATGTGGCAAAAACGTGTTTTTTGGAGATAACAAGAGAAGTGTCAACTGTTTAGGAAGTCGATATGCTTCTAACTTTTAGAACAGGTTGTGATAGTTGCTTTGCAAAAACACGTGCCTGTAAGCACCTTAATTTTCCCATTTAAATATAATATGAAAATTATGACTTTTCAGCTTTCTAATTTTTTAAGAAGCTGCCAAATTTCTTGAAAAACTAGCTAACAGATTGAAAATGATGTTTAGACATATAAAAATGGATCCCCAAAATTTTAGAAATCCTAGAAAACTTTATTTTATCAAAATAAAATTTTAAAAAATCGCAATGTTTCGATATAAAATATATTACAAATAAAAAAAAATTTATTTGAGCAACCAGGATATGTCCATATAGGTTTTCTGAGTTGCTGATTAAGAATTTCGACTTATTTTTCATAAATAATTAAAATTTCACCCCTAAATTGGCTAAAATTAGTTTTTGCTATTTGGGCACTTTGAGCAACCAGGATATGTCCATATAGGTTTTTTGGGTCACTAATCAAGAATTTCTATTTATTTTTCATAAATATTCAATATTTTCACCCTTAAATTAGCTAAAACTACCACTTAAAAGTGTGTTTTTACTATTTTCGCACTTTATGCATCCAGGATTTGTATATATAGGTTTTGTGGGCCTTTAATCAAGAATTTCGACTCCTTTTTCATAATTATTCAATATTTCACCCATTAAACAGCTAAAACTACTCCTAAAAGGTGTGTTTTTGCTATTTTCACACTTTGAGCATCCGGATTATGTCCATTCAGGTCACTGGGCCGCTGATTAATAAACATTTGTTATTTTTTTATAAAAAATTAATACTTACCTGGAAAATAAATTATTATAGTGAAGGTAAAAATAAATAAATGAAACTTAATATTTTTTTTTTTTATAATGCATACTCAAGAAATATTGAATACTTATGAAAAATAACTCGAAATTCTTGATTAGCGACGCAAAAAGCCTATATGTACATATCCTGGATGCTCAAAGTGAACAAATAGCAAAAGCATCCCTAATAGGGGTAGTTTTAGCTAATTTAAGGGTAAAATATGGAATATTTATGAAAAATAAGTTGAAATTCTTGATTAGCGACCCAAAAAACCTATATGGACATATCCTGGTTGCTTAAAGTGCGAAAATAGCAAAAACACCCCCTTTTTCGGGGGTAATTTTAGCCAATTTAGGGGTGAAATTTTAATTATTTAAGAAAAAAAATTAAAATTCTTGATCAGCGACCCAAAAAACCCGTATGGTGCGAATCTGAGCGCTCAAAGTGCAACTATGTAAAAAAACACCCCATTTTGGGTTAGTTTTTTGCAAATTTAGGGGTGAAACCCCCATTTCTTCACAAAATGACCCCGATTTTCGTGTTCAGCGACCCAAAAAACATATAGTAAAGAAAATCTCATGCTCGCCAGTAAAAATACAACCAAACCCGTATTTTGACTGGAGTAATTGATCTTATGGGAGCAATATACTTTGGAGCTTTAAAAAAATATGAAAATGATCCCAGTTGGCACAAACAATTCGTCACGAATTCGGAACGAATTCGGAGGTATTCGAAACGAATTCGACATGAATTCGGCACGAATTAAAAATCGGAGTAAATTCGAATTCATTCGCTATTCGTGTCGAATTCGTTAAAAATAAAAAAAAAATAACAAATTTGGTAACTTTAAGTTTATTAAAGTTGAATAGCATTTATATTACTTGTAATAATGCTCTTATTTAGCTTATGGAAGTATTAAATTTAGAAATTAATTGAACTTATTAATAACATTTGACCCATTAAAAATTTTACTTTAAAATAAAATTAGACTTAGAAGGTAAAAATAAATTTTCAAGTTAAAAAAACGATTCAAAAGATAAATATGTATACTCCATAAATTCTTAAATAGATAAAAAATATTTTTAAGCTTGACAATTTTTAGTTTTAGTCAAAAAGATAAATTTATAATACATATAATTTGAAATAATTAAATTAAAGATAGTTTTACCCTTCAAAAATTGATTTTGCTTATAAGTCCCAATAATAATTGTAATCACTTTATAAATTACTTGAAAATTTAATTTTTACTTAAGGCCCATTTTTCGGAACCCGGATTTTTTTTCAAAAAAAAATTTTTTTTTTAATGAGTTCAAATTAATGAGTCTCAATTCTTAAGAATACAAAATAAATTTTTTTTTTTCAATATCCCCATTTTAACTTGACTGAAAACGCTGACAGTTTTTTAATTTTACATTAGGTTAAAGCTCGTCCCGAAACTTTGAATGCTATTTTTGAAATTGGTGGGCATGATTACTCAAAGAAATTAACTACAATTTTTTTGCACATTCATTAAAATATTTTCAAACCATTCTCGAGGGGTTTCTGGGAAATAATTTAAAAAGAAATGTTAGCCCACCTGAAAAGTTCTTTAAATTAGCACTTTTTGTTAACTTTTTTTTCTATACCAATGACTATTTTTGCAAAAATAATTATTTTTGCAAAAAGTCTCCGTGAATGCTCAATTGCGTTTAGGTAGAGTATACATTTATATACATTTATATACATTTATAAACATTTTTTTTTAATTTTGGATGAGATATCATGCCCACTAAAATGCTCTTCGATTTTTCAGCATCTGACAAAGCCGCATGATGCACGGAAAGGACGCGATGAAAAAAATAAACATTTTTATTTGCCTTATTAAGAGTTTATAAAAATATTAAAACAAAATATAAATAATTTTTTTAAAACATACTTCAAAATATCTATAAAAATAGCACTTATAGCGGAGAAATAGGACTTAACCGTTACCGATTAGCTGCGTTATTTCTAATACCTTAAGAATTCAGACTAATTAATTTTTATAAATTTTATAAAAATAAAAATAATATAAAAATAATATAAAAATAATAAATATAATATAAATATATATTTTTTTGCTTTTAAACCTTTTATTAATTTGAAAGAACCTTAACCAAATTTTAACATAATATAATTTGTAGACGTTTCTAACATTTTACTCAAACTATATAAACGATAAAAAACATATTCTAGGGTTAACAAGGAAACAGGATTTAAAGTTTGGATTTTATTAAAATATAAAATAAAAAATTATATGGGTAGATCCAGTTGAAATGTACAATTCTTGCAGGATGACCTTCACCGATAAGCTCCAAAATTTTTATATGTATGCACTTTTCTATTGGAAACATAGCACTAGTGTACACTAGTTTCAGATATTTCTGCATCACCCTGAATACACACAATCATTCTGAAAAGTGAAAAAAATTCATTTAAAATGAAATAATTTAAATTTAAAATTTATTTTTTACTTTTGTAAACTCAAAAAACGCTACCAAATTATTGGCACTATGGTTCCTCAAGTAGGTGCTCAATGTAGTTAAATATTAACATGGAAAATGTTTATAGGGAGGGGATACTTCAGAATTTGAAAATTTAGGGGGGGGGGGTCAAATTTGTCCCATTTAAGGGGAATGGTCAAATATGTCCCATTTAAGGGGGGGGGGGTCAAATGAGACTTGGAATAATTTCAATTTTGGGACTTAGAATAATTTAGGTTAGAGACTTAGAAAATTTTTTTGATTTAGGGAACTATAATAATACGCGTTTAGGAAATCATAATAGTTTAGGTTTAGAATCTTAACATTTAGTAAAGGTGATAATTTAAAATTATAAAAATAGGAAATTGTATGTTTTTTGAGTGTCTATGCTGTAAGATTACAGATGTAAGTAAACATGTTCCATGCATTTTGGTTGTGTGTACAAAAACCGGTTAAGTTTTTTTTGTAAATTTTAAATTCAAAACACCTCTCTGAATAAATTTTTTATTCAAAACACCTGTATGAATAAATTTTTTATTCACAACACCTCTATGAATAAATTTTTTATTCCAAACACCTCTCTGAATAAATTTTTTATTCAAAACACCTCTTTGAATAAATTTTTTATTCAAAACACCTCTTTGAATAAATTTTTTATTCAAAACACCTCTCTGAATAAACTTATTATTCAAAACACCTTTTTATATTCAAAACACCTCTCTGAATAAATTTTTTATTCAAAAAACCTCTTTGAATAAATTTTTTATTCAAAACACCTCTCTGAATAAATTTTTTATTCAAAACACCTCTCTGAATAAATTTTTTATTCAAAACACCTCTTTAAATAAATTATTTATTCAAAACACCTCTTTGAACAAATTTTTTATTTTTTTATTCAAAACACCTCTTTGAATAAATTTTTTATTCAAAACACCTCTCTGAATAAATTTTTTATTTTTTTATTTAAAACACCTCTTTAAATAAATTTTTTTTTTGAAACACCTCTCTGTATAAATTTTTTACTCAAAACACGTCTTTTAATTAATTTTTTATTCAAAAAACCTCTTTAAATAAATTATTTATTCAAAACACCTCTTTGAATAAATTTTTTATTTTTTAATTCGAAACACCTCTCTGAATAAATTTTTTATTCAAAACACCTCTTTGAATAAATTTTTTATTCAAAACACCTCATGGAATAAATTTTTTATTCAAAACACCTCATTGAATAAATTTTTTATACTTTTTATTCAAAACACCTCTTTGAATAAATTTTTTATTCAAAACACCTCTCTGAATTAATTTTTTATTCAAAACACCTCTTTGAATAAATTTTTTATTCAAAACACCTCTCTGAATAAATTTTTTATTTTTTTATTTAAAACACCTCTTTGAATAAATTTTTTATTCAAAACATCTCTTTGAATTAATTTTTTATTCAAAACACCTCTTTAAATAAATTATTTATTCAAAACACCTCTTTGAATAAATTTTTTATTTTTTAATTCGAAACACCTCTCTGAATAAATTTTTTATTCAAAACACCTCTTTGAATAAATTTTTTATTCTAAACACCTCTTTGAATTAATTTTTTATTCAAAACGCCTCTTTAAATAAATTATTTATTCAAAACACCTCTTTGAATAAATTTTTTATTTTTTAATTCAAAACACCTCAAAAAATAATATAAAAATAATAAATATAATATAAATATATATTTTTTTGCTTTTAAACCTTTTATTAATTTAAAAGAACCTTAACCAAATTTTAACATAATATAATTTCTAGACGTTTCTAACATTTTACTCAAACTATATAAACGATAAAAAACATATTCTAGGATTAACAAGGAAACAGGATTTAAAGTTTGGATTTTATTAAAATATAAAATAAAAAATTATATGGGTAGATCCAGTTGAAATGTACAATTCTTGCAGGATGACCTTCACCGATAAGCTCAAAAAAAAATTTTTTTTAAAACACCTCTCTGAATAAATTTTTTATTCAAAACACCTCTCTGAATAAATTTTTTATTCAAAACAATTCTTTGAATAAATTTTTTATTCAAAACACCTCTCTGAACAAATTTTTTATTCAAAACACCTCTTTGAATAAATTTTTTATTCCAAATACCTCTCTGAATAAATTTTTTATTCAAAACACCTCTCTGAATAAATTTTTTATTGATATGACTTTGGTTGTTAGTGTTATTAAAGGGAGTTTTATTTTAAAAAAAGAAAATACCCTGCAAACTAGCTGGCACTAAGGTTCCTCAAACAATGAGCTAAATACTTCAATATGCCACAGATATCACCGATTACACTCATTTAATCATACACTCATTTCTAATTATTCAAGAATAATTATTCAAGATAGTACTTTCATGGAATTAAATAAAGTATTAAAAAAAAAAAATATTGTAGTTTAAAAAAAAAAACATCCGTTAAAACGGTGTGAGCTACTTATTAAATCGGAAATTGAGGTAGGATGCTTCATAAAGCTTATCCAGTAACTTTAATGTTCGGAAAACGGGGTTAGATACTTTGGAATACGGTCTTAGTTACATTTGAAATAGGAATTTAAGGTTGGATGCTTAAAAAGCTCTTCTAACAACATTACACTTCGGAAAACGGTGTTAGCTATTTTTTAAGTCGGTTATTGAGGTAGGATGCTTCAGAAAGCTCTTCTAGCAACTTTAATCTTCGGAAAACAGTGTTAGATACTTTGGAAAACGGTGTTAGCTACTTTTTAAGTCGGTTATTGAGGTAGGATGCTTTAGAAAGCTCTTCTAGTAACTTTAATCTTCGGAAAACGGTGTTAGATTCTTTGTAAAACGGTATTAGCTGCTTTTTAATCGGAAATTGAGGTAGGATGCTTCAGAAAGCTCTTCTAGTAACTTTAATCTTCGGAAAACGGTGTTAGATAGTTTCGAAAACAGTGTGAGCTACTTATTAAATCGGAAATTTAGGTAGGATGTTTCATAAAGCTCTTCTAGTAACTTTAATCTTCGGAAAATGATGTGAAATACTTTGGAAAACGGTGTTAGCTACTTTTTAAGTCGGTTATTGAGGTAGTATGCTTCAGAAAGCTCTTCTAGCAACTTTATACGTCGAAAAACGGTGTTAGATTCTTTGGAAAACGGTGTAAGCTGCATCCTAAATCGGAAATTGAGATAGGATGCTTCAGAAGGCTCTTCTAGTAACTTTAATCTTCGGCAAACGGTGTTAGATAGTTTGGAAAACAGTGTGAGCTACTTATTAAATCGGAAATTTAGGTAGGATGTTTCATAAAGCTCTTCTAGTAACTTTAATCTTCGGAAAATGGTGTTAAATACTTTGGAAAACGGTGTTAGCTACTTTTTAAGTCGGTTATTGAGGTAGGATGCTTCAGAAAGCTCTTCTAGCAACTTTATAATTCAAAAAATGGTGTTAGATTGTTTGGAAAACGGTGTTAGCTGCTTTCTAAATAGGAAATTGAGGTAGGATGCTTCATAAAGCTCATCCAGTAATTTTATCTTCGAAAAACGGATTAGATACTTTGGAATACGGTCTTAGCTACATTTCAAATTGAAATTTAAGGTTGGATGCTTCAAAAAGCTCTTCTAACAACTTTATACATCGAAAACGGTGTTAGATACTTTGGAAAACAGTGTTAGCTACATTTTAAATTGGAATTTGAGGTAGCATGCTTTACAAAACTCTTCTAGCAACTTCATACTTCGGAAAACAGTGTTAAATACTTTGTAAAACGGTGTTAGCTGATTTTTAAACTGGAATTTGAGGTAGGATGCTTCAAAAACCTCTTCTAGCAACTTCATACTTCGGAAAATGGTGTAAGAACGGTGTTTGGTAAGTTTGAAATCGTAAATTTAGTTATTATTATTATCTTAAATTTAGGATGTTTCAAGAAGTTCTTATAGATACTTCATACTTAGAAAATCGGTGTTAGATACTTTAGAAAACGGTGTTAGTTGCTTTTTAAATCAAGAATTTAGGTAGAATGTTCCAAGAAGCTCTTGTAGCTACTTCATACTTCGGAAAACGGCGTTAGATTCTTTGTAAAACGGTATTAGCTGCTTTTTAATCGGAAATTGAGGTAGGATGCTTCAGAAAGCTCTTCTAGTAACTTTAATATTCGGAAAACGGTGTTAGATAGTTTGGAAAACAGTGTGAGCTACTTATTAAATCGGAAATTTAGGTAGGATGTTTCATAAAGCTCTTCTAGTAACTTTAATCTTCGGAAAATGGTGTTAAATACTTTGGAAAACGGTGTTAGCTACTTTTTAAGTCGGTTATTGAGGTAGGATGCTTCAGAAAGCTCTTCTAGCAACTTTATAATTCAAAAAATGGTGTTAGATTGTTTGGAAAACGGTGTTAGCTGCTTTCTAAATAGGAAATTGAGGTAGGATGCTTCATAAAGCTCATCCAGTAATTTTATCTTCGAAAAACGGATTAGATACTTTGGAATACGGTCTTAGCTACATTTCAAATTGAAATTTAAGGTTGGATGCTTCAAAAAGCTCTTCTAACAACTTTATACATCGAAAACGGTGTTAGATACTTTGGAAAACAGTGTTAGCTACATTTTAAATTGGAATTTGAGGTAGCATGCTTTACAAAACTCTTCTAGCAACTTCATACTTCGGAAAACAGTGTTAAATACTTTGTAAAACGGTGTTAGCTGATTTTTAAACTGGAATTTGAGGTAGGATGCTTCAAAAACCTCTTCTAGCAACTTCATACTTCGGAAAATGGTGTAAGAACGGTGTTTGGTAAGTTTGAAATCGTAAATTTAGTTATTATTATTATCTTAAATTTAGGATGTTTCAAGAAGTTCTTATAGATACTTCATACTTAGAAAATCGGTGTTAGATACTTTAGAAAACGGTGTTAGTTGCTTTTTAAATCAAGAATTTAGGTAGAATGTTCCAAGAAGCTCTTGTAGCTACTTCATACTTCGGAAAACGGCGTTAGATTCTTTGTAAAACGGTATTAGCTGCTTTTTAATCGGAAATTGAGGTAGGATGCTTCAGAAAGCTCTTCTAGTAACTTTAATATTCGGAAAACGGTGTTAGATAGTTTGGAAAACAGTGTGAGCTACTTATTAAATCGGAAATTTAGGTAGGATGTTTCATAAAGCTCTTCTAGTAACTTTAATCTTCGGAAAATGGTGTTAAATACTTTGGAAAACGGTGTTAGCTACTTTTTAAGTCGGTTATTGAGGTAGGATGCTTCAGAAAGCTCTTCTAGCAACTTTATAATTCAAAAAATGGTGTTAGATTGTTTGGAAAACGGTGTTAGCTGCTTTCTAAATAGGAAATTGAGGTAGGATGCTTCATAAAGCTCATCCAGTAATTTTATCTTCGAAAAACGGATTAGATACTTTGGAATACGGTCTTAGCTACATTTCAAATTGAAATTTAAGGTTGGATGCTTCAAAAAGCTCTTCTAACAACTTTATACATCGAAAACGGTGTTAGATACTTTGGAAAACAGTGTTAGCTACATTTTAAATTGGAATTTGAGGTAGCATGCTTTACAAAACTCTTCTAGCAACTTCATACTTCGGAAAACAGTGTTAAATACTTTGTAAAACGGTGTTAGCTGATTTTTAAACTGGAATTTGAGGTAGGATGCTTCAAAAACCTCTTCTAGCAACTTCATACTTCGGAAAATGGTGTAAGAACGGTGTTTGGTAAGTTTGAAATCGTAAATTTAGTTATTATTATTATCTTAAATTTAGGATGTTTCAAGAAGTTCTTATAGATACTTCATACTTAGAAAATCGGTGTTAGATACTTTAGAAAACGGTGTTAGTTGCTTTTTAAATCAAGAATTTAGGTAGAATGTTCCAAGAAGCTCTTGTAGCTACTTCATACTTCGGAAAACGGCGTTAGATTCTTTGGAAAACGGTGTAAGCTGCTTCCTAAATCGGAAATTGAGGTAGGATGCTTCATGAAGCTCTTCTAGTAACTTTTATCTTCGAAAAATGGTGTTAGATACTTTGGAAAACGGTGTTAGCTGCTTTTTAAAACAGAAATTGAGGTAGAATGTTTCATAAAACTCTTCTAGTAACTTTAATTTTCGGAAAACGGTGTTAGAATCTTTGGAAAACGGTGTTAGCTGCTTTTTAAATCGGAAATGAAGGTAGGATGCTTCACAAAGCTCATCCAGTAACTTTAATCTTCGGAAAACGGGGTTCGATACTTTGGGATACGGTCTTAGTTACATTTGAAATTGGAATTTAAGGTTGGATGCTTCAAAAAGCTCTTCTAGCAACTTTATACTTCGAAAAATCGTGTTAGATTCTTCGGAAAACGGTGTTGTTAGCTGCTTTTTAAATCGGAAATGGAGGTAGGATGCTTCAGAATGCTCTTCTAGTAACTTGAATCTTCGGAAACCGGTGTTAGATACTATAGAATACGGTGTTTAATCTTCTCTTTTAAATTTAACCTTCGGAAAACGGTGTTAGATACTTTGGAACGGTGTTAGCTACTGTTAAAATCGGAAATTGAGGTAGGATGCTTCATAAAGATCATCCAGTAACTTTAATCTTCGGAAAACGGGGTTAGATACTTTGGAATACGGTCTTAGTTACATTTAAAATTGGTATTTAAGGTTGGATGCTTCAAAAAGCTCTTCTAACAACATTACACTTCGGAAAACGGTGTTAGCTATTTTTTAAGTCGGTTATTGAGGTAGGATGCCTCAGAAAGCTCTTCTAGTAACTTTAATCTTCGGAAAATGGTGTTAAATACTTTGGAAGACGGTGTTAGCTATTTTTTAAGTCGGTTATTGAGGTAGGATGCTTCAGAAAGCTCTTCTAGCAACTTTATACTTCGAAAAATTGTGTTAGATTCTTTGGAAAACGGTGTTAGCTGCTTTATAAATCGGAAATTGAGGTAGGATGCTTCATAAAGCTCTTCTAGTAACTTTATACTTCGAAAAATGGTATTAGAATCTTTGGAAAACGGTGTTAGCTGCTTTTTAAATCGGGAATTGAGGTGGAATGCTTCCAAAGGCTCCTCTTATAACATTACACTTCGGAAATTGGCGTTAGAAGTTTTTGAAAAGGATATTATTATTTTTATACGCAGCAAAACGGTGTTTGATAGTTAGAACATAGATTCTAGATACTTCAGGCTTAGTTTATTTCTTTTAGATGTTTTTGTAATCCATTTTACTTTCTTTGAAATTGTAGAGAGTTAGATATTTTGGAAAACCGTGTTAGTTAATTTAGTACATCGGAAATTGAGGTAAATGCTACCAAAATCTCCTCTAGCAACTTCAGATTTCGGAAAACGGCGTTAAATATTTTTGATAAGGTTGTTAGCTACTTTATATGTAGGAAAATAGTATTAGATACCATTAACATAGATATATAGTACTTCTGGATTAGCAGTATGATGTAAGGTGTTTCGGAAATCTCTCCTATTTATTTATAATTCCGGTAAACTGTTCTGGATATATCTTAACAGAAATAACTAAGTTTAAATTTAAATAAGATTATAAATTTAATTATTTACTATAGTTTATCCATAGTATAAGGAAGGGAGGTATGCCATTGCGCATAATGTCCAATCCGCCAATAGAATTGCTTGCCTACTTTCAGCCATATTGGCTTGAGAATCAATCAAAGTTATTCATAAGATCTCTATAAAAGCAGCGAAAGTTAATGAAATAATATAACAAGTAATAAACTTGGTAGTATTTTCCCTAAAAGTATTGAAAATAAAAATAAAAAATTATAGCTTGTAGTGTTTCTGAACAGTGAGTAAAAAAATTATCAGATGCTGCAGGACCAGCAAAAACTGATTAGCCTAGTGCAACAGGTATTTTTTTTTAAACTTGTTTTTTATTAATAGTTAATAGTATTCTATTTTTGTATTCTATTTTTCAAAGATAAAATAAATGATATTCCTTATATCGATGATTTTGAAAGCGATACACCTTAGTATCGAAAAACAAAAATCTAATATAATTTTACTTATTCAGATTCTGTATATTTGAGTGTACCAATATATTTTGTGCAGTGTTATGTTATTATGCATAAGAACTTTGATAATGTATTAAATATTAAGGTCTTTCGACGGTTGAAAAAATAAAAATAATTATTTTTACAGAATTCTAAATTATCGACGCTACGTACATATTTAAAATTATATATGCATTAGTATAATACGTTAATGTTTGTGGCCCTGAAAAGGGCCGGTTGGCTTTGCTTTGTAAGTTCTCACTCAAAAATTCTCACCTATATTAAAATAAAAATTCATTTACTTACATGTAAACTCATATACATAATATACTAAAAATACCTGGTGACTTTGAAAGTCCTAGTCCTTATTTCCGGCCTGCAACCTGCAGCCGACGACAGCCCCAACGGCTAGGCGTCCAGAGGTCCCAACAATGACCTCGAGCTGGTCAAGCTCCACAGAGAAACTAAATCCCTCCAATAGCTCTTTCGTCCACACACACAAAAGCCTTCCTCGAGAACAGCAACAACAAAGCGAGAAATGATATCAGGAACAGCGGCACCATCGGCACCATCGGCAGCAAAAATCAGCAAGCGACTCGATGCGATGTAGTCCAAAGCAAAGCCTCTCTCTTAATTACGCGAATTTACTTTAACCCTATATATAAAGACTTCGGCGGGCTAAGTAAGCGCGCCGGAGAACCAATAGACAAATGGGCAACAAGGGGGGAAAAGAGAGAAAATAATAACGGTCGTTTTCATACCGGCATAATAATTTTATTAAGAAAAGAAAAGAATCTACGAGTTGGCAAAGGAGGATTTCAATCGGCCCTTTTCAGGGTCATCTGTTTTTTCTATAAAGTAAAACATCTTGCCGAAATAACCTTTTCAAGTTTTTAACATTATTTTAACATTACATAAGGTTTTACCACAAGGTGTCCGTGTGCGTGAACTAGTCGTCCCCTCAAGCTTTTTCTTAGCTAGAGGAGAATACCAACTCACGCATAACCCTGAGTTTTCTTAATTTAAATATGATAATCTCTTTGCCTATCGTACCCTCTCGCATGGTATAGATGGCCTTTTTAAATTCTTGCTCGTATTGCTCGGGCCTTGCGGACTCTTATATTAGCTTTGCTACTGTTGCAGCTGCTGTCGTGCCACACGGACGTTTTTTTTTCTTATCATCTTAATTATTTATTTAATTTTATTTTTATAATTTAACAGTAACTTACAGAGTTTTTATTATTATTAAATTATTTTAATATTAAAGCCTGTAAGGGGGGACAAACAAGTAATCTTTGAACATTTATTTATTATTTCATGCAAATTTTCATTTCCTGTGTCATAATTTTTAAAATTTTTATAAACTCCAAAGTTTATCTTCCATAAGATCAATTCTAGAGTTGCTATTTTTATTTCTTACTTAAAAAAAAAAAATGCTGTAAGAGAGGTACAATAAAGTTTTTTTCAGATTTAAAATACTTAATAAGGTAGATAATAGGCTGACATCATTTTCTTTAGCATTCCAGATACAATATTAAAAAATTTAAAACCATTATAACATATAAAGTAAAAAAAAATATTTTTCTTAAATAAAGAGTTAATCTTCAACAAAAGTAAAGTTATCAATTTATTTTAATTTAAAAAAATTTTTTTATGTTTTTTAACCTTTTTTAATTCTTTACAATATCTACCTTTGGAATTAAGTGACATAAGGGCCAAAGATGTTCTTGAAGTACTAATGTAAATAGTTCTTTAAGAAAATTGCAAACTCTAAAGTTTTACATAAAATTAAAGATAAAATAAAAAATATTTAAATTTTAATATATTTTAAAACTATTTATTCGTTTGATTTCAGCAGGTTCGTTTGCTTTTATTCCTTTTATAGAGTCACAAAGACCTCTAAAATTTTACCTTAAAAGGCGAACGTGATAAAAAAAATTTGATACTATAAAATTTATCGGAAAAAATATTTTAAAAAAAAGTGACGCTCTTTGAGAAATTCGTATTTTAAATTTTCTTTTACTTTTTTCCGATTTTACGACTTTTCCTGAGGATTTTTCAAAATAATATGTCCCGATTTGGATCGGGCATGAAATCTTACTACCTATTCTTAGACAGAGGCTTATTCGGGGCTTTCAGAAAATAAAAAATAAATGGGTGGCTGGGAATGCAAAAAAAAATTGAAATTGGAAAAACCACTTCCAAAACCAGGTCTCTTATAGCCTTGAAAATTGAACAGAAACCATATTTTTACACACCAAATATTGAGCAATCAGGTTAAAATAGCTAAAAACTACCGATATATTTTATATATTTTAACTATTTATGAGAAGAGTGTACCATTTTTTTGTTTTGGCAGAATAAATACAAAAATAATAAAAGAAAGATTTAATTAATTTATTACCTTTCAATTCTATATTTAATCACGTGATATAAAACTGCCACGAAATCTTTATGAGGTTTAATAAAATTTCGGGAAGTAAGGATTTTTGTTATTTCATAAAGCTTTTAACATGCTTTTTGACATGTCTGAAGCTGTGTATAATTTGTAACCAAAAACAATATTAGTTCGATTGGAATTAAGAATATAGACACCTAATTTTTAAATCCAGTTCAAACTTAATTGTTATTATAAAAAGTTAATTTTTCTTTTCAGGTTTGAGGAAAATCACATTCATTTTTAGAAAAACACATATTTGAATTTTGCAAACGTTCATTTAATTTAAGGGAGGTTTCGTTTTGAAATGCCTAAATTTCAAGGAATCTTTGATGATTTTTTAAAAAAAATCTACTGGATGTAATGACATAATTTTTTTATTATTATTTTTGTACATCATTAAACATTAAATTTTTATGATTATTTTTTTTTTGGCCTTGAATAAGTACTTCAAAGATGGCGCCAAAGTGATGAAGTCATAAAATTAAAAAAAAGTTGTCCGCACGATTACAAAAAAACTACTCGCTCGATTTGAATTTTCTTTTTTTTGTTTTGTTTAGTATTTATCTAAGATGGCATTTACCTACGGAGAAAGAAAAATCTTGAATAATAAAAAAGTTACACGTAAAAAACGAAAATAGTCGAAAACAGACCTCATTTTTTGGCATTCCCCCCCCTAAAAAAATTTTTATCAATATTCCGATCAACTTCTCTGTAGGTAAATGCCATCTTAGATAAATATTAAACAAAATAAAAAAAATAAAATTCAAATCGAGCGGGTAGTTTTTTTGTAATCGTGCGGACAACTTTTTTTTAACTTCGTCACTTGGGCGCCATCTTTGAAGTACTTATTCAAGGCCAAAAAAAAAAATAATAAAAATTTAATGTTTAATAATGTACAAAAATAATACAAAAAAAATTATTTCATTACATCCAGTAGATTTTTTTAAAAAAAATCCCAAAAGTTTCCTTGAAATCTAAGCATTTCAAAACGAAACCTCCCTTAACAACAATATTTTTTATATGATTAATGAAGAAACTGATTAGTGATTAAAAACAAACATTAACAATCTTTGGATTTGTTTGAAATTAGACTTTGTTTTAAATTTAAAAGATGCCAATGTAACCTTGAATATATTATTGCTAAATGATAAAAATTTTATTTATTAATAAATTCTAAAATATTTAATATTTTTCAAAAAATTACTATTAAATAAAGTTTTTAATTAAATAATCATTAAAATAAAAAAAAAAAAATAGAATTTTTAAAATATTTTCTACTTTCGACAATTTTCACAATACCATTCTTTAACAGGTATTTCACCAATTATATTAGCACATTCAAGATGCTGCCAAATCATGCAAGCATCGCAACATATGCATTTGTTGCTTAAATTTAGGACTGATTTATGCTGATTACATGTTAAACATCGCCATGGATTTTTTTTTAAACGTTTAATAATACTGTTTAATTCCTCGAAAGCAGCATCATTTAATACATCATGCATATCATCTATAAGAACTTTCTTGTCAAAAAAAGATAAGCTAATATTGTTTATGTTTACATCAAGATCTCTCTTATCAATTTTATAATTGCCTAATATGGCTGAATTAATAATGGGATCTGGTACATTAAGCCATTTTAAAATTTTTTTCTTATTTTCTAGAGATGTTAGTTTTAAAAATGGTTTTGTGGGTTCTTGAATTTTTAAAACATCTATTAAATAAAAAATATTTAAATTTGATAATAAAATTATAAAAATTTAATTTTTCAAAATAAAAATAATAAATATTGATTTAAAAAGTTGCGTATGAGCTATCTTTTAGAAATTAAATAACATTTATTATAATCTTTAAGTTATTATAACAATTTTTATAGACACCTTTATCAAGCAATTTTTCCTGATGCATATTGTCTATCATACCAGCAACAGATTTCATCAGTTGTTGATTAACGTCGTTAAAAGTTGCAGAAGAATTTTCCTCACTTTCTTGTTTTTTAGAATTTACTGAGTTTTTACAATTTTCTGCAAATAATAAGTTTCATTTTCTAGTTTAAAATCGTTTTATTTAAATTTTTTAATCAACCCAATATTTTACATTTATAAAATATATTGAACAATATATTAATATTATCACAGTATACTTTTTACTGTAATATAATTATCAAATTTAAGGGGAAATTCCTTTTTCTTCCTAGCGGGCCGAAAACACTTTTTTCGCCCCGCAACGAAATCGAAAAAAACGCGTTTTCACCCCACTGAGAAAGAAAAATTTCGTTTTGTCCATGGGAACAAAAAAAAATACCCCAGTTCGCAGCTTACCATCCTCGACTTCGCCTCGGATACTAATTAACATGCGATCTGGGCTATTCTTTTTTTTTGCTCCCTTGGTTAAAAATGTACTATTTATTGTGGAAAAAAATATCTCACTTATATATGGCAACGAAGCCTATTTTCTACCCTAGGGATATGTTTAAAAAATGAAAATATAATATTTACAGAGAACTTTCCTTATCTGGGGGGTGAATACGGAGGGTTGAGGGGGTGGATTTTAAAAGTATTTGATATTTAAAATAGTGTAAGCAATGAAGCAATAAAAACACTGAAACCCAGGAAATTTTTTTATAAGCATGGATTTTGATGCCAAATACTGGAAAATGTTCGTAACGATGCCTAGAAACTTTGTCCGCTAAAGCCGTTTGACGTTCAAAACGAAAAATGCCCTTTTTGGGCAAAAAAGGGCCAAACCTAATAAAAAAAAGTAAAATTCTAAATAACGTTAAAAAAAGTAACTCATGGGATAAAAAATGTATATTTATAACAAAGGATCAATAAAAAATATATATTCAATTAATTTGGGTGACGTTTTGCCCTTTCCCTTTCCTGCCCTTTAAAGGGCAAAATCAAAATATTCACTTTAATTTCGTTAGCAAATGGAATTCGGGGGTTTTCGAAGTCAACAGAATCGAATTTCTAAATAAAATTAATATATTTTGATACCCTCGGCCACCTTTTGCCCTTTTTTGCCCTTTAAAGGGCAAAATCCAAACATTTAATTTAATTTCGTTTCAAAATGGGACTCGGGGGTTTTCAAAGTCAACAGTTTTGAATTGCCATATAAAAATAATATATTCTGTAACCTTCGGCCACCTTTTGCCCTTTTTTGCCCTTTAAAGGGCAAAATCCAAACATTTAATTTAATTTCGTTTCAAAATGGGACTCGGGGGTTTTCAAAGTCAACAGTTTTGAATTCCCATATAAAAATAATATATTCTGTAACCTTCGGCCACCTTTTGCCCTTTTTTGCCCTTTAAAGGGCAAAATCCAAACATTTAATTTAATTTCGTTTCAAAATGGGACTCGGGGGTTTTCAAAGTCAACAGTTTTGAATTCCCATATAAAAATAATATATTCTGTAACCTTCGGCCACCTTTTGCCCTTTTTTGCCCTTTAAAGGGCAAAATCCAAACATTTAATTTAATTTCGTTTCAAAATGGGACTCAGGGGTTTTCAAAGTCAAAAGTTTTGAATTTTCATATAAAAATAAGATATTCTGATACCTTCGGCCACCTTTGGCCCTTTTCTGCCCTCAAAGGTCTAAACACAAATTTAATTTAACGTATTTTCATATCCTTTGCCTTTTTTTTAGAAAAATGATGCCTACTTAAAGAATAAAACTAAAAAATTCTGCAAAAATTATTTATTTTTATCAAGACGAAAATTTTTTATAAAGTTGGAAATTTAAAAAAAAAGAAGAATACAATAATAAGTTTTATCTGTTTTTATTTGTTGAATTTGTTGAAAGTTTTAAATTTGCCTATTTTCCGCTTCTGTTGTATTTTCTGGAGTATATGCAGGATCAGTTATTGCTGATTCTCGATTATCTTGCATACTCTCCCATATTTCCTGTGGTATTAGACCATCTTCATCTTGTCTTTCAGGCATATTCATGCAATTATTTTGAGCACAATTCTTACAAACTTCTGTACAATGAACCCCTGCTTTTTTACAGCTGCATCTTACACCGCATTCTTTTGTGCAAGAGCAGAATATAGATTTAAGTAAATCGTCAGGTGCTACAGATTTCATTGTAGTAATTGGGAATAAAATATTATTTCTTAGCTTCCAGCCCCATAACGAAGGATCTAATGTATTATCAAACCATGCTTGTATTTGTAAATAAACCCTTTTAAAATTTTGCAGGCAGGCATCTTCTGTTGGTATAAGTGATTGCAATTTTAAGCTGCTTTTCATATTTGATTTTGTAATCCCAGAAAGAAACATATAATATCTATACTCATTAATTGATGTATATTTTGCTGGGGCGTTGTAATATGCTAACAGGGTTTTTGTACCAGCTTCTAAAATTGTTTCTTCAGTCTGATCTGGTTGTAAAAAAACATCTGCGTACGGATGCAAAAAGTTTGCTGTCTCAAAATATTTTAAGAAATTTTTTTTCTGCCTTTTAAAATACGCACATGTAGTGTCGCTTCCGGTAAAACAATGCAAGAAAGCAATATACTTTGATGCATTTGGATACGCAGCAACGAAACTGTTGTTTGAAAAAATTTGAGTTGAAACTTTACCTTGTGTAGGCTTGCAAACATAAATTTTTTTTGTATCTTGGTATTTTTGAGTTAGTATAACCAATATATCAATGTCTGTACAAACAATAACAACGTTTTTTTCACGATTTTCATCTAAATCATTTAATAATATCGCTGTTTTAACTATTAGAGCATCAGCATCTTCTACAGCTTGAACAGAATTAATATTTTTCTTAATGAATTCTTCTCTTAGCAATTCGATAAGTTGCTTTTTGTTTTCGCTATTTGTCAAAAATAATTCTTTTGGAACTTCTAGCTTTTTATCTAAATCTATTTTATATGAACAGGATGTTTTTTTTTTACTTCTCCGAAGTCTTTCCAAATATTTTGTCCCATTAGAGTAGCCATCAAATACTACAAAAACATTTTTTCCATAAAGTCTATTAATATACTTCACAGCATCGTCGCATATACTAGAAAATGTGTCACCTTTATTCATTGGTATTTTGTGAAGAAGGTAACCACCATCTAGAACGTAACAAAAATTATCTTTTATTGCGAAGCAATTAATATTTTCTGTTTTTAGCAGATCATAGAGAGCCGACTTTTCATTTTTACGCATACCACAATTGTCAAATATTGCGAGTGGGTACGGAGATAATTCATATTTTAAGTAGTCTGGTAGATCTTTATCACTTTTTTTCATAATGCATATTCGTTGGAACATTAAATGTGGATCAACTGGCACCTCTTCATCGTAAATATTTATAGTACTATTCATCATTGCAAATGTTATAACGTTATTCTTTCTACTCATAGATAATTCCAAAAAATTTTGACCATCATATGATTTCATGGTCTCAACTCCAATTTCAAAAGAATTATGAGTTTTGATGCTTTCATCTGCAATAATACCAGTAGATAGAGATATTAAATCCTTATCATCTCGAAAAGGTTTATTTTCCAAAAAGAATTTGAGAATGAAATCATAATCTTTTGCGTCCCTCGTTATTCGAGCATCAGTATCATCTGCTTGTTGGTGAGATCTTTCTGGTTTTACATTGGTCAAATCCTCAAGCTGTGACCTTATTTCATATGTATGGCTAGATGACTCAATCCAATCTCCAACATGACTTTCCCCAGTATTTGTTTTAAATGGACCTCCTCCAACATTCAACTGCTTCATTAATGTCTGTTCGATTGTCTGATCGGTTGAAATGCCTGAATAATATCTAGGAGTGCGTCTAACTGTCCACATTTCACCTGAAGTATACTTCTCATATTCTTCTGAATTCATAACATTTGGGAGCTCTGTCATATCTTGGAGATAAATTTGGGATGATTTTGCATATGGAAAGTGTCCTGTAGCATGAAAAAAAGGAATCATGAGCTGAAGACTTCGAAGATGCAGATCCCAGTCTCCCTCTCGCTCAGCTGTCATATGCTCATATAGTAGAGTAACCATTCGAAAGTATTGAACCCAAAGTTTGCTGGTTTTACCTCTTTTTTCAAGTTCCTCTAATTTGTTATTTAAACATTGTATTACAGTTTTATAAATACGATGGCTTTGTATATATTTTAAATCATATTTTTTATCAAAACTGGAAACAGCTAAGTTATCGTCATAAAATTCTTTAAAATCATCATTTTCGTCTCGTATTTCTCTAAAAATAATCGTTGCCAGGGCCAATTGAACTAAATAATGAGCGCGGATACTTCTTTTGTAGGATTTACCTGCCAACATTTGATCTACCAAATTTTCAGCGTAACATGTGCACAAAGCTTCTTTTAAACCTGATTCAGCCATAATGTAGCCAATACTACTTAAAAACGATAATGTAGTGTGAAATCCACCCAATCTCATGACAACGTGTGCTTCTTGGAAAGCCTCTGGTACCGAAGCTAAAATAGCCCTTGATTTATGATAAAGAGGTTGATCCATTGTAATGATGCAGGTTTTCATGTGAAATTTTTCGGTTATAATGCAAGATCTACGCATTGCTGTGTATAACGTATGAATATCCGAAGGAGAAGAGTAAACAAAAGGTAAAAAATTAACCTTTGCCATTTCAAAGAATTTACCGTTAGTTATTTTCTCCATATATCCGTTCCAACCGTGAAAAGTTAAGTTTGAGTTATCTTTCAAAAACATCCAAAATTGTCTGAGTTCTCCTTTAGGAGAAGTTGTTAATTTAAAATTATTTTGTAACAATTTAAACTTTATACTTTCGTACCCTGTATTTAAATTTATTTTTGGGTTTGGATCAATATGAATTCTAAAAGTTTCTTCTCTATTTCTGGCTGACGGTATAATTTTTAAACGCTTAACAGGTTTTCCAGGTTTAACTTTTCTTTTAGGTACTATATAAAAAGCTCCTCCTAAATAGTGGAAGCTCTTCTTACCATCAAGATTGTGGATATTAAAGTCCGCATTGTCCCATGCAAACTGGAAAAGGGCACCATCTTCTAGTTCTATTTCATGTTGAAGTGCTACAGAAATTTCATAACGTGTAACTTCATTATACGAAACTGAAACCCCTAAACTATAAAGAGTATCAACAGTACTTCTTGAACCATGCTTACTATGCATAGTTACTCCAACAGACAATAACAGCGGAGAAAGAAATGCTCGAGGATGACAAGCTGTAAATATTTGATGGGCAATATTATGTATTTTAGGTTGATACGTGTTTCTTATACTATCTTTTAATCTTTTATGGCTTAAAATAAGCTCTTCCAAAAAGTCAATTAATCGAAATGGTATATATTTGTTTAAATCATGCAATATTTTATCACTTGGTGGATATTCATCAAGATTTGCTTTAACCTTATCGAAACTTTTGAGTAAAATTTGGATAAAAGCTTTTTGTATCGCTTTTTCTTTTTCTTCAGGAGTTTTGTTTTTTTGAGACTCAAACCAATTCGTATCAAAAATTTGTCGCTCTTTGTACTTAAAGCATATAAAAGTTTTAGTTCCAATTTTTTTAGAAATGCAAATTTCATCTCCATAATAGTCTTCTAGTCTTCTGCCTATCGTTTTAATATCAGGTTTATATGAGTCTCCTAAAGCCTCCAATAACATATCAAATGTATATTGAGTTTCAACGCTACCTTCAAGAAACTCAAAAATCTTTTCCATTGCTGCATCAACTTCATTAGATTCTTTTTTAACATAGTTACATTTAGTACTTAGTGCGGCGTAGCATGATCTGTGGTACTTTGCACCAAGCTTGCATACGCTTCCGAGATTAAAGGATAACCTTTTATGAATTGCTTCGTACTCATGTCCTTTCTGATTTTCAACTAGATGAATGATATTTTCAATGATATTTTCATCTGTAACAATAGAATATGATTGACGGTTATCTACACGTTGGCGTTTATTGATATCGCATTTTTTTCACATATAAAGCACAAGTTTTCCCAATCAAAATAATTTTGTTCATTGCTAATACGGGTCTTTTTTGGAGGAGGTGGAATAGAAGTTTCATTTTCCACTTTGTTTTTATATGACTTAATAGCAGATGATTTAATGTACTTAGTCCTGCAGCATTAATGAACATAAAAATCATCATCATCATTTAAAAATTTATGAAAATTATTTAGTCTTTCTTCAGATGCTCTTTTAAAACTTTGCAGCTGTTTATTACCAACTTTTCTCAAGCAACTGTCAAATATCTGGTCATTTTTAAAATATTTGCAAATGATGCAAATTTCATTTTTCAAGTTAATTTCTTCATCCATAATTTCTTTTATTAAGTCACTGAAAAAAGATTATTGTATGGAAAAATAGACCATCAAATATACTCTAATTAAAAATCTAAAAAAAAAAAACAAAACAGAATATTACCTATATGTTTTTTGTGGATTAATATTCACAAAAAATATTTATATTTACACAAATCTATTATTTTTTCCTACTGTTTTTTAAAATGTCACTTCAGACAATTACAAAACAAATATTACACAACTAAAAATTATAAAGAAATAATTGTAAAAGAAGTAAACTCGTGTTAAAAGAACAGAAATGTACACTTTATTTTTAGGTTAGGCATTACTGAATTTTGGAGTCAGCGCAAGCGCATCGAGAAATTCATTTCCAACTACAATGGATACTTTGTTGATATTTAAAAAAAAAATTTTTTGTAACTTCAATTGGCCATAACTTTTTTTGTATTCCTGATATTTAAAAAAATAAAAATGCATCTGAAAGCTAATTTAAAATAAAATTTTTTTTTTTATATAAGTTATAACGATTAGATTGTTCCCTTACGAGATATTTGGGGTGATTTTGGTGTTGTATTTAATGTCAATGCTTCAGATGTTTCACAACATTGTGGATGCGGTGAATTCCTTGCTACTAAAATTTTTATTATTATTTGTAACATTAATCTAACTATAATGTTAATAGACTTATGAAAATTAAAGAATTTTCCAAGTAAAGTCTGTCTGAGTATTTTTTTTACAGCATAAAGAAATATCTTTAAAAACAAGTTAACATTAAAAAAAAACTATAAACTTACTTATATTAACTTCATTAACAAATTTTACTAAGTCATCTTTATTGTAAGACATTATTGTTTTTAAATCATCTTTTTCTAAATCTATTTTCCCTTTCATGATATCATCAAATGTTAGCAGAAAATATTTTTTTTGTTAATTAACTGAGATGAAATCCTATAATAAATTATAACAGTTACTTATAATAAAAACATAAATAAATCAGAATTAAAAAATTTTTATAAATATTTATTTTTACACTAACGGTTACAAAAGTATTTAAGTTAAAGTTTGTCTTATTTTTAAACCATTCTATTTTAAACAAGTAAGCTAAGTGAAGATCTAACATTCTAAATACCAACAAAAAATAATTAAATTTTAAAAACTAGGAAACGTTTACATCGAATCCGGTTAACTCAAATTTCAGTTGAATTTAAATGTCAGCTAAAACACACTCATGTCCAAACGTTTATTAACGTAAAGATCTTATGATTTTTGAATAATATATATGTTAAACCCCAAACGTGTAATTGACCAATTCATGAAATGGTCTATTTTTTGACCAATTGCTTTGGTTTCAATTTGTAAATAAATAATTAATTAAAATTAATTGTTTTAACGTTGATGAAAAAATTAAGTACCTGCTAATATACATTTCTTTCTTTTTATCAGATAAGTTTTTGAAATTTTTAATAAATTTATATTCCTCAAAAATTAATTTTATGTATTGCTTTGGGATCTTATTATTATGCACATTAGGACCATCCGAAACATAATTTTTTATGTATAACTGCAAATCACTTCTATTATTTTTAATTTCTGTTTCTAATATTTTAAATAAATATTTTGAAAAATTTTGTATGTTGTACTGTAGAATTTTCAGTCCTGGAGGACAAAGAGATTTAAAAGACTTGGTACCTTTCTCTAAAATAATTTATTTATGGAATAATTATAAATTATTAATTTTGCAAGAAATATCTTACTTGAGAATTTCAGATAATCCATTAAAAAAATTTGATAATATCTATTAATAAAAGATTCTAAAAGTTCATGGTTTCTTTTTAAATTTTGGTTGTTATATAACTTTTGGTAAAATATATTTTTTTTTTCCATATTCTTCCAATTAATACTTATTACACTAGGATCAGAATTACTTATTTTCAAGTCCCAGCTTTCTTTAAATTTATAAGCATAAATTAGTAAACCACTGTAAACTTCTTTTTCCCACGGAAAACCGATATAATTTGATAGTACATCATCTATATAAACCATTTCAAAATAAATTTGATTATTATAAAATAAGTAACATATAATTGTTTATAAATTATTTTTCTAAATATTTATTTAATAATGTTTTTTTCAATGACTTTTATTTATTTATTTTAACGTTTTTATTTATATAAACACTTATTTATTTATTTTCAGGTTTAATAAACAGTTAATCAAAATTAACCTTCAAAAATTTTTAAATTACATTTAATCAACAGCTATGTTCACAAATAAATTTAAATAAAAAATTATTTTTAAATATTTCTTATGCATATTTCTAATAAATTACTAGTTATTCTTTATTAATTGTTTTCAAAAAAATTAACGAATAATAGTAATTAATATACATTAATACTATGTTGTTAAAACTCGGTAGAGTTAAGCAAATTATTATAAAAATTTATTTATTAATATAATTAGTACATTTTTAACCAAGGGGCACGATCACATATTTATTGAGTATTTTCTCTTTAATAGCGTTGATGGGATCCACACTCTCATAAATTGAAAACTATTATTTATTATCATCTTCCAAGGCAATATAAGCATGTCGAGGCATCGGAATAAACCTGGGGATCAAATTCCTCCATAAATTGGAAAATTTAAAGACTTTTTTGTCTTCTAACCTAATGATCATTTAAGGCACGATTTTATTTAAAATAATATTGCATACATGATTTTATGATTATTGTAATATAGTATTGCATACATAAATAAAATCATAGGGTGATCATGCCTAAAAAATAAATTTTAATTAATTTAGTTATTATAGGTCATTAACCATATTTTGGATGTATTAAATTAAAAACCAATTTATTTTTCACCATCTTTATCATTTTTTTCATAATTTTTTTTGATATCTGCAATCAGTTTTTTGGACATTTCTCTGCAAGGACTGAATGAAATCACTTGAAATTGAAAACCCTGGAACTAGATCTGATTTCAAAAAATTTGGTCTAAGGGATTTTTGTTTCATCGAGTAGGCTCTAAAATTTTGAGGAACATTCATCGAACATTCATCCCTACACACACCAAGTCAATAAAAGCATGTGCAGGCATTGGAATGACCTGGAGACCCTACACGAATTGGACAATTTAGAAACTTTTTTGTTTTTTGACCTGAAAAACTTATAAAGCACGATTTTATCTATTTATTGCATACATAGGGTGATCGTGCTTAAAAGTAAAGTATCATCTTGTGTTATTTTGCATTTCTATTGTATTTTATCGATGCAAATTTTATAAAAAAGCTACGAAATTTATTGCGCAGTTGACATTTATAAGGTTTTTCACCTCTGTGAAGCGAAAATACAAGAATAAACATTCTTTTAAAAATAGCGGATTGAGCCCAAAAACTATAGGTTCCATCAACTAGATAAAAGAAACATATTTTTTAAAAGTAAAAGTAATCCGATGGATCGTTGTTGAGATATCGTGCCCACAAGGTGTCGATTTTTGCATCCATTAAGGTAGAGCTTCGCTCTATAATGATAATATAATCTAATAATAATATGATTTTTGAATCGTGACAACTAGTACGAAAAACTTACTAGATAACGTAAAAATGCTTAAAAAAACAAAAATCACCGTTTCTGAGGTTAGGAATACGCCATTTTGAGTCCACCATTTTGATTTTTAAAAATTTGTCTTCAAAATCGTGATCAGCGACCCCAAAAACCTTACTGGGGTACCAAAAATAGGCACAATTAGCAATTGTTTTCAAGAATTTGCATATCTTGCAAATTTTTTGCCAATTTTTTATGATACAGCGTTCATTATTCAAAAATGGCTACCCAAAGATGGATGAAACCTTCACTTTCACTGAGGTATATCCATTCTCATTCTGATAAAATTTTTGGATGCATTTAACATTGCTTGACTACTAGGAAAAAAGATTAATTTATTAATAACTGAATATATATATGTATTTATTTAACACTTTAAAATTACTACTACTTGTAATTATAGAGCGAAGCTATACGTTATACCAAGTAAAAATTGACTCCTTTTTGACAAAATATCTCCATAAGGATACATTGGATTGCTCTCATTTTTAAAAATTAAATTTTCTTAGCAAAACCCATTTATTTTAAACGTTCGCTTATACCATATGTGCTATAGTTCTATTTTTGCTTCTGCTTACGATTTTTGATTTCAGTATACAATTCGATCCTTATACTTACTTTAAATAAACTGTAAAAAGTAACTTTCTAATAGTCATAAAAAAAATAGAATATTTTCTAAAAATTAGTAAATTTTCGAAAATAATCTTAAATTTATTAAATTTAGTATATTAACAACAAATTCGAGAATTCTCGATTTCTTCTTGTGAATTTATGAAAAAATTTGTAAATTAGCAAATATCTTTTGTAAATTTTCGAAAAAAAATTGTAAATTATCAATTTTTCTCGTGAATTTACAAAAAAAAATTGGAAATACTCAAATTTGTAGTTAATGTACTAATTTAGTTTTACCATTTTTTTCGAAAAATTAGTAATTTTTAAAAAATATTCTATTTTTTTGTGAATCTTAGAAAGTTACTTTTTACACTGTATTTTTTAATTATTTTTTTGATAAAACTAAAAAAGTTCGGGAATGCACAATTTAAATAAACCTTTTCATAGGGGTGTGTAATGTATACTTGCTAAAAGAAAATATTTACTAAATGTATTTTATTTTGAATATTTAAAAATAAAAGCAACAATTTTTTTAAAAATAAATTTAATAAATTTTGGTACCAGGTTTGAAGTAAGAATATGTATGTTACGCCCGAAACGAGGTAACGCATGGTTCCGCGGAACCAGGCATCAAATCAAATAATTTAAAAAAAAAAAATAATTTTCTAAGAAAAAAAATTTTTGTTTAATTTCTTTTACATTTAAAATACATTTTTGAATGATACTGATTAATTATAAGACAAAAAATTTGTTTGACTTATCAAATTTTATTAATAATTTCATTAAATTAGAATATATATAAAGTAAGTATATAAAATAAGAATATATATACGAAAACAAATTCGGAAGTATGTACAAAACGAAAAAAACAGTGACCTTAAATTTCAAACTAATACTATTACCTATATAAAAAAAAGAGTAAGTTATAAAATTTACTGCCAGTACCAATACTCCAGTAAATCACGGGCATATTGTGAACCTTCTTATTTCTTATTCTTATTTGACATATGTTTAAAGGGTGTACTCTATTTTGATATCAAAATCATAATAATAATAAATTAAGTCTAAACTTTGAAAGCTTTAAAATTTAAGTTTAATCTTAAATACTTAATTTCAGAATACAAGATACAAACAAAAAAAGCAAATATTCAAAAGTTAAAGCACAAGAACAGTTCACTTTGCAGTCTCTGAGTAAAAATATTACTACAGCAATTCCAGGTATTAAATTACTCATTATATGGTTAATCAAGTTATTTTTATAACTTTAGCAAAAAATTTTAACCATAAAAATTATCTAAATTGTAAGTGATTTATTTCGCTGCTCTCTATAATTAATATTTTTAGCAGAATATGTTATTTTTATCGTAGCCTGGACAGATATCACAGGCAGCAAGGGGTACCACGCACTGCTTTTATCGGTCAGGGTAGTACCACCAAAAAATATATACGTCGCAGTAGTTTTCTTGAATTTCGTCACTTTATAAAAAGGCTAGGCTTTTTACTCTCTACATTTTAGATTAAAAATTACCATAAAAAACCGAAAGTACTAGTCATTTTGTAGCGAGAGAAAAAGAATATTTTAGATGATTAAACAAAATACAAAAGTACTAGGCGTTTTAGAGTTTTAAAAATTTATCATTTTATGCCTTATTCAATCTCATATATATCATAGGTACATATTTTTATTGCATATTATAAATGTTGCATAATAGTTATGAGTCTTTCTTTGCCAAAACAGCAATGGTGGGCAGGTCGGGTTATCGGATCACCCTCAAATTTTTCCCATGTTTTTATAATATAAAGATAGGAAAATCCTGAAATTTTCAGCCTTCTAGGTCTTAAACAACCAGAGTTATGGCCAATCAAAATCATTAGGCGGCTCTCGACCAGCGTTAGTGCTTTTCGGGAAAATGGTTAAAAATCATAAATATAAGCTTGAAAAAAAATTCTGAAAGAGTATCTATGTTGGGAAACCTTCAGTAAATCCATTTCTGCCATTAGTTTTTCGGAAAAACCCCGGGAAATTCCGGAAAATTGGAAAATGCGTTTTAAGAAAAATCGCAATATCTCATTTGCCGCCATTTTTTTTTTGAAAATTTTTTTTTGAAAATTTTTTTCAACCCCTTTTATCCCCTTATGGAAAATTAAATAAAGGAATATTAAAAATGTGAAATTATTCTAAAACAGGCTAAAATTGACCTTAATGGCCGAAACCAAAATTTTTTCTCGGACAGATCAATGGGATTTCGGCTGAAAAAAATTTTCAAAAAAAAATGTCGGCAAATGAGATATTGCAATTTTTCTTAAAACGCATTTTCCAATTTTCCGGAATTTCTCGGGGGTTTTCCAAAAAACTAATGGCAGAAATGGACTTACTGAAGGTTTCCCAACATAGATACTCTTTCAGAATTTTTTTTCAAGCTTATAACCATTTTCCCGAAAAGCACTAACGCTGGTCGAGAGCCGCCTAATGAGTTTGATTGGTCAAAACTCTGGCTGTTTAAGACCTAGAAGGCTGAAAATTTCAGGATTTTCCTATATTTATGTTATAAAAATATGGGAAAAATTTGAGGCCGATCCGATGACCCGACCTGCCCACCATTGCTGTTTTGGCAAAGAAAGACTCTTATATAAATATAAAAAATTAACTAAGTTTTTGTTTTAGCATGTTGATTTGCTATGACATCGTGAATTGCATAAAAGTGAAATATATAAAATATAAACATTTTAAGGTTTTACATTTATTTTTTCAAGCTGCGCAATTGAATTTCCTAACACCGTAGGCACCGAAAACAGAAATTTTCGCAGCTGTTTCTTGCAAAGAAATACGTTCTTTTTGAAGAGGCTCATTTATTACGGTTTCTGTTAACTGTATTTCATTTCGCAATTATTGGAATTTGATAAAGATCATTTCGAAAATCTACTACTTTGCCTACGATATTGGGCACCTTAGATACAGTTATCAAAACCGATATATGACACATATGATATTGAATGAGGCATGAAACGATAAATTTTCAAAACTCTAAAACGCGTAGTAGTTTTGAAACGATAAATTTTCAAAACTCTAAAACGCGTAGTAGTTTTGTACTTTTTTAATCCTTTTTCGCTCGCTACAAAATGAATAGTACTTTCGTTATTTTTATGGTAATTTTAATCAAAAAGATAAAGTGCCTAATCCGTAATCGTCTCTTCATAAGAAACCTAGTCTTTTTACAAAGTTACGAAATTCAAGAAATAGACTGCAACATATACTGTCACGTTGTTACTGACTATAAAGCAGCGCGTGATAAACCTTTTTTGATTTTCATTCCGGATACTTAATAATATATTTTTTTTAATATTCTTAGATGACAATTTATTTTCCGAGGATGACATACAAAATTATATACCGAATACTCCGGAAACAAAGAAAACATCTAATTTAAGAAGGTTATTAAACAAAAAGCAGAATATGAAAAATGGTATATTTAATAATTATATTAAAATAATATATACGTAAAGATCATAAGCTTGCTTTCTTTTAATTTGAAATTGTAAAATTCGTATTTAAAACTTAATGACTTAAACTTGCTCTATTTACCCACTATGAAAATTATTTAAAGTTATGTAATTATCAGCAAACGGTCAAAAATAATGTTTAATAAAATAATATACATTAATTTTTATAAACGAAAAAGTACTCGTCCACTCCACTTTTTAACCCCCTGCTCTTTAAAGGGTAAAACGAGAATTACATGTTAGAAATTAATAATAAAAAATTCATGAAATATCTTTTTTTGCATGTAAAAATTTTACTGCATCTCTTATCGGTCAATATGGATGGTTTTTAAAAAACTTAGAAAATACATTTTTTTACGTTTAATGGAGTGCGTTAAATAAAGTTTGCTATTGAATAAAAATTTTCGTTTTCACATACAAACCCTCCTAATACTTAAAAATCATTAAAATAAAATTCCACGTAATAATGATAATAATAACGAAATGTATGATACAAATATATAAATAAAATATGTATAACCTTTAATTTACCATCAATATTTTTTAAATACATAAATGTATGTTTAAAATCGATACTTGAACCATATAGAGGCCTTTTTTTTAAGCCAATATTTTTAAAAGATTTTTAATTTATGAATGGGTCGCTTGGTCTAAAAATGCCCATGTAATGATATCCATATTACTATTCAAGGCTTGTATCAAATCTCAAATAAATTTTCTCTCATTAATTCACATTACTCGTTGCATTAAATTTAAAACTTATAAATAAAAATTTTTTATATTATTAAAAGTTAAGCGTTTGATTGAGGGGGGATTAAAAACTACGTTACGCTATTAGGGTAGATTGGTGAGTCTTTTGAATGTTACGGTCCGTTAAAAGTCTTCGGAAAATTTTGTAAATAATCTTTACTCTGGGTACTGGGGTACCCGAAATTTCATAAAAAAGGGCGTAACGTTTTTTTGAACGCCCCCTGAAATTTGAAACGCTGACTTTAACAACGTATCTATACTATAAATTTAAAATACTGGTTTTATTGTATTATATTTTTATTTTGCAATTACTGTAGATGCACAATTATCTTCCAAGGATGATAATGAAGAAAACATTATCCTAAAAACACCAGAAAAAAATGACTTACCTTAAGAAGTTTAATAAGTTAATACCAAAATCGTAGGAACAGTATATTTAAAAAATAAAATTTTCAATGTATAAGGCAAATTTTTATGTATTTTGAATAGATTATAATAAATTTAAAAATATCTTTACGATAAAAGTGTTTTATTTATTTAATTAATTATTATTTTGCTAAGTAAATGTAAATATATAACATTAAATTTCTGTTTGGACTGTATTAAATATCATAAAACTGGAACTGGGTTTAAAAATAAGGTATTATATAAAAAAAAAATAATAAAGTTTCTTTATTTTTTGACAGAAATATACTTACAAAAAATATATAAAAACTCTATGAAATAACATATAGCTCTATATGTTTTAATTGCTTTGCTAATAATTAAAACAGTTCAAGCAAATGCTTGAAACTTCAAACAATTATTTAAATTAACCAAACAATCTTTAGAAAAGTAAAAATTATATTTTTTCGCCTAATTTCATATTTGAATAAACAAAAAATAGAATTATGTAAATTTAAAAACGGTACCTTATATATTTTTATTATCATTTTTTAATTTAATACCCAGAACTATTCTACAGATTTTAAGTATAAGAGTCACAAGATGAAATAGCTATAGCTCAAGTTCCTGTTTCTTTTTTTTATATCATTACAGCGTAGTTTGTTGCTGCCGTTATTTTTCCAAAATAAGTATAAGTACTTTTTGTAATTTTTTTAATGGATTAGCGAATATATTTAAAAATAAAAAAAATATATATTAAATAAAAATTATACTTTAATAAAAAAAAAAAAGAAACAAGAATTGCGTTATAAGAAGATGACTTTGGAATATGTAACATTTTATGTAACATTTTGTTTAGTTTTCATTTTTTTTAGGTAGTTTTACTTATTTACTATTCAGTATTTAGGACATTTACTATTCGGAAGTTAAAATAATTATTTAAACATTACATTATAATATAGTAAATTTACCAGCCAGATATTAATTACCAAGACTAGAATTTTTACGCTTTTTTTTATATGCTATATATTTCTATACAAGTAGAAAATTATTAGAAAATTTCAATTTTTAGAGATCATTATTATTTTATTTATAAATAAAAAAAACATTTTGAACCTGCTTTTAAAAACATTTATAATACCAAATGCGATTAGCAATCGCTTTTATAGCAAGTACATTTAGCAGAACAAACTTTTTATGGAACCTAGTATATTTATAATATAAATATATAATGTACCCAATATTTGCATATGGAAATGCTTAATATAATTATTATTTACAAATTGGTTACTTAATTAACAATTAATATTAATATTATTTTTCTTAAAATTTGTAAAATATTCTTTTAAAATAACAAATTTTTTTAAAAAGTACTATATTTTAAAAAACTTTTTAAAAGCTAAACTTAAGAGCGTAAGCACTGAAATCTAATAATGTTTATAAATTTTTATGTAAACAGCATTAATATGTCAAAAATCATTATCTACCTTAATCACTTAAATTATAATCTTTTTTGGTGTTAAAAACCTTAACCTTCTTTCTATTTTGAAACATATTTCTTAAATAACCTTCAATTTCGTTATCATCTCTAACTTCATTACAGACATCAGTTACTGCTTTTATAACCCTCTCAACACTTTGTGTGTGACAAGGAAATTTTATTTTTTGTCTGAAGATTTGTGGATCATGAATTATGTCTTTTAATTCATCATTTGTCAATCTTAATGTTAATGGGGGCTCATAAATTTCATCTTTTTTCTTCCAATCAATCATATCATAATATTTTTCACAATCAAAATTTAGTTTCTTAGGAACTTCAAAAGATCTTATATTTTGATTCAGGTCTCTTCTATTTTCTCTTATTTCTAGTATTATTTCAACTGCTTTCTCTCAAATCTTTCTATCGTAATCGCATAACATTGCAATTAAAATATTTTCGCTATGAGCGAAGAAAGCATTAATTTTTATTGATTCTTCAACAACTTTTTTCATTTCTTCATCCAAATATCGAGTCATTTTTATTATTTCAAAAAGATTTACTGCACCTTTTGAGATTAAATTGTAGCGTTTAATTCTAAACCATCCAGGCACGTAAACTTGGATTATATATTTAACAATTTCTTTTAAATTATCATCTGGATTAACGGTAGAAACATATTATCTAAGAAAACGGGAAGCTGTTGTTAACCATCTAGATAAGTTCATCTCACCGGGTCTTAATGCAGCTAATCTTATGCTGACTTTTCCATCAGATACTGCTAAAGCCATATTCAGTAAATACTTTTGATCTTCGCTAAGATCGTCATACTCTATGTCTATTTGCGAAAAATCACCAATTATCGGTTCAAAATCTACTACGGGTCTTTTATAACAATTCTTAAGATCTTTATGTAAATAGCCACAAAAATTATCAGGTCCAACAGGTTTTCCTAATTTACGTTGAATAAAAGCCCTTAAGGGAAGCTCATTGAAATGCAATAGACATACTGATCTTTGTAAAGGACGTTCTAATTTTTTTTCCAATAAGGTCATGTTTCCCCCTACATGTCCCGTATTTACAGGTGTGCCATCGCAGCCTGCGATTAATAGATTTTGTAGAATATTTTTGGTAAGCGTATGTTCGGCTAATTTATTATGTATAGCATCTGTAATGGTTACCGCATTGCTAGACCGCACCGCAGCAACAGTAATAAACTCAGAACCAGGTTCCTTCAAAATTGGAAAATGCTCGATGATTATATTCTCTAAGTTAAATGATCCAGTTTCTGGATTATCTATTCTTCTTAAACATTTATTCCGTTTTCCGTCGAAATAAACACCCCAAATTTCATCATCAAATTCTTCCAATTCGTTTAATTCTTTTTTTCGCTTTGCTTTCCTTGATCTTACAATTTTACTTGGATCAACGACACAAGCTTTTTTTGGAATCTGTCTTACATCTTTTTCATAATTCCTAACGTCCAGAAGCATACCAGTTGCTAAAATAGCTGCATGTCTATTTTTTATCGTGCACCTATCACAGGCTTCAGAGTAGTTAGGTAACTTTATTCTAGTTTGGTCGCTGCATAATATTTCCAAACCTGAATTATCGTTATCGTCATCGTCATCATTAACTGCATTCACATTTTCATTATTAACGTTTTGATTTTAATTTATTCGTATTCCATTATTTGCTGCTTCGTTATTTATATTGTTTATATTTTGATCACCTAATTCATCGATTGTTTCTTCAGTAACTTTGTCTATATCATTTCTTTTATTGTTAATAGCATTGTCACAGTTATTACTATCTTCATTATCTTTCTCTACCCTATTATTTTCATTATTTACATTGGGAATTGAAGGGTCATTTTCTAAGTTTACTTCATTTATATGCATAAGCCTATTATTCTTCTGATCGATAATAAATTCAAAAACATTTTGAGGAATTTTAGAATTATTATCACATTTGCAATCTTCTAATGAATCACATTTGCACTTTGCTATTATTAGCAAGTTTTGTGTACTTTTTAAGAATTCATCTACTATGTTTTGCACAGAAGTAGAATTTCTTTTTTTTCTCTTAGCTCGACTGATCTTATAAAATTCATTAACTTTATTTTCTAAAATCGAAAAAATAGCTTGCTTTGACAGTAAAGGAATATTTAATTTTTCCCACATTGTTTCAATTTCTGCTTGAATTTTTCGTATTATCTCTTTCTTAGGCGGATCTACTGTTTTACATTTGTTATTGTCATCAAGACATAAAAATTGAAAGTATGCCAGAAAATTTTTTATGGTTGGAAGTTTTGTAGCATCAAGCTGACATCTTTCAATTAAAATTATTTCATCTACGTCATCTTCTTTATTAATTCTTTTTTTTTTTTTTTACTGTAATACGAATAAATTATTAATTGACTATTTTATTCTCTTTGTTTTAAAATCAAAGATTTAAGAGTACTGCCTGGACGCCAGTTTTGTAACTGTAAAACAATCCCGTAAACGGACGCTTTCTCACCGTCCCATTAGCTTAATTTTAATTAAAATAAAAAAAGAAAATTAGAAAAATGATCTATGAAAAATTTTGCAGATGCGATAACTCCCCTTTTTCACGGAAAATTTTCCTAAAACAGCATAACAAATAAAAGAAAATGCTGTATCAAAAAATCGTCTGCTCCACCTTTTATTTATTATGCTGTTTAAGGAAAATTTTCCGTGAAAAGGGAGAGTTATCGCATCTGCAGAATTTTTCATAGATCATTTTTCTAATTTTATTTTTTTATTTTAATTAAAATTAAGCTAAAGGGACGATGAGAAAAAATACAGTGCTCTGTTTGCTTAAGCGCGCCAAAATGGCGTCCAGGCAGAACTCTTAAGGTTAAATCAGGTGGATAAAAATGGCATTGTTTGATATAAAATTTCTGCAAATTGAAACTCCTGAAAACTTTAATTCTTATAGCCATTTATCAAATTATGTATCCCTTAGAATTAAAAAAAAAATTTTTTTAAATTTATCGACTGCACTTGAAATTTTCTTTATTTTTTAACTACGAATTAATCAAGACTTTTTTATAATGCTTTTGAACTTTAAAATCTTTTAATATAATATTTAGGACATTATTTTGCATCGATTAACTAAAAAAATTTCAATTTCTAACAATAATATAAAATATTTTTCAAAATTTTTGCTTTTTGATCTAACCTATAATTTTCAAAATATCGATTTATTCTGGAAAAAATTTAGAAAATAAATAATTGTTTTCCATTAATCGATGCTGAATAAGGTTCCTAATATTATATTCAAAGATTTTTAAAATCAGAAGCTTTATAAAAAAATCTTGATTAATTAAGTGCGTCATAAATTAAAGAAATTTCAAGAACTAATATCTCCGCCTGTAGTCAATAAATTAATTTTTTTTTCTTCCTAGCGGGCCGAAAACACTTTTTTTACCCCGGAACGAGATCGAAAAAAATGCGTTTTCACCCCACTGAGAAAGAATAATTTCGTTTTGTCCATGGGAACAAAAAAAAAATACCCCAGATCGCAGTTTACCATCCTCGGCTTCGCCTTGGATGCTAATTAACGTGCCATCTGAACCATTCTTTTTTTTGCTCTCTTGGTTAAAAATGTACTATTTATATTCTATGGAACATATAATTTGATCAATAGCTAAAAAAATCAAAGATCCCAGAAGTTTACATTTCCAGAAATTTTAAATTTTTTTCCACCTGAATCAACCTTAATTAACTGCTTTTTTATGCTTTAATAATTTGAGTAATTAGTAAAGAGCTATAGCTAAGTCTATAAACAAATTTATAAAATAATTTTTTTTTATATAATTAAAAATTTATAGTTTTTTTACATGAAGTAAAAAGTAAAAAGTATTTGAAAAGAAATTTTCAATTATTAAAAAATAGTTGAAAAACCAACATAAAAATATGAAGATACAGAAAAAATAACAAGAATTTTTCTGAATGTTAAGCAATTATGATTTTCCAGAATACTAAAGAATCAGAAATTTTCTGAATTCTAAGCAATTAATATTTTTTTAAATGCAAAGCAATCAGAAATTTTCTGAATGTTAAACTATTATGATTTTTCTTAATACTAAGCAATCAAAGTTTTTTTTGGATAATCTGAAATTTTCTGAAAAAATTTTTTCTGCTAATTCAGGTACGCTCTTATGATTGGTGAAAAAATTTTCGCAATTTTCCACTCCTTGTACAGAAAACTAAAATATGCCAAAAAAATTGTTTCTAAACACAAAAAATACACGAAGAAAACCTCCATAAATGCAGCAGATGAAGTTTGAAAGCTATTTTTATTTTCATGTTTTTGGGAAAAATACGTGTCAAAAAAAAAGTTATACCAAATAATGAAGGTTCCTATAGGTAAAAAAAAAATTTTTCAAAGTTTTATGAAATAATGTTCGTTTTTTCTATTCGGAATTCAGGGGAAAATTTTATGATGAAATCCTCTGCAATTTCTTAAACTAATTATAAAATTATCACTTTGAACTTTAAACTTTGCATTTTTAACCTATAATTTATGAGATTACAGCAGTGAAGCTTTGAATTTTTCAAAAACTGCATACACACCAAACCTAAAAGAATTTTTTGTTACCCAGAGAAGAATAATTGTTTATTTAATTCTTTAGAGCGGAATTATTTTGAGGTTAATATTTTTAAAAACAATTATTTTTGTTTTTATTCTGTTCAAAAAGAATTAAATTGAAAATAATTGTTTTTAAAAATATTAACCTCAAAATAATTCCGCTCTAAAGAATTAAATAAACAATTATTCTTCTCTGGGTAACAAAAAATTCTTTTAGGTTTGGTGTGTACCATCCTCAAAATATTTTGTAAATAAACCTACTAAGATCCGTAAGTTTAAAAAAATAAAAATCTTTGGAAGCAACAATTTTGTTTATATTTTACATTGCAGAGAAAACAAAATTTTACAAGTCCAGAGAAATGTTACTTTTTATAAAAAACAAAATGGTGGATAATATTTTTTTAATTTTTACGAGTTTTGATATATTTCTTGCCTCCTTTGATATTAAAAAAATTAAAAATTTTTAGCAGTTAAAAATTACTTAACGTAATTATTGATTAATGACCTATGAACCAATTCTGGAAAATGAAAGTGCAAAAATAGCAAAAATACCCCTTTTGTGATAGTTTTTGCAAATTTAAGGATGAGAAATTAATTTTTAGTAAAAACTTTCCTAAAATTTTTTATCAACGATCCAAAAAACCTATATGAACCAAATCTAAAACTCGAATTCTGAATACATAAAAAATGACAGTTTTGAGGGTTAGTTTTTATAAATTGAAAGGTTAATCCCCAATTTCTCATAGAAAGACCCCAAAACTCGTGATCAATAACCCAAAAAACTTAATGCAGACCAAATCTAATGGTAGTTGGAAACTTAACCTCCCTCCCCCTGCCGTATTTTGACTGGAATAAATTGAAAAATGTGCATAAAGTATATTTGTAAAAAAAAAAACACACTCTGAGAATCATTCATGAATTTGTTTTTAAACAAAATCATTTTAAGTGAAAAATTTAAAATTTCTATATTTAAGAATATTGTAAATAATTTGCTGATCATCAAAAAAATACTATTTAAATAAAATGAATTTTCGGTTCTGAGATTACAATTTTGTAATTTCAATGTTTGAAAACCTGATTACAGAATTTTTATAAATGGTTCAATCAACAATATTTTTCAAGAAATAATATTTTTTTGAAAATATTTTGCTTTTTTGATCGATATATCGATAATTTCTCAAAACTGCCTATAGACAAACTAGATACTTAGAAATTTTTTCATAAACCTTTTTAAATAAAAATTGATTGTGGAAAAATGAATGTCAAAATTTTAAGAATAAACAACAGAGTCATTGAAATAGCCTTTTTATTTTTTTTGCTATTTGTATGTTTGCATTTATGGAAAATTTTAGAAACAGAAATAAGTAGTTTAAATAAAATATTTCATATAATAAAATACGAAACTTTTGTGATTGGTTAAAGGTAAAATAAAATAAAATTAAATAAAACAGAAATAATTTATGAAGAAATTTCGAAGTTAAAATGTTGATGAAATTTAGGAAAGTTTTTGTTTTATCACGCTAAAATATAGCGAACACAAATAAGATTTTTAAGAGTATTTTGTTTTTATTTTTTAAAATTAAATCTAACCCCAAAAGTTTATCGTGTAAGTTAAAATATTTATTTAGTATTTGATTAAATAAAAAACAGAATAATTTCACAATTTGTATTTGTATATTTAAATTATTAACAAATTCGTTTCGGCATTAGCGAATTACACCCATGATCCCATGTATTTTAAATGGTAGTTTAAAGAATAAAATGTATTATAAAAGATGAATTTAAGATACTCAAATTTTTTTTATTAATACAATAATTGGTAAAATCCGTTGGATAATTTTTGCAATTTATAATTTTTTAATGAATGTTAAATAATTTATAAGATAATAATTTTTATAATAATATTCATTGAATGTAAAAAGAAACATTATTTTGTAATTGAAATATTTTTTGGTTATTGACAATGGTTAATAATTTATTTACCTAATAATATGTTTCCTGTTATAATTTTTTCCCCTTCTTCTAAAAGTCTTTCTTGCCATTCTAATTAGAAATTATATTACTAGATTTTTTATAATACAAATCTAAAGTATTTAAAATATTTTTTAGTAGTAACTTTAATGAGCTGGTTTGTATTACTAATAGTTATTTATTAGATTGTGTTTTGTTTCATGCTTGATATTTTCAAAATTTTTTATTTTTTGCATTAATTTTAGTAAATGCATAGATTTTATTTAAAAAAAACAAAATTTTTACGTTTTTCTTATTAAAAAAATGAATATATTCATTTAATCAAATTTATATAACTAGAATTGTTTTGTGCGCACATTTACTTAAGACCTTTTTATTTGTAAAATATGGTTTTTCTTGATTTGCTATTTTATTATTACAATTATCTAGGCTTTCTTATTTTTTTAATTTCTTATTTTTAGAAAAAAGAATGTAAAATTAAAAGACACGAACAGAATGTAAAATTTTTTTAAATATAATGTTAATCATTATTTCATTGATCTTTGCGAAAAAATTTAAAACATTATTTCTCGTAAATAAATTTTAATTTGAAAAAATAAAATGATTAAATTCTTTATAATCCAGCAAGAAATGAATATGAAATATTAACGGTTACTTATTACTCAAGCTTGCTGATCGAGTTTCTTGATCAAGCTATTGTTTAAGTTTATTGATCATAAAATAAATATATTTATAATTATACTAAAATATATAAATCATAAACTATCAGAGATAGAAGGAATGAATTTTCTTTGATACGTATCAGCCTTCACATTTTTAGGGCTGCTATGTAGTTAGTAAGAGTTTATTCACGCAACCAGTTAAGTCTTCTCCTAAATAGTGGAATATGTTCTTGTTTTCTTAAATGATATATGGTTGATCATATAAATCAAAATTTATCACATTGCGATAAAGTGTGGAAACACAAGTTAAGCAATCAAGCGTCGATGAGTTTGGAATGTACTAGGTATTATGAAATTAAGGATATTGAAAACTCTGCTAACTTTTGAAGTGATTATTTGTACTTAAGGTTGTCAAGAGAGAGTGTTATCCTATATAACTTCAAGACTAGTTTTTACCTCATCAGCAAATAAAACGATATCACCACTATAGCTCATTAACGCCGGTGCGGAGAGTTTTGGAAGAGAGTAAAAATAAATATATTCACTTGCAGATACGTGGCTAAAAAGTTCATCCCTTTTAAAATAAAAATCCCTTTTAAAGTAAAATTTTACGCGCTTTCTGAATCTGACATTAGTTTTAACCTATAACCCTTAAATATACCCTAAAAAGGGATGTTGAAAGGGGGAGATCAGGCAATATTTGGAAATGTTTGGAATAATCAATGAAAAAAGTATCAAACTTTATTGAAAAATGTTTAAACATAATATTTTTTATGTAAATTTAAGTAAACTTGCATGCATTGAGGTCTCATTCATTTTGGTCCTATTAACAACCTTTAAAAGATGGATAGGGGTACTTAAAAAAAAAATTAAAATAAAACTTATTTTTTATAATTAAAATGATATTCTTAAGTAAAATTGGCTGCTAATTTCAAATTCAACATCAGTTTTGTACAAAAATTTTAGTTGTTCGCACACCCTGTAAAATAGGAGTGAACGGGGAAAAGCAGCAGTATTAGGGTTATGCTTTATGTCAAATTTGTCCAAATCACCCCTATTTTAGAGAATGCTTCAAAGTTTTTGCACATAATTTAAATTGAATATGAAATTAACAGCCAATTTTACTTAAGAATATAATTTTATTTATAAAAAATAAGTTTTATTTTAATTTTTTTGTAACTACCCTTATATTTTAAGTATTGTAAATAGGACCTAAAATGAATGAGACCAAAATGTATACAAAGTTTACTTAAATTTACATAGAAAATATTATGTTCAAACATTTTTCAATAAAATTTGATACTTTTTTCATTGAATTTTCCAAACATTTCCTAATAATGCCTGATCTATCCCTTTAACCCTCTTATTTAGGATATGTTTAACACATTAAGGGTTGTAGGTAAAAATTATTGTCAGATTATGAAAGAACGTAAAATTTTACTATATCTCTTCCAAAACTCTCCGCGCCGGCAGTAATGAGATACTCGGTTATCTTTAGTATCTGAATTTATTTAAAGAGCTTGAAGAAATAAGATGAATTAAAGACTTTAGCGATTTAAAGACTTAAGCCAAGTTTGAAAAAAAAAATGCGTATTTTCTCATAGTAAGTAGGAAAAGAAAAAATTATTGTTTAAAACTATGTCCAAATTTTTTAAAATAAAAAGAAATTTCTTTTTAGTGAAATTAAAGTGCTTAAGTATGGTTTTTCTTTTTACATTTTAAAAAATTATTTCTCTACACTAAAAATAATATCCATTTTCCACAAAAGTGCGCTTGTGGCAAAAAAAAAATTTTTAATGCACAAATGATAACCGTAAAACAAAGAAAATTAAGAAATTTTCTTTCTTTCCTTAAAAACAAATCTTTTTGTGTTAAATACAATTGCAAGCATATACTGAATAAGATAAGTAAAGTCATAAGATGCTTTTACAATTTGCATCTAACAACGTCATGAAAAGTCATAAGCAGATAAAACAGATAACAAAAGTATATAAAATTTTTTTCCTGACCCTTAAATATCAAACATCTGTTATTAAGAGATCAGGTGAAACGTAACTATTCCTGTTCAGAAATATTTAGCAAAGTTTTCAGGAGTTTATACTCATGGTATCTAACCCCCTTTTCCTACGTATAAAGTTGCGAATATCCTTTTCAGAAATATCTAACGCCATTTTCGAAGTCTGAAGTTATTAGAGGAGCCTTTGGAAACATCCTACCACAATTCTCGATATAAGAGTAGTTGAAACTGTTCTCCAAAATATTTAACACCGTTTTCCAATTTCATAAGTAAATAAAAGATATTCTCGGAATGCCTTACATTTCTTCACTAAGCCTGAAGTATATAAAATCTATTTTCAATATTATTAACACCGTTTTCCCACGTAATAAGTTAATAATATCCTTTTGAAAAATATACAACACCATTTTCCGAATTTGGATGTTATTAGAGGAGCCTTTAGAAGCATTTTACCCCAATTCCCGAAAAAAAACTTATTACAGTCTTGAGTAAATACTACCTAAATGGAACTTGTTTACTTCCAGCTGAGGACTAGGTATAATAAAAATGTTACTCAACATTACAATACAATTTTCTAATTTTATAATTTGTAATTATCACCTTACAAGCTGTTAAGATTCTAAACCCAAACTATTTTGATTCCCTAAATCTGAATTATTCCAAGTCCCTCACGGTGCCCCTGAAACAACTTAAATAAAAATGCTAATTAATCCCGATTCCAATTGAAATTTGTTTTTTAGTTGTTCAGAGTCACAAAAATCAAAGTTTAAAAAATCCGTCTGGTTAATTTTTTTTAAGCCAAAGACTGTTTCATTTCGATATTACAATAGAAAATAATAAGGCCGCAGTGCGATTCGAAAATACGTGTTTTCTAGCCACTAACGAAGAAAAATTATGTTTTGGCCTCGGCCGTAAAAAAGAATTACCCAGATCGCAGTTTCCGATCTTCGGCTTCGCCTCGGATTGCAATTTACGTACGATCTGGGCCATTCTTTATTTTTGCGGCCTACGATAAAAATATACTATTAATTTACAAAATCTTTTATAACATTAAATTTACAAAAAAAAAAATAATTGTACCAAAAAAAAAAGACCTAGAAACAACAGGCAGCTCAGGGAAGCCCAGGGCATCTCAAAATCGAAATTTTAATAAAGGTTATAAATTTAATGTAAAAATTATAATTTTAATGTAAAAATTATACTTTCAATGTAAAAATTATAGTTTAAATGTAAAAATTAATTAACTAATTAATTAACTAAAATTAACTCATTAACGCCGGGGCAGAGAGTTTTGAAAGTGTGCAAAAATAAATACATTCCCTTATAGATAAGTGGCTAAAATCTGTTCATCCTAACAGTCAAATTTCACGCTCTTTCAGAGTCTGACATTAGTTTTGATCTACGACCTTGAAATATACTCTAAAAAGAGGGGTGAAAGGGATAGAACAAGCATTATTAGGAAATGTTTCGAAAAATCAATGAAAAAAGTATCAAATTTTATTGAAAAAAGCTTGAACATAATATTTTTTATGTAAAATTAAATAAACTTTGTATACATTGTAGTCTAAAGTTGCTAGAAGAGCTTCTTAAAACATGCTACCGCAAATTACAATTTAAAAAGCAACTAACACCGTTTTCCAAAGTATCTAACACCGTTTTCCGAAGTATGAAGTTGCTAGAAGTGCTTTTTGAAGCATCCTACCTCAATTTACGATTTAAAAAGCAACTAACACCGTTTTCCAAAGTATCTAACACCAATTTCCGAAGATTGAAGTCACTAGAAGAGTTTTCTGAAGCATCCTACCTCAATTTCTGGTTTAAAAAGCAGCTAACACCGTTTTCCAAAGTATCTAACACCATTTTTCGAAGATAAAAGTTACTAAAAGAGCTTTATGAAGCATCCTACCTCAATTTCCGATTTAAAAAGCAACTAACACCGTTATCCAAAGTATTTAAATCCGTTTTCCAAAGATTAAAATTACTAGAAGTGCTTTCTGAAGCATTATCCTACCTCAGATTCCGATCTAACAAGCAACTAAAATCGCTTTCCAAACAATTTAACACTGTTTTCAGAAGTATGAAGTTGCTAGAAGTGCATTTTGAAGCATCCTACCTCAATTTCCGATTTAAAAAGCAACGAACACCGTTTTCAAAAGATTAAAGTTACTAGAAGAGCTTTACGAAGCATCCTAAGTCAATTTCCGATTTAATAAGTAACTAACACCGTTTTCCAAACTATCTAACACCGTTTTCCGAAGTTTGAAGTTGCTAGAAGTGCTTTTTGAAGCATCCTACCTCAGTTTCCAATTTAAAAAGCAACTAACACCGTTTTTCGAAAATAAAAGTTACTAGAAGAGCTTTATGAAGCATCCTACCTCAATAAAAAGCCAAAAACACCGTTTTCCAAAGATTAAAGTTACTAGAAGAGCTTTCTGAAGCATTATACTACCTCAGATTCCGATCAAACAATCAACTAACATCGTTTTCCAAAAAATTTTCTGATTAAAGATTAGAAAACACTGTTTCCCTAAGTATCTCATACAGTTTTCAGAAGTATGAAGTAGCTACAAGAGCTACTTCAAATATCCTACCTCAATTTCCGACTTAAAAAGCAAGTAACACCGTTTTCCAAACTATCTAACACCGTTTTTCGAAGTATGAAGTTGCTAGAAGTACTTTATGAAGCATCCTACCGCAATTACCGATATAAAAAGCAATAAACACCGTTTTCCATAGATTAAAGTTACTAGAAGAGCTTCATTAAGAATCCTACCTCAATTTCCGATTTAATAAGTAACTAACACCATTTTCCAAACTATCTAACACCGTTTTCCGAAGTATGAAGTTGCTAGAAATGCTTTTTGAAGCATCCTACCTCAATTTACGATTTAAAAAGCAACTAACACCGTTTTCCAAAGTATCTAACACCGTTTTCCGAAGATTGAAGTTACTAGAAGAGATTTCTGAAGCATCCTACCTCAATTTCTGGTTTAAAAAGCAGCTAACACCGTTTTCCAAAGTATCTAACACCATTTTTCGAAGATAAAAGTTACTAGAAGAGCTTCTTGAAGCATCCTACCTCAATTTCCGATTTAAAAAGCAACTAACACCGTTATCCAAAGTATTTAAATCCGTTTTCCAAAGATTCAAATTTCTAGAAGAGCTTTCTGAAGCATTATACTACCTCAGATTCCGATCAAACAATCAACTAACATCGTTTTCCAAAAAATTTTCTGATTAAAGATTAGAAAACACTGTTTCCCTAAGTATCTCATACAGTTTTCAGAAGTATGAAGTAGCTACAAGAGCTACTTCAAATATCCTACCTCAATTTCCGACTTAAAAAGCAAGTAACACCGTTTTCCAAACTATCTAACACCGTTTTTCGAAGTATGAAGTTGCTAGAAGTACTTTATGAAGCATCCTACCGCAATTACCGATATAAAAAGCAATAAACACCGTTTTCCATAGATTAAAGTTACTAGAAGAGCTTCATTAAGAATCCTACCTCAATTTCCGATTTAATAAGTAACTAACACCATTTTCCAAACTATCTAACACCGTTTTCCGAAGTATGAAGTTGCTAGAAATGCTTTTTGAAGCATCCTACCTCAATTTACGATTTAAAAAGCAACTAACACCGTTTTCCAAAGTATCTAACACCGTTTTCCGAAGATTGAAGTTACTAGAAGAGATTTCTGAAGCATCCTACCTCAATTTCTGGTTTAAAAAGCAGCTAACACCGTTTTCCAAAGTATCTAACACCATTTTTCGAAGATAAAAGTTACTAGAAGAGCTTCTTGAAGCATCCTACCTCAATTTCCGATTTAAAAAGCAACTAACACCGTTATCCAAAGTATTTAAATCCGTTTTCCAAAGATTCAAATTTCTAGAAGAGCTTTCTGAAGCATCATCCTACCTCAGATTCCGATCTAACAAACAACTAAAATCGCTTTCCAAAAAATTTAACACTATTTTCAGAAGTATGAAGTTGCTAGAAGTGTATTTTGAAGCATCCTACCTCAATTTCCGATTTAAAAAGCAACGAACACCGTTTTCCAAAGATTAAAGTTACTAGAAGAGCTTCATTAAGAATCCTACCTCAATTTCCGATTTAATAAGTAGCTAACACCGTTTTCCAAACTATCTAACACCGTTTTCCGAAGTATGAAGCTGCTAAAAGAGCTTTTTGAAGCATCCTACCTTAATTTCCGATTTAAAAAGTAGCTAACACCTTTTTCCAAAGTATCTAATACCGTTTTCCGAAGATTAAAGTTACTAGAAGAGTTTTCTTACCGATCCATCCTACCTCAATTTCCGATTTAATAAGTAGCTAACACCGTTTTCCGAAGTATCAAGCTGCTAGAAGACCTTTTTGAAGCATCCTAACAAAAATTCCGAATTCAAAAGTAGCTATCACTGTTTTCGAAAGTATCTAACACCGTTTTTCAAAGTATCTAACACCGTTTTCCGATGTCTGAAGTTGCTAAAAGAGCTTTTTGCAGCATCCTACCTCAAATTCAGATTTCAAAAGTAGCTAACACCGTTTTCCGAAGTATGAAGATGCTAGACGAGCTTTTTGAATCATGTTACCCCAATTTTCTATTTATGGAGTAGCTATCACCGTTTTCCAAAGTATAAAACACCGTTTTCCTTCGTAAAATTTTGCTAATGTCTTTTTTGGAAATATCTAAGACCATTTTTCGATTTCATAAGTAAATAAAAGACACTCTGGGAACACCTTACTTCAATCTAATAACCCGGAACTACAATCTACTATCTAGAATCTATTTTCAAACTATCTAACACCATTCTTCTACGTAAAAAGTAGCTGATATCCTTTTCAGAAAAAACTCACGTTGTTTTCCAGAGTCTAAAGTTCGTAGAAAAGGTTTTGGATGCATCTTTGCTCAATTCTCGATATAAAAAGTATCTAACACAGTGTTTCAGAACATATGACATCGTTTTTCGACTGCATAAGTGGGTAAAAGAAATTTTCATAAAACTTTCTTTTTTCACTAAACATAATTAAAATCTAATTTCATGGTATCTAACATCTTTTTACTACATATAAAGTGGCTAACTAATCCTGTTCAGAAATATCTAACACCGTTTTCTGAAGTTGGAACTTGCCAGAAGAATTTCTGGAATCACCATAAATGTATTTGAGATTTGAAAAGCAGCTAACAACAGTTAACAAAATACCTCCTACCGTTTTTCTATTATGTAATTAAATGGTAGATTTCCGAAACACCATAAGTCGTTCTACTAAGTTTGAAGTTTCTAAAATCTATGTTCAAAATGTCTAACACCATTTTTCTCTGTATAAAGTAGAAAATAGCTTTTTTTTTTGTAGGCAGGAAGTAGAAAAATGCGTTATGCATATTGTTCAGCATCCGTACTGATAGTTATGTGGGACTCGGCTTAACTGGCTTTTATCCATTAAAACTCCACTCCCTTCCTACCTTATCCGATCCTATCCCCGGACCGTTTCAACATAAATTCGCGTATCCGACAGTAAAAGTATCCCCCGGCATTGAAAGCCTAAGTACATGATCGTACATGATGTTCCATAAATCCGGCCCAAGGACCGTTCCTTGAACTGCTACTGCAGTTACTCTCCTCAATCTTGTTCCTTGCGCAGTCTCAAATCATATTTCTCAATCGCTCAGGTAACTGCTGATGAATCTGCAAAGACATTTTGGCATCTGGAAGTTCCTTAGCCCTTCCATGAAATTGCTCCATCTTGATGAGTTAAAGGCATTCTTCACATCGAGAGTCACTAGTAGGATGATTTTTCTAAAGTAGAGATTGCCTGTCTGTGCATTCTCAACGGACACGGGTTATATTGCTTATGACATCGATAGTTGACTTCTCTCGGCAGAACCCGAATTCTTGGGGAGAAAGGTAACTTGAAGTTTCAACAACCCTCAGTATCCGTTGTTGCAGCATGTTTTTATATATTTTCTGGACTGTGTCCAGTATTCCTAGAGGATGCAAATAGTTTTGCAGCCTATTTCTACTTTAGCCTTACTGATAAGGACCAGTCTGGCTCTTTTCCAGAGTTTGTTGAAGACACCCATTCGTGAACAAGTATTGTACATACGTTGTGGAAACTCGTGCGTGGCTATTTTCAAAAACTCAGTGGGTATTCCATCAGGTCCTGGTGCCTTTCCGTTTTTGAGCGAGACTACTGCTGTAACAAGCTCATCCACGGTGAATTCAGGTATATCCTCTTCTTGATCTTCTAAAAAAGTAATTTTCTTCCTTCCTCTGATGGTGGGTAGGGAAAAGTCCGTCAACAATACGGCAAACCTCCTCTTCGTTCATAACGCCACTTGCGGATATAATGCCGTATACGAAAAAAGTCAGTTTGGAGATTATTTAGGCTTCGTAAATCATTATTTTGAAATTCTGGCTGAGCGAATCTTAATATTTTTTAAAAATATTCACTTTCAGAAAAAAAAATTATTTAAATTTACCCGAATTGCGCCATTTTGGATACCAAAAGCGTTAATTTTGAGATTATGTAGGCTTCGTAAATCATTATTTTGAAATTCTGTCTCAGCGAATCTTAATATTTTTAAAAAATATTTACTTTCAGAAAAAAAAAATTCAAATTTACCCGAATTGCGACATTTTTGATACCAAAAACGTTAGTTTTGAGATTATGTAGGCTTCGTAAATCATTATTTTTAAATTCTGGCTGAGCGAATCTTAATATTTGAAAAAATATAAACTAAAAAAAAAAGAAATTTATTAAAGTACCCGAATTGCGCCATTTTGTGTACCGAAAATGTCAGTTTTGAGATTATGCCTTCGTAAATCATTATTTTGAAATTCTGTCTGAGCGAATCTTAATATTATTAAAAAATATAAACTTTCAGAAAAAAAAATTTATTAAAGTACCCGAATCGCGCCATTTTGGATACCAAAAACGTCAGTTTTGAGGTTACTTGCGCTTTGTAAATCATTATTTTGAAATTCTGGCTGAGTGAATCTTAATATTTGAAAAAATATAAACTTTAAAAAAAAGAAATTTATTAAAGTACCCGAATTGCGCCATTTTGTGTACCGAAAATGTCAGTTTTGAGATTATGTCTTCGTAAATCATTTTTTTGAAACTCTTTCTGAGCGAATCTTAATATTATTAAAAAATATAAACTTTAAGAAAAAAAAATTTATTAAAGTACCCGAATCGCGCCATTTTGGATACCAAAAACGTCAGTTTTGAGGTTACTTGCGCTTGGTAAATAATTATTTTGAAATTATGGCTAAACGAATCTTAATATTTTGAAAAAATATAAACTTTCAAAAAAAGAAATTTATTAAAGTACCCGAATTGCGCCATTTTGGATACCAAAAACGTTAGTTTTGAGATTATGTAGGCTTCGTTAATCATTATTTTGAAATTCTGTCTCAGCGAATCTTAATATTTTTAAAAAATATTCACTTTCAGAAAAAAAAATTTTTTAAAGTACCCGAAATGCGCCATTTTGGATACCAAAAACGTCAGTTTTGAGGTTAAGTAGGCTTCGTAAATCAATATTTGGAAAATCTGGCTCAGCGATTCTTAATATTTTTAAAAAATATTTACTTTCAGGAAAAAAAATTTATTAAAGTACCCGAATCGCCTCATTTTGGATACCAAAAACGTCAGTTTTGAGGTTATGTAGGCTTCGTAAATCATTATTTTGAAAATCGGGCTCAGCGATTCTTAATATTTTTAAAAAATATTCACTTTCAGAAAAAAAAATTAATTAAAATACCCGAATTGCGACATTTTGGATACCAAAAACGTCAGTTTTGAGGTTATGTAGGCTTCGTAAATAAATATTTGGAAAATCTGGCTCAGCGATTCTTAATATTTTTAAAAAATATTTACTTTCAGGAAAAAAAATTTATTAAAGTACCCGAATCGCCTCATTTTGGATACCAAAAACGTCAGTTTTGAGGTTATGTAGGCTTCGTAAATCATTATTTTGAAAATCGGGCTCAGCGATTCTTAATATTTTTAAAAAATATTTACTTTCAGAAAAAAAAATTAATTAAAATACCCGAATTGCGCCATTTTGGATACCAAAAACGTCAGTTTTGAGGTTATGTAGGCTTCGTAAATCATTATTTTGAAAATCGGGCTCAGCGATTCTTAATATTTTTAAAAAATATTTACTTTCAGAAAAAAAAATTAATTAAAATACCCGAATTGCGCCATTTTGGATACCAAAAACGTCAGTTTTGAGGTTATGTAGGCTTTGTAAATCATTATTTTGAAAATCTGGCTCAGCGATTCTTAACATTTTTAAAAAATATTCACTTTTAGAAAAAAAAATTAATTAAAATACCCGAATTGCGCCATTTTGGATACCAAAAACGTCAGTTTTGAGGTTATGTAGGCTTTGTAAATCATTATTTTGAAAATCTGGCTCAGCGATTCTTAATATTTTTAAAAAATATTCACTTTCAGAAAAAAAAAATTTTTAAAGTAACTGAATTGCGCGATTTTCACCGTAAATTTCGGTCGTTAAACCGAAAAATTTTAACCGAATTTCATGAAAATTACATATGTAACAAAAATAACTTTAAGATGCCAGGGTCGCGGAAATACGTTTTTTTTTTTTCACTACACTCTAAAAATATAGGAAAAACGCTGCCAAATTATTGGCACTACAGTTCTTTAAGCAATGCATATATTCATATGAGTTAAAATTTTTTACTATATATTATATATATTCAACTCAAATTTTAGGGTATAGTTTGGGGTGATAAAAAAGTCCCTCAGCCAAAGTTTTAGTCCTCTAGCACCTCATGGGCCCGAAATATGCCTGTTTAAAGGTCCAAAAATAGCTTGATAGCTTGACCAAATGGCCCATTTTTAAAATTACGCCATTCCTTTGAATTTACTACAAATTTTATCTTATTGGTCACATTTGAACTGGTAAAAGGTCTACATTAAGAAAAAAATTTTAGGTTATTTCAAGGCGTTAATTTTTTTTGGCATTGATATATATTTTGGACAATAACAAAAAGATAATAATAAAAAATCAATAACAACAACACCGGGAATAGATCAGGGGGGCGGAGCCCCCTCTCTCACCTATGCTAGTATATATATATGCCGATAGAAAATTATTTTAGTTTGATAATCACGCCTAGACGACAGTAGCTAGAAAAACGCGGTTTGCGGCAAAAAACGAGGAAAAATTGCAGGAGTGTCATAGGCTATACAGGATTTGGATTGATGCGAAAGAAAATTTTTGTCGCCAAAAAAACGTTTTTTCAAAAAAGTGATCATTTTTTATGTTTTCGTAAATTTTCAAAAAAATCTTAATTTACTTAAAAACTTGGAATTTTTTTGTAATCAGAAAAGTTTTTATATGATTTAGAATTGTTTTTTACGTGTCCACCTAAATTTTCAAGCAAATCGGTTAGATGTTTCCAGAGTTACATATATTTTTTAGCATAAAATTTGGATTTTAAATTCATATCCTATTCTATCCTATCCTATCCTATCCTATATCCTATATATATATATAAATCTTTACTTATGTATGTTTGTATGTCCGAACGTGATAAACGAGAACACAATAAAAGCTACAGACATCGGGTTTACGGCAAAATACGGCAAAAATTACGGGTCAAAACATAGGCTAGGATTTATTTCTATTGATAACGAAAAAAATTTTATCCAATTTTTAAAAAAAACCAAAAAAATTGAAAACCGAGGAAAAATTTTTTTATCAAAAAGAATATCATTCGATTCAGGTATATTTTTTACGTATCCACCTAAATTTTCAAGATAATCGGTTCTATCTTTCAAAAGTTACAATAGTTTTTCGAAAAGTATAAAAGTTTAGGACTAATATTATATATATTTCTAATTTTTATCAGCCACTGACGTAGTAACTGAATATAGTAACTAAAAGAAGCTTAAACAGCTATTATCAGACAGAACCCTAGAATGGGTATTCGAGGAAAACAACGAACATTTGTGGATCCTATGGAAGGGTAGCTAAGCTTTGTATTGTTGAGTACTAATTATCTGTCTCGGTTCATATGCCCGTAATTTTTATGATTTAGTAAATTTTAGATAATACTTCGGATAAAAAAAGGTTATTTTACAAAATATTGAGTAACCTAAAACAACATATTTTTGGAAAAATAAAGTCACTGGGGTTGCCGGGGCGAGCGAAGCGAGTTACTGTTACGAATTTTTAAATTATAAATTTTATAAATTTGTTTAATTAATTTAATATAAAATAATTATGGTTTTTACTTTCCTTTTTTAATGATTTGACTACGGACGTTATTAATTGTATACTTTTAATACTTACGCGTACTGTTAATCTCTATATATTATAAAGTTATAACCGCTGTCGCCGCTGCCGCCGCTGTCGCATGGCACCTTTGGGCCATCTGACACTTTTGGGCCACGCAATATGGTACTTTTGGGCCAATCTTACACTTTTGGGCCACGCAATATGGTACTTTTGGGCCAGTCTGACACTTTTGGACCACGCAATATGGTACTTTTGGGCCAATATGACACTTTTGGGCCACGCAAAATGGTACGATTGGGCCATTCTGACACTTTTGGGCCACTCTGACACTTTTGGACCACTCTGATACTTTTGGGCCAATATGGTACTATTGGGCAAAACCGGACATTGTGTGTGTAAGTGAACTTTATGGAGTATAATAAAATTTTCCATTTTCTTAGATATATACAATTTTGGGCTAATTTGATACTTTCGGGCCAATAAGATACTACTGGGCAAAACCAGCCCTTGTGGGTCTAAGTGATTTTATTTATTTTTATTTTTAAGCCGATAAATCAATTAATTATAAACCTATTAAGGAATTTTAAAATAAAAGAAAAACAATATAATCAATATTTTTAATTGAATGTAATTATTAAAATTGTATTTAAAATTTTACATTTTTTGTTCTCATGACTAACCCACTATTTCAATCACTCAACGGGGGTTGGCGCGCGAAGCGCGCAGGGGACGGAGCCCCCTAGTATATATATATAAGTACAATAACAACGCCGCTGTCGAATGACACCTTTGGGCCATCTGACACTTTTGGGCCAGTTTGACACTTTTGGGCCACGCAATATGGTACTTTTGGGCCAGTCTGACACTTTTGGGCCACTCTGACACTTTTGGCCAGTCTGACACTTTTGGGCCACTCTGACACTTTTGGGCCATTCTGGCACTTTTGGGCCAATCTGACACAAGTAATTAATCTGAGTAATTAATCTGACCAAAGTAATTATTAAAATTGTATTTAAAATTTTACATTTTTTGTTCTCATGACTAATCCACTTTTTCAATCTTTCAACGGGGGTTGGCGCGCGAAGCGCGCAGGGGGCGGAGCCCCCTAGTATATATATATATATATAATTATATGTATTTATATTTTATATTCGTAACTTTTTAACTGTATGTGCCTACTTTTGTACTCGTAACTAATAAAGTTACTCGTACCCGGGAAGGCGTGCTTTTAATTATTGAATCAGCAAATATATTGTTATTGGATAGTTGAGATAAGATTTATAGATTTGGATAGATCAGAGGTAGAAATAAGAACACAGCTAATTTAAATACCAATAAACTCGAAAGACGAGTATTATTTATTGGTAAACACAAATATAAAAGCTTAATAAACTAATTACAATTATTACAAAAACTATAATATAAGTATATTGCAAGTTCATAATACTAACCGTGATATTATTAAATAACTTTATAACTTTAATAAAAAAATATAGCGTTTATTATGTCGTTGCTAAATTGTTTAACAAAGTATTAAATTCTTTATTAAATTCTGAATTCTTAAAAGTTTGAACTTGAAAAACTGATTCTTGATTACTGATTCACGATTAACGAATACTTATTGACGATTGACGATTACTTATTAACGATTCCTGATTCTAGATTCAATTACCCTGTTTTTACAATTTTGGCCCTTATTTATATCATTGACTTCAACAACGCGTTGGTCTAGCCTTTTTTTGAGATAGGGGTGTTATTTGCCTGGTTATCTTGAGGCGTCTCTTTTAATCTTTTTTTTAGTAAATAATAGACTTTTGTTATAATAATCAAGGCCAAAAATTATTACTTATCTAAAACGTTAATAATGCTGAGTAATAATCAAGGCCGACAAACATTATAACTTATCTAAATTGTTAAATCGTTTGTGAAATAGCCAAGGCCAAAAAACACTATTTCTTATCTAAAATGATAAGAGCATTGTGAAATAGACAAGGCTAAATAAAACGTTATTAATTATCTAAAAAATATTAATAGCGAGCTCAATGCGTTCAACCAAAGTTTATCGCATTTGCGTTAACATGCCTGTTAACGCTTTTGCTGCTATATCTTTTATCTTGCTCTAACATTACTGTCGTCTAGGCGTGATTATCAAACTAAAAAAATTTTCTATCGGCATATATATATATATATATAGATTGTTATTTATTTATTAATAGTAATTTTGTATTTTTATTGTTAAGTATGCACTGTACTCTATTATCCAGATTTTCCAGTAATATTAAGGTAACCAAAGTTCGCTAAGATTTTTATATTTTTATAAGTAATTTATTTATAATTTGTTTTAGGTTACGTTTAACATAACTTTTTGTTTGCTGTACTAAAATTTTCTAACTGATATTTTTGTAATTTGTTGATATATTTTTAAAACATCTATATGTAAGTCTTTTAACTTATTTTAATTTAAAAAAAAATGTATTACATTATGTTATTATATTTCTAGCCTTGATAAAGATCCTATGCGGATCAAAAGCTCGGAATTCATTAAAATTCAATCAATAAACATCATTATTCTCGGAAAGGTCGTTTTTTAATATTATGAAATTTATTACTCTCTTTATTACTCTCTTTATTTGTTATCGAGCGATAACAAATATTGGATTTTCTTAAAATTCGTTATAAAATTTATTATTTTAATTAATAATCGAATTTAAAATTATATTAAAAATCACCAAAACATTTTTACACGTAATTTTTGAGTAAAAAAAGTTATAGGAGCAAACGTTCTTTTCATTTTATTTTGGCAATATTTTTTAAAAAATAGCTCAAAAATCATTTCCATAATACAGAACAGCACATGTTTTATATTCTGAGAATAGTTTTTGAGCTATTATTTGACAAATATTGCCAACAGAAATGAAACTAAGGTTTTTCTCGTATTACTTCCTTTGCTAAAATATCTATTTGTTCAACAAGGGAAAAAAATAGGATTTGGCTTTCAATGTAGTTGTATGCATGAATGAGCGCAGCGAACGAGTTAAATAGCATTGAAAATAAAATTTCCTACATTTTTTCCCGTGTTCTACACATAGTTTTTCTAAAAGCGAAAAAAAGATTGCCTGAAAGTAAGAAAGTAGTTCTTTTTTGCAGCTTGTAATCAAAAATACTTTTTTCTGAGCTTCATTGACTTTGAATACTGCCAAAAAAGTTTGAAAATATATACTTTCATGTGCTATTCTGTATTCTGGAACTAATTTTTAAAAAATATTGCCAACAGAAATGAAACTAAGAAAAACCGCAAAATTAGCTCACATTTTCCTAGCAACTTTGAAAAAATTTTAAAATTGAAAAATAGCTGATATTTTGAAAGCTTTCAATCTAAAAGCTTAAAAATGTGTATGAAATGATAATTCTGCGTACTAAACCCATTTAAATTGGTTTTATGAAAATCCCAAATGTTCACCTTCCCTTTAGTAAAATTTCAATAACAAGTAACACTACCCAGTTGTGACCCGCCGATTTCTTTGAAACTTCGTGTACAAGTAGAACATCGAAAAATATTCGACACATATTTTTTTATTTCTGCCACCGCTTAGTTTTAAGGGGTGAAAATTACCCTTGAAATTTACCCTCAAAATTCAATTTCAATTTTTTTTTATATCTTGAAAAGTATTCATGATTTTAGCATAAAACCAACGCGGTTTTATTTGTTATTAGAAAAACGTTATTTCAGGAATATTTTGGTCCTCAAGGGTTGCAAGCCCTAACTATTTTTTTGGCGATATGCAAATTTTTGGGATTATTTTTATTGCCAAGAATTCCATATTAACAGTAGAATTACCAAACCGGCCGAATTCATTAGAGAATTATGGAATTTAGTTGGGGTGTTTCAGGATATTTAAAAATATTTTAAATGTTGGGGTATATTTTGGGAGTTTCAACCCCTACTCAAATTTAGAGTATTTTTGCAATTTTTCTGCTTTTTTTTTATTTTTCTTGCATTTAAACAACAAATGCATCAATATTGAGAAAAATATGTTTTTCGAGAAAAGTGGTTGAAAACAACCCTTAAAAAATTAAAAATTAGAATCTTAAATTATCTCAAAATCGTAAATTTATGAATGGTAATGACAAAATCAATCAATTGTTATACAAGTCCAACAGCATTTGGATATAAGTATTAATTTAAAACAAGGGGTGAAAAATACCCTTAAATTTTGAGGATTTCAACCCCTACTGAAATTTAGGAGTATTTTTGCCATTTTTCTACTTATTTTTTATTTTTCTAGTATTCAAACAATGAATACATCAATATTGAGAGAATATGTTTTTTGAGAAAAAGGGGTGAAAACAACCCTTAAAAAATTAAAAATTACAATCTTAAATTATTTAAAAATTGTAAATTTATGAAAAGCAATGACAAAATTAAATAATTTTTTTAAAAATACAGCAGCATTTGGATGTAAATACTAATTTAAAATGAGGGGAGAAAACTGCCCTAAAATTTTCCCTTAGAATTTAATTATTTTATATATTTTTAAAAGTATCCAATTTTTTAGCATAAATATTTATCAAAGCTCTTGTCAATAACCTTCCAATAGACATATTATATGTTAGAATTATTTTAATAAAATGCTATTTATAAGTATTTACTAAAATTAGTTTATATTTATAAACTAAAAGAATATTTATATATTTAGTTCTTTTAAAACCAGACATATTTTTAAAAATAATATTGTATATTATTAATAGTTAATAAAGTTTTAACAAAATTTAAATAGTATAAAAATTAAAAAAATATGTTATTAAAAAAATAGCAAAATTAAAATTTACGCAGTTAATAACTATTGAGGGTTTAAATTTCACAATTTCATTGCGAATCACCACTTTCAACTATAGTTTATAGTTTTTACAATAATGTGGAACGTCTTTGTTTTTTGGATCAAAATAGTGATTTAAACATATATATTCTGTACACCATGCACATCTTAAACTGGCGACTTCATCACAATACTTGCAATTATTGTCAGTGCACTGAAAACAGTAGCTGACTCACACTTCAAAAAAACACACTCAAAATTTCGACCCAATACCTTATAAGAAACGATAATCTTTGAATTAAGAATTCAAACTGAATAATTAGTTTTGATGAAAAAAACTTATTGAATTATTAATTTATATTAATTTTTTAATAGATCCAAATTTTAAAAATATTATTAACGACTCTTTTATTTTAAATAATAGCTATTTAAAAAGGTATTAGGCCATTCAAGGAAGTGGATTATATATGAATTTGAGTGTCATAAATAAAGACTACTTTATCCTTACGTTTTTTGGGTCTCCGATTCCGAATCCAGGCATAAAAAATCCCCAAATTTGAAGCGTCTTCCCTTAATGGGAAGAAAACTGCCCTTTTTAGGACTTTTTCAGGATGATTTTCGTATAAATTTTAAGTAAACATTAAAAGTAACGTTACATATGTTTTTGGGGTCGCTGATTATGAAAATTTAGGTCCCCAAGTCCTAGAATTGTGTCATCTGCTCATAAAGGGCAAAAAATTCCCTTTTTAGGGCTTTTCAGAATGATTTTAGTATTAACTTTAAATAAACATTCAAAGTACCATTAAATACGTTTTCTGGGTCGCTTATTATGAAAATTGGGTCCCCAAGTCCTAGAATTGTGTCATCTGCCCATAAAGGGCAAAAAATGCCCTTTTTAGGGCTTTTCAGAATGATTTTAGTATTAACTTTAAATAAACTTTAAATGTACTTGTATAAAAATTGATTTATTTTAAAAATGTTTTAGAAAACTTTTAGAAATATTGCTACAATCTTTTTACTGCTTAAGTGTTTTGAAGGCTTCTTAATAACAAAATATAAAATAGAATAGAATAAAATTGTCAAATTGCAATTGTCGTGGATATTTGCTTTGTAGATGACTGTAAATTTTAAATTAAGTTCAAATATCCTCAAACATGTTATAATTTACCGTTTTTTTTTGTTGATATTTTGGTACTAAAAAGCTTTTAGAACATTTTAATAGAAAAAAGTTTTTAGCAAGGTTTCTATAAGCTTTCTAAAACATTTTTAATTTTCAAACCTTTTTTCTGATTTTGATCGATTCTAATTTGCAAAACGGCACACTATATTAACATATAAAATTTTTTTTTGTTGAAAATACATAGTATTATTAACTGAAGTATCATATTCGCGCTAGTATTTTTCTCTACGGTCAACTTGGGAAATAAGAAACACCCTAATAAACATGATCCATGTTAAAAGCACTTTTAAACCAATTTGATGCGTTTGAGTTTGAGTTTAATTAATTTCAGAGTCAAAAACCCTCGTAAAAACCAATTAACTTGTTTACAGTGGCATAGGCCGGCATAGGCCATTTTGACCCATATGGCTCTATGTATTATTAATAGGGCTTCAAAACCTTCCGTAACGAATTTACTAATTTAATTTCCTCCCTTAATAATATTTAATAATATTAAAACAACCACATTAATTATTTCAAGATTTTGAAATTTTTGATGATATTATTTCTTTTTATTACAAAACTATTAATTATTTGGTTCTTTAAAAAAAGCCTACATATAATGTTTAAATATTAATTTTATTTTTTTTTCTTTACCTATATACCTAAGCCTAATTAATTTTATAAATATTACAAGTTTTGCTTTTAACCTCTTTTTGTTGCAGGTACATTTCCTGTGTATTTTAATTTATAAACAAACTAAATAAAATAACCATTAACTTTATTTATTTAAATTTTGCATACCTAAACATTTTTTAACAATCATTAGTTTATTAATAAATCTTTGAATGTTTAGAACTAATTTAAATTATAATAAACGCATATTTTCTTATCAGTATATTTTTATTTTATACAATATTGATAAATAATATAATAAATTTAAATATAATCGAATAATCGATTTTAATTCGGTCAATCAGAAGGCGAATAAAAAGTTGAATAGAAGCAACTTCAGATCTCCATCGATTTTTATATAATGGATTTGTAAACATTATAAAAAATAATAATGTTTATAAACAAAAATTTAAATTTTAAGATACGTTATACATGGACTTCTAATTAATTTTTTACCGATATAAAATAATTTATTTTTAATTATTAATAATAATAAATCATGTATATATCTAGCATTATTCATTATAAATTATATAACCTAACTTTTTAGGTTGACTGAATGTTTATGTTATTGTATTTAAAATTAGAATTTGTGTATGTATTGTGTACATTATTGTGAGAACCAATCAGAATGACTCTTTGGCTATAACAATGTACATAGTTACTGTTGCGTTGAACATGTCCTTTTTAAGAAAAGGATAAGAAATATTTATTTACATATTTTGTCAAATAAAAACAAATAATTTATACTATTAATCATACAAATATTATTTAAAAATGTTATAAAATTCATTAAATTAAATGTTATTGTAAAATAAATAAAAGTACAGTTAAGGCGGCTGTCTCATTTTTTAGTTGATTTTAAAGTGATTTTAAAACTGTTTTTTTTTAAATGAATTTATTGCAAATTTATACAAATTTTTTTTTCAGCTTTTACAATAACATTAAATTATATAAAAAAAATTTTTTTTTTGTTTTTCTCAAATCGTTCATTTTGCAGAGGGCGCTAAAGCAGAGGCTCGGGAAAAAAGGTGCAAAACGGGTGCCATCATAGCGCCTATAATAAACATCCGAATTAAAAAAAAATATATATATTATTCTTTATAACATTCTTCAGTGAGTGAACCACAATGAACCAAAAATATAAAAAATTGACCAGATGGTGTACTTTGAAAGAAAAAATACGAATTTTGGGTTCAAAAATGCACCAAAAATAGGAAATAATCATCTTTCTATTGCAAATTATGCCTAGCCCGTGGTTGGCTCACTGGCTTTTACTTTAATAAATACTCTGCTAAAATTGTAGATGAATATCTTTATTAGTTTTTAAGTTCTGCTGGGCACCGTAAACGAAGAAGTCATTTTGAGAAAAACAAGTTTAAAGTTTTTTTTTTACATAAACGCCTATTTGTTCTTGTAGAGTAATATGTTAATAACTCAAAAACCATATTTTTTTTTTTCTTAAAAATTTTTTACTGTATTTTTGAATACTTTTTTGACAAGAAAAACAAAAAAAAAAAAATTGAAAAAAAATTAGACATTTTTGAGACAGCCGCCTTAATTGACTAATTGTGTATCAAAAAATTTAATTAAATAAAGGTAAAATAATAAAATATTTTTAAAATAAGTTACTCGATGTTTGTCGTTTATTACTAAATTGAATCAAATTTTATACGAATCGGGTTTTATCCAGGTCGCTTGGATAAAGTTAGCCTTATCCGAGTGATACCGGTTAATGTTGAACAAATAATATAAAAATTGTCGAGAATCGGACTTTATCCAAAACAGCTTGGATAAAGCTAGCCTTAGCCGGATAGTTCTAGCTTTATCCAGAGATCAGACTCTACCCGTAACACTATAAACAAGAATTTTGTCCCTTGGGTTGCCACACAAAGTAGCTTAGGCCATTTTATGGGAATCTTTAAAATCAGTAACATTCAAAAACGGCATTTAGGCCAAAATTACACTTGCTGCCGAGTAATATGATCGATATAGGCAAATCTGATTCATAATTATATATGAATATCATAATTATATTCATAATTATATGGGTAGATTTAAATGAAGTGAGGGCGACTTGTATGGTTGGGTCTTCAAAACTGCCCCAAAGTGTTTTTTTCTTAAAGTACTACCAAAAATAAGTCACCAGGCCAATTTTTAGCCTCCCAGAGCAAAATCTCGATTTTCGGCAGCCATTTTTGTATTTTTGACTGTCGTAAAAAGAGTAAGAAAAATGAGTCATAATTTTTTTTATTATTAATTTGATAAGTTTATTATGAATAATAAAACGATCTACATGGAACTAAAAATATATAACTTTTTTCATTATTGTTATCTGTGGCTGTAAGAAACTTACATTAGCATGAAAAATTTTTTCCTTTTAGGTCCGGATAGGAAATTTTTCTGGCTATCCGATTCCGGGGTCAAAATTTTTTTTTGAGTAGCACATGCGTGAGTAATCGCTAAGATAGGCTGTTTTTTTTCAAAAGCCGATTTCTCAAATGCCTATTAGTAAAAATTCTTCTAACAAGGCTTAAAATTTTCCTTAAACCTTATATTTTTTGGCAAAAAAAAAAATTTCGATGGGACACTGCTTTTTGGGAGTCCTAGATAAAAAAATAGCAGCTTTCAAAAGATCATTTATTGCAAATTTCAAATTTTCCGCCAAGTCACCTGACTAATCAAAAATCTGACCAAAAATTTGGATTCCACGGAAAATTTTACATAAGGATATATCTTTTCATGTATTAAGAGCGTTTATGTTAAAGCAGCAAAAATTTTAAATTGAAAGATTATTTTAATTGAAAGGAATTTTTTTATTTTTTAAATAATACTAAATTATTCTAAATTAATCAGAAAATTCTTTACCATTTACTTCATAATTCAGTATTAAGTAAGGCCATACAAAAAAATTTTGGCCCTTGGGTCTCCAGACTTGGCAGCATAAGCACTTTTACAGATTTCTTCAAAATCACAAAAATTAAAATAGCCATTTAGGCCAAAATGACTGTGAAACTGCGGATTAACGTGATCAAAGTTACCAAGTCTTATTCTTTATTAAGTTCTAAGTAAGGCTATTAAGAATAAATTTGTTCATTGGATAGCCAGACTTAACAGCTTAGGCCTTTTTATGGGAATTTTCAAAATCAGTAAAATTCATACCACCGTTTAGGCTAAAATCACACTAGCTGCTGAGTAATATTTTCTAAATAGCCAGATATTATTCATAATTATATTCAAAGAAGTCCATACATAAATATTTTGGCCCTTTGGCCGCCAGACTTGTTAGCTTAGGCCCTTTTATGGAAATCTTTAAAATCAGTAAAATTCAAAACCGCCTTTTAAGTAAAAAGGATTCATTAACTGCCGAGTAAAGTGATCAAATCTTTTACCCATGATGTAATAAATCAAGCTATACATAAAATTTCTGTTCAATGAGCCGCCAGGCTTAAAAAGTTTAGTTTATTTATAGAAATACTTTAAAGTCAGTAATATTCAAAACAATATTTTTATTTGTTTATAACTATTAAAAGATTTTTAATGGCCGGAATTGATTTTAAATGGTTTTTCAGTTGATACTGATTAATGAATTTTAAAAAACAAACAAAAAACTGATTGAAATAATGTATAACAACCTTTACGAGCAAATTCTTGATGATTTCGACCGAGCTTTCGACTCACATGAAGTCTTTATAAAGGAATGTGATGTTAAATAATATAGTTAAATATCAGAAACTTGATATAACAATGATAAAAAATCTTTTCTTAATCCTAATCATTATATACATTTGATTAAACCTAATGATAGATATACTACGTAAAAAGTGACTTTATAAACAAAAAATATTAACTAATTTACAAATAAAAAACAAAGGTTTATTAAACTTAATATATTAATATGATTTCTTCTTGAGGTGTTGTTGTTGTCAGACAATCTATATATATGTTAATAAACCTTTGTTTTTTATTTGTAAATTAGTTAATATTTTTTGTTTATAAAGTCACTTTTTACGTAGTATATCTATCATTAGGTTTAATCAAATGTACATAATGATTAGGATTAAGAAAAGATTTTTTATCATTGTTATATAATGTTTCTGATATTTAACTATATTATTTAACATCACATTCCTTGATAAAGACTTCATGTGAGTCGAAAGCTCGGACTTTATTGACATCTAAATAAAACATCATCAAGAATTTGCTCGTAAAGGTTGTTATATATTATTTCAATCAATTTAAATACTCTCCTTATTATCGAGCAATAAAAAAATTTTTTGAATATTTATTATTCAATACTTATTAACAAACAAAAAATTTTTTATATGTTTTGTGTTCCGGGCCTAATAAGTTTTGGTGCTGGAGTTTCATTGACCTACCATATATTAGATATCTTAATGTCTTTTTATTTTGATATATTTTATTTATTTTTATTTGCAAGAGAAACGAAAATTAAGAAAGTACAGTTTATATATGTGGTTTTTTAGGGATAGTTTTAAAGAGTAAATTTTCATTTAATATTAAATTGAGAAAAAACAGTAAAAAGTGTTGTATTTTAATGCAAAAAGGCAGAATTTGATAGAAATTAGTAATTTTCGATTTTATGTACTATTTTATAAAACAAGGATAATTTATCCTTTTTAAATTATATTCAGTATTTGGTTGTGGTAAGCACTAAGTCTTACGTAAGGTAAGGTTATTTTTTTAATTATTCTAACAACATTATTAATCAATCATTTTAATATTTTAGTTTTATACTGATATTTACAAAAATATAGTATTTAATTTGTTTAACAAAGATGGGGTAAAATTTTTATTAGTTTATGTAGCTATATTCTTTTTATCATTTTCAAATATTTAAAGAAATAAGTAAATGTTTCAATGAAAGAAGTTATTTTGAATTTATATATTTAATTTTTTTCAATTTTTTTATACCACTCTTTTAATGAAACATTTTTACATTATAACAATTAATATTGATAAAATAATATTAATAAGTCTTTAATATTAAAAATAAAGTATTACGCAACATGCGAGCAGAATTTAAATTGCAGTGAAAGCGATTACGTGTAGCAGTCCTGCCTGGAGTGATTATATATACGCTTTTGTTTTAAGTATCCAACACACGTTATATGCAAGTTGTTTGTAAATTTTAAAGCATAAAGAGTGAAGAAATTCTGGCTTAAGGCTTCTGTAAAAATTTTTTTCAATTTAATGTATGTATTTGATCATTTTTTAAACAAATTTAGGCATCTAACTAAGTAGTAGAAACTACAGGTGTTTGACAGTAAGGACACTCATGTTGGTTTGGTGCACAAGTTGAACATACTACGTAATGATTACATGGTGAGAGAATAACAGTACGATTTTGTTCTTCACAGACCATACATTTTGTTGCTGTTTCCTTATATAAAACCTGTAATTAAAAAATAACAGTTCAAATAAATACTTAATTTAAGTGTGAAATAAATAATTTAAGTGTAAAATTTAAAAAAAAAATTAATAAAATAATTGGAATATACAGTTCAAAATTCTTTTTTTTCTTCACACGCGCCTTAAATCAGCTCGTCTTTGGGCGAAATTGTTGCTTCTCATGCCGGGTTGTCTCAAAACAACGTTTATTGAAAGTTAAAGTAAATATTCTTTATAGTAATCCTAATTTGAACTATATTTGTGAAGTGATTGCAATATAAATTAACAAAAGTTATACTATAGTATGTGTATTAAAAAGGTTTATATTATCATTAAGAATAATCTTTATCGTTTTGTAAAATTGATTACCACATTCCAATATATTGAATAATTAATCAATTTGTACATAATAATTATGTACCGTTTCCGCGTTAAGCCAATTACGCACGCCTCTCCTCTTCTCATTTTCCCAAACACAAGCCTTTTAAAGCTCTCGCAAAAGCTCCAGGAGAACAGACTGAGAATAAAGATAACTTTTGTAGCCACAGGATTACATCAGATCAGAGATCCTTCGAGATCAAATAGACTAAATTATACTCAGGCAAACTCTCTATTCCGCTGAGTACCAATTAACAGACCTCTGCACATTTCAGTCAATAATATTATAAGTCAATAAAAACAGCATTTAATAATAAAATGACTTCGAAATCCTGTCACCATTATTATTAAACTCTTTTATTAAATTTTATCACTATTTTAGCTACTTATTAAATAGGATATATTTTATTAAAGAAGTAAATTTGTATAAAGTATACTCTAACAAAAAAAACCACGTAGTTATACTCCCTGGCTCAGAGAGTTTATAACTCCCTAAATCAGGGAGTTTACTCCCTGAAATTTCTGTCATCTCCTGGAATACCTTCGGGATAAAAATGAACCGTACGAGGAAAAGCTAATATCCTGGAGGTGTAATGTTTAATTTTCCAATAGTTTTCCGATTTTCCAATATGGCGGATCTTAAAACATGAAAATAGAAACTTTCAACATTACCTGGGGGTTTTCGAGGTCGAGAAAAACCTTTTTATTAATATTTTATTTCATTTTTTGACCCCAGCATATTTTCCGGTTTTCCAAGATGGCAGACGAAAAAACATTTCAGAATAAGCTTTTTACATTATCGGGGGGTTTTCGAGGTCGAGAAAAACGTTTATATTAATGGAAATTTTCATTTTTAGGCCCCAGAAAATTTTCCGGTTTTCCAATATGGCGGACGAAAAAAAAATTTCAGAATAAGCTTTTTACATTACCTGGGGGTTTTTGAGGTCGAGAATAACGTTTTTATTATTGAAAATTTTCATTTTTTGGCCCCAGCTTTTTTTCCGGTTTTCCAAGATGGCGGACGAAAAACATTTCAGAATAAGCTTTTTACATTACCTGGGGGTTTTTGAGTTCGAGAATAACGTTTTTATTAATGAAAATTTTCATTCCTCGAAAACCACCAGGTAATGTAAAAAGCTTATTCTGAAATGTTTTTTGTCCGACATCTTGGAAAACCGCAAAATATGCTGGGGCCAAAAAATGAAAATTTTCAATAATAAAAACGTTATTCTCGACCTCAAAAACCCCCAGGTAATGTAAAATGCTTCTTCTGAAATGTTTTTTCGTCCGCCATCTTGGAAAACGGGAAAATATGCTGGGATCAAAAATGAAAAATTTCATTAATAATAACGTTATTCTCAACCTCAAAAACCCCCAGGTAATATAAAAAGCTTATTCTGAAATGTTTTTTCCTCCGCCATCTTGGAAAACCGGAAAATATACTGGGACCAAAAATGAAAAATTTCATTAATAAAAACATTATTCTCGACCTCAAAAACCCTCAGGTAATGTAAAAAGATTATTCTGAAATTTTTTCGTGCGCCATCTTGGAAAACCGGAAAATTCGCTGGGACCAAAAATGAAAAATTTCATTAATAATAACGTTATTCTCGACCTCAAAAATCCCCAGGTAATATAAAAAGCTTATTCTGAAATGTTTTTTCCTCCGCAATCTTGGAAAACCGGAAAATATGCTGGGACCAAAAATGAAAAATTTCATTAATAAAAACGTTATTCTCGACCTCAAAACCCCCCAGGTAATGTAAAAAGCTTATTCTAAAATGTTTTTTCCTCCGCCATCTTGGAAAACCAAAAAAAAAGCTGGGGCCAAAAAATGAAAATTTTCAATAATAAAAACGTTATTCTCGACCTCAAAAACCCCCAGATAATGTAAAAAGCTTATTCTGAAATTTTTTCGTCCGCCATCTTGGAAAACCGGAAAATTTGCTGGGGCCAAAAAATGAAAATTTTCATTAATATAAACGTTTTTCTCGAACTCGAAAACCCCCCGGTAATGTAAAAAGCTTATTCTGAAATGTTTTTTCGTCTGCCATCTTGGAAAACCGGAAAATATGCTGGGGTCAAAAAATGAAAATTTTCAATAATAAAAACGTTATTCTCGACCTCAAAAACCCCCAGGTAATGTAAAAAGCTTATTCTGAAATGTTTTTCGTCCGCCATCTTGGAAAACCGGAAAATTTGCTGGGGCCAAAAAATGAAAATTTTCATTAATATAAACGTTTTTCTCGAACTCGAAAACCCCCCGGTAATGTAAAAAGCTTATTCTGAAATGTTTTTTCGTCTGCCATCTTGGAAAACCGGAAAATATGCTGGGGTCAAAAAATGAAATATTTCATTAATAAAAACGTTATTCTCGACCTCAAAAACCCCTAGGTAATGTAAAAAGCTTATTCTGAAATGTTTTTCGTCCGCCATCTTGGAAAACCGGAAAAAAAGCTGGGGCCAAAAAATGAAAATTTTCAATAATAAAAACGTTATTCTCGACCTCAAAAACCCCCAGGTAGTGTAAAAAGCTTATTCTGAAATTTTTTTTTCGTCCGCCATATTGGAAAACCGGAAAATTTTCTGGGGCCAAAAAATGAAAATTTCCATTAATATAAACGTTTTTCTCGACCTCGAAAACCCCCCGATAATGTAAAAAGCTTATTCTGAAATGTTTTTTCGTCTGCCATCTTGGAAAACCGGAAAATATGCTGGGGTCAAAAAATGAAATAAAATATTAATAAAAAGGTTTTTCTCGACCTCGAAAACCCCCAGGTAATGTTGAAAGTTTCTATTTTCATGTTTTAAGATCCGACATATTGGAAAATCGGAAAACTGTTGGAAAATTAAAAATTACACCTCCAGGATATCAGCTTTCCCTCGTACGGTTCACTTTTATCCCGAAGGTATTGCAGGAGATGACAGAAAATTCAGGGAGTAAACTCCCTGATTTAGGGAATTATAAACTCTCTGAGCCAGGGAGTATAACTACGTGGTTTTTTTTGTTAGAGATATAAATAAAAAATTGTTTATAAGTATTTTTTTAATTAATTATAATTGCAGCTACTCATTAAAAGGATTTTGAAATTTTATACGTGATTATACTAATAAAGATAAATATTATCATTTAGATAAATATTATCATAATATTAGTCAGTATTATTTATTTAATTATTTCTAATACTAGCATCTTTAATATTAATAATTAAATGGTTATTGCAAAATTTCATTTAAAAATTTTCTTAATATCTACTACCATAATTACATCACATAAATTAAAATTATAAGATCATAATTTTTACTGCTAGCAAATGATTTCTTATTTTTGCACTTTTAGTTTTTTAAAATCTCTCTATAAAAAATAATATTTTTATGAGAATTACATGAATTGCTTTAATTTAGATGTTTTTTATTATCATGATCCGGGAAAATGTATCCCCATGTATGACCATGTTTTTATATCTTCATACATGGCGATACGTGACCACGTATCAATTATGTCTCTGTATGACTATATACTCCCATGTATGATCATACATAACAATATAGAAGTTACTTTTAATTTATTAAAAAAAAAAAAAAGAAAAAAAAAAATTATTACCGGGATTTGAACCCAGGCCGCCGTATCCATAATCAAACACTTAGATGACAGAGCTAAATTGCTATTTGAATATGTAATGTGATTTTTATATGTTTATTCGTAATATTTTTTTTTCTAAATTTTAATTATTTATTAAAAATAATTAATGTTTTATTATCAATTATTTAAAATTTATTAAAATAAATAAAATTAAAATAAATAAAAAAAAGAAATAAATATAATGATCAAAAATTAAATTTTTTATAGTTTTAAAACCAAAAATTGTGTTTTCTACATCTTTTTTTAAATGCATTAATCATATCATTATGCATATCATTTTTTAAATGCATGCATATAATGCATTAAAAATTAAAAATAGCTATCTATTTTTAATTTTTTTTTTTAGTAAAAATCTATTAAGTTTTATTAGTAAAAATCTATTTTCGGCAAAAAATGAATTTATCTCAATATAACAATAGAAGTAAGATTTAATTTTTTTTTTTTTTTTATTTAAAAAAAAAACTAAACTAAATCTAAAATTTACAATTTGCTAATTTACGCATTTTTTTAAAGCTTTTATATACACACAAAAAAATCCCGTGCGGCGTCAGCCCGAAGCTGGGTTACTGCTCCACCGATTACAATGCTTTTGTTGCATGTGATTTCAGACCTCGTGAACCTTCGTGCCGTAAGAAAAATGCACGGTTTCCGGGCTGCCTGAGCCCGGAATATTAAAAAAGTAATGCGCATGATCATACGAGAGCACGATAGTATACGTACCGTGCGCCCGGCACGCATGTTGTAATAATATTTATTTGTTGGTGTATATTATGTACTATTTTTTTTATTTGCAATTATAGATAATGGAGTAAATAATGAGTTCCATCGTGATAATGAGATATATTGTTTAGATTAATAAAAGATTCAATGCAATAGAATAGATTTTTGAACCTATATTCGCGAGTAAAAAAATAGTATTTAAAAACTCCAAATCTTAAGTGAATACTACTATATTAAAGCATGCTTATTAAAATTGATAAATACAGATTTTTTTAATGAAAATTTTATGTGTCTTTTAAATAGTAATTTACAGGATGGTAATTTATCTGAATAATTGCTATACCCGTTTCAAAAATGTATTTATATTTTATATATACAATTTACCTTTATAATAAATTGCATACATATATATATAATACTTTACCTACTTTTGAAAAAGTATAATATTTTATGGGATTGACACTATATTTTCCTTGCGAATTTTCTGTTATATTTTTTAAGGATACTTTTTCAAATTAGGCTAAAGAATTTATTAATATCTAGAATTAGCCTGGGATATCTATTTTTTTTTAATATATTTTTTCAAATAAGTCTAAAGAATTTATTGATATCTTGGATTAGCCTGGGATTCCTAAGATTTTTTTATACATTAGACATCTTAAATTTACATTACACCTTTTGTTGCTTTTTTTCTATCCCTGCCGGGTCTGTAAGCCAATATTTTTAATAAAAAGTTTTAGCATTTTGATAATATTCATTATGCATAATTTAATTATTGCCTTACGGACCCGGCAGGGATAGAAAAAAGCAACAAAAGGTGTAATGTAAATTTGAGATGTCTAATGTATAAAAAAATCTTAGGAATCCCAGGCTAATCCAAGATATCAATAAATTCTTTAGACTTATTTGAAAAAATATATTAAAAAAAAATAGATATCCCAGGCTAATTCTAGATATTAATAAATTCTTTAGCCTAATTTGAAAAAGTATCCTTAAAAAATATAACAGAAAATTCGCAAGGAAAATATAGTGTCAATCCCATAAAATATTATACTTTTTCAAAAGTAGGTAAAGTAAGTAAAGATATTATAACAGTCGCAAGGTTTTAAAAAAAAACAATGTGAAGCAACTAATAAAACTATAAATAAAGAATAAGAAAAAAACGCTGCCAAATTATGGCCACTACGATTCCTAAAGTAATGACAAATAATAATCAATATGAGTTGAACATTTTTACCATGTGTCATATCTGAGAAATAAGGTTACACAATCTTATTTTTTATGTAAAAAATAAGAAAAATTAAAAATTTTTTTAATTAAGTATCAGATTCGAGAAATCAAGTAAAAACGATAAGTTCCTAGAATTAATACTTTCAGAGAAAAAGTTAAATACAACCTCCGAAAATAAAAAAAAAATTGGTGTTTTTTGTATTTTTTGGTGGCAAAAATTTTGGAAAAAATATATGTATATGCGAGTCTATACGCGTATCCGGTATCACGGCGAGAATTTTATTTACATAATTATATCTATACTATAAGCAGCTGTGATTTTTTTTTTATTTTACGACTGTACGGGCCCGTTTTTAAATATCTATTTTTATTCATGTTCTCCTGATACATTTGGATATACAAAATTCAAAATATTTTAAGGAATTCATGTACCAATATTATATGTATACTAACTCTTGCGTTATTATTACCTAATAACAGAAAAGAATAAAAATCTCCTTGCCTTATAATTTAAATATAATGTAATGATATATTTTTATTAAAAATTATCAGGATACCTCTTCTTTACTTATAACTACTGGATCAAAAAATTGAAAAGATTCCCTTTAATTAATCGCAGTAAATCGAGATTTCAATATTCGCTGCGATACATCGCATAAATGCGATATAAAAAACGTAAGTCAGATGAAAAATGCGATAAATCGCAAAAATGCGATTAAAAAAACGTAAGTCAAACCAAAATTTCGATATTTCGATATCTCAGCCTTCTCCGATCGTAAGTTATATGTAAAAATATGTCCCTCTCACTTAGAAGCAAGGAATATAGAGTGAGAGAAAAAAAAGAGATATATATAAGCAAAGCTAGCTTTTGCTTGCGATGGAGGGTCGCGTGACCGCCCCCCCTCAATCCCATAAATCCAAAGCTAACGCTTTGGCTTGATATTATATGTATTATATTTCTTTTTTAGGTTATACGCGCTCGTTTTGCAATTTAAATTAAATTAAATAAGACTTCTTATCAATTTTAAATGCAGTGTAATATAAAAATATTAATTAATAGCGCGCACTATAAAAATCAAAATAATTTGACTCCTATAACATTACCGTCATTTTACACGAATTAACTCGATATTATTTTCTGAATTTTTCTGGGCGTCAGCAGCCCGGAAATAATTGAGGAGCTGCACGATAATATTGGTAGTATACATCACAGGGGCTCGGGCTCAAGGAATACAGGATTTTTTTGTGTGTAGTTTCTTAAAAAACTTCATCAAAAAATAGTTTCAATTTTTTCAGTAGGTATTTTTTTAAAATATATATGTGTATACTTTATAGTCCGCTGAAAATAAAAATATGTGTAAAACAAGAAATTTTTTCTTTCAGATCAGATTTTATTGGCTAGAAAGTTAGTTTAAGGTATCAAAATTAAGAAATTTATAAACTAGACGCACTAGACGCTTGGCCAAGAGTAGGCGATTTTGCTAGTTTTTCACGTTTTTAAATTCTTGTTCAGTTATAACCTTTTTTAATCTATGGAAGCTTTTAAAAATGTTTAATGTGGATATTAAAAAAAGTCTCACAATTCAAATTAGTTCATTTTAGAGTGAATTTAAACCTGAAAAAAAGCAAAAGATCAATGAAAAAATAAAAATTTTAATATTTAATCAAAGTTAAAAATTTCCAAAAAAATGGATACTGGTGGCTTCCTGATCAAGAATTAGTAGATAAAGTTGAGAACAGCTATATGGATACCAAGGTTATGTTGGATGTTAAAATCAAATCTTTAACACCACAAAATCATGTTCATGAAAATCATGGGGCCCATCTTAACGAAAACAAGACAGCTCAATTTCATTTACAAAAATTCATTATTAGATATCGTTTTATAGTAAACTGAGTGTATAATAACATGTCTATAAATTATAGCTTTAATTTATCTTGTTATAATGAATCTTTACTAATTTTATTTTTCATATTTTCATGAGAAAACTTAGTGATATATGTGGAGTTTGCTTTTATCTACATTTTTCTAAATTTACTGGACTCGAAGGATTTAACTTGCCTCCTGGAATACTTGAACCTTTGGTAACTTCTGATTTTTACGCTTATTTTTGGACTACTGTTCAGAATTAATCTTTCATTTTTTATCAAATACGGTATGATCTTCATCCAGAGGTAATGTAAAAACTTTTATATTACTATTTAGGAATCAAATCTATTACCAAGTATCTGTTCATATTTTGCCAGGCAAATATGGAGAATAATAATAATAATAATAATAATAATCCAAATTCTTCAATATCTTTACTATTTTTATTGAATTCTGATTTGTTTTATTTTTGGTTCTTTAACCAAATTAACTTGGAAAAGTGTAGAACAAGCTCCTCTCTTTCATTATAATTAAAACTTCACTAAGTAAAGATTCACTTCTATTGTTTTGTTTAATCGTATTTAGACTAATCTTAAAAAACCTTAAAACCTTACTTAAAAAATCATATATTCTAAAAACTTATATCTGAAATAAAGCTTATAACTAAAATTTGACCTTTCGTAACAATTCTGCGTCTTAAACTCGAAAAAAATTCGAAAGATTTTCTTAAATTTTAGACTCTCGCTTTCATAACAATTCTATTTCTAACAATAGGATTGAAAAAACCTTGAAAGTTTTGTTTTTTTTAATTCATCTAATGAATTAAACTTTATCTTATTTCAAATCAAGCTTGAACCAAGCTTGTTACTCTTTCTAATAAGTTAAAGTTCTCAAGATTTGTAAATTTCTTATTAAAACTTAAAATTCTTTAAAAATTGAAAAAAAACCTTTAAAAAACCTGAAAAACTTGAAAAATCTTAATACATTGAAAGCTTTATTACGACAAAAATCTTTACATTTTTGTTGTCTCTGGAGGGCTTCCATAAGGTTGCTTCTAATTGTTAAACTTTTGTTCACCATATCGTTTCTCAAAATATTCTAATCAAAAAGTTTCGACAACAAATTAGTCGCCATAGATGGAAGATACTGGTTGAAATACAAAGTTTAATGGTCTACGCTGCAGTCTATTCTGAACTTGAGGTTTCTTCTTACATCTCCGTCTAGTGAATTAAAACTACTTCGCCAAATTAGAGAATTGTACAAACTTATGCATAAATACCTTTAATTGAAAGTTAATTTATCGTTAATTTATTTTGTATTGTAAATTATTTGACTTAGTAAATTAAATCTAAATGTTTTAAATTGAACTTAAAATTTATAAAAACTTGATAAACTTTATAGTAGACCAAAACATGATAAAAAAGTGTATAAAATTAAAAATATTAATCTTTATAAAAAATGTAAAACATTGTAAATTAAAAATTATATTAAAAAAATAAAATGCAACTGCTACTAAGCATTTACAATCTCTAGTCAAAAAACTTGTTAAACGTTAAATCAAGATAAAAATTTAAAAAAGAATTGTAAATAGTAAAATAATGATAATTTGTAGATAGTACATCAAGAGAAGATATTTATGTGTATTTATGAAAAAAATAGAAAGCTTCAATTTATTAAAAAACAAGTATAGATTAGAATGGTAATTCTTTTAAAAAATATAATTCTAGATTTTCATATTTATTTATTTTTATAATCATTGTATAAAATTAATTATTTGATTTAAAATGTTAAAATGATCTTTTAAAATTATCATTCAGTGTCATTATTTCCACTATAAAAAATTTAAAAAATAATAATATCAATAAATGTAAAATATGAATGGATGTATGAGTGATATTCGTTAAAAAAAAAAAAAATTAAAAAATTATGATATTAATACTATGATAAATTTAGACTTTAAATTTAAAAATTAATTTAATTTGTAATTTAGATTTATTAGCTTCATCGAAATTTTGTAAAACGCGAATAAGTTATATTATTTATAATTCATTTATTAAATATATTTATTAAATTCAACACTCTTTTGGTATATAAAAATACTAGTCATTTTTATATTATCTTTTCATATAATTCTATAACAATTAAAATACAGAAAGAGTGGGGATTTTGATGATTTGCACTTGAGTGTATGTGTGTGCATGCACGGACCCGAAATCACTAATCTATATTTCAAGTAAAATTATTAAGTGTTATCAATAAAACCTTCATTTCAATTCTTTATTCAGTCTAATTATCCTTTTCTTAAAATTATTATAAAAATATTAAACACCCATCTACAAAAGCCGCAAAATGGGATTGCAAACGCAAGCGTGAGCGCAACGCAATGCGCAAAAACCAATTTCGTATACTGCGAAACTCGAAATACACAGGTCCCATCTACAGAAACCGCAAAAGGGGGGCGCAACCGCAAGCACAATTGCGGCGCAATACGCAGAAACCAATTTTGTCTTCTATACCAATATCATTGGGCTGCGCCGTGCGGTGCGGTTATGTAGGCCTAAGGCCCCATCTACAATAGCCGTAAAACCCAGGCACACCGCAAATAAAAGCACAACGCAATGCGCAGAAGAAGATTTTGTGTATTTCGAGTTGCGCAGGAGCCAAAATTGGTTTCTGCGTATTGCGTTGCGCTTGCGACTCCCTATTGCGGCTTCTGTAGATATAGCCTAAAAGAAGATCGCAACCGCAACCCAACGCGTAGAAACCAATTTCGGCTCCTGCGCAATTCCAAATACACAAAATCTTCTTCTGCGCATTGCCCCGCAATTGCGCTTGCGCCCCTTTTTTTGGCTCCTGTAGATGGGGCCTTTGGGCGGTTCTACAAACGCCGTAAATGGGGGTCGTAACCGCTAGCACAACCGCAACGCAATGCGCACAACACAACACCCATGCGCAAAACACAATTTTGGTTTGTGCGCATTGCGTTGCGGCTGCGCCTGCAGTTGCGTCCCCTATTTACGGCGTTTTTAGAATCAGCCTTTCTGCACATTGCGTTGCGCTCACGCTTGCGGTTGCGACTCCCTTTTACGGCCTCTGTTAATGGAGCCTTATGCTTATTCTACAAACGCCGTAAATGGGGGACGCAACCGCAAGCGCAGTCGCAACGAATGCGCACAAACCAAAATCGTGCTTTGCGCATGCGTGTTGTGTTGTGCGCTTGCGATTATGACCCCCATTTACCCCCATTTGAGATAAATGGATAAAATAATTGTCATTTTTTAACGTTTAATTAAAAAAAAAAAAAAAAAAATAGCCCTTTTTATTTGAATTTTGCCCTAATTTTTAGTCAGCCACTTTTAATTTACTACTTTACCGGGCTAATTCATGATCAAGAAGCACCCAGTTCTATTTTTCGTGTGGGTATTTTACATTTTGTTAAATTAATAAAATTTTTATTCTTTAATTGTTTTACGTCATTTTTAGGCTAAAATTGAAGCCACAATGGCACAATTTTAGTAGCGAGACTTTTAAAATATCATATATTAAAGATTTTCAACAGTTTTAATCGATTAAAATAAACAAGAATTTAAAAACGCGAAAAAATAGCAAATGGGGTTATATTGAAAAAAAATTTTTAATCTTTTTTCTTATCCATGACCATACATGGCCATGTATGAAAATGCTTGATTATATACAATCATACAGAGACATAATCAATTCATGATGATACATCCCCATATATGTATTTCAATGCATAGTTATGCATGGCAACGTATAAATTTCATACATGGTCATACATGGGGATTAGAGTGAACCTATTTTTGGACTTTGTAGAAAAACTTTGCTCCCCGGGTTTTTTTGTGAAGTTTTGGTCATAAAAAGTTCCCAGTTCCAAGGATTTTGCTTTCACCTTGCAAAAACACGTGCCTGTAGCCACCTCAATTTTGCTATTTAAATAACATGGGAATTTTGAGTTTTTAGCTATACAAATTTTCACAAAAGCCAAAAAGCGTTTTAAAATGCTAATTTTTACTGGAAAACATACTTTTATATGTTGTAAAGACAAGCAAACAGCCCTGCATTCATTCCAAGGGGAATTTTGGGGCTAGATACGCAAATTTACGTGTTGGCTCAATGTTATAAAATACGTTTTTTGATAATTTTCAATAAAACGCTACATCCTCAAAAATTAACCAAAATACTTCTAGTTATACTACTTTTTTTGTTGTAAGAGTCACCTTTCAAACGACGTAAGCCGTATATTTTTGTCACTGTTTTTCTCAACGCTATAGTCAATTAATCTACTGGTAATTTTTGACCCGAAATGACCAATTTTTAAATTTATTTAAACTGCTGCCAAAATTGTAATTTTTGACGAAATTAAGTTTTATAGGCCTTAAAAATTTTTTACAAGCTTCAAGTTTCCAAAAATTTTTTACTTGTCTTTTCTTTAATTAGTTTTTAAGATATTGCTTTTCAAAGATAATGATAAAAATTGACTTTTTTTTAAAACCCTCAAATTGGGACTCTGACTTTAAATTATTATCTCTGGTTAATAAATTATTAAAAGCAGTGAGTAAAAAATTTTTAAGGCCTTAAAACTCAATTTCGTCAAAAATTACATTTTTGGCAGCAATTTAAATAAATTTAAAAATTGGTCATTTCGGGTCAAAAATTACCAATAGATTAATTGACTATAGCGCTGAGAGAAACAGTGATACAAAAACATGGCTTACGTCGTTTGAAAGGTGACTCTTACAACAAAAAAAGTAGTATAACTAGAAGTATTTTGGTTAATTTTTAAGGTTGTAGCGTTTTTTGAAAATTATCGAAAAACCTATTTTATAACATTGAGCCAACACGTAAATTTGCGTATCTAGCCCCAAAATTCCCCTTGGAATAAATGCAGGGCTGTTTGCTTGTCTTTACAACATATAAAAGTGTGTTTTCCAGTAAAAATTAGCATTTTAAAACGCTTTTTGCTTTTGTGAAAATTTGTATAGCTAAAAACTCAAAATTCCCATGTTATTTAAATGGAAAAATTGAGGTGGCTACAGACACGTGTTTTTGCAAGGCGAAAGCAAAATCCTTGGAACTGGGAACTTTTTGTGACCAAAACTTCACAAAAAAACCCGGGGAGCAAAGTTTTTCCACAAAGTCCAAAAATAGGTCCACTATAATGGGGATACATGATTGATTTTTTCCCGGGGGGTTAAAAAGGAATTTTTAGATGCTAGCCGAAAAAAATGTTAATTTTTAAATTTAATAACATTTTTTGTTGAAAACCGTAATTTATTTGGCCATTAAATACTTGTTTATTTTTAAACGTTTTATGAAATTTCAAACCAGATTAATTTTTTTATATCCTGAGTGCTATGTTATAGTAAAAGCACGCGTGATTAAATAAAATTTTTTGTTATAGTAAGAGCTACAGGCAAAACGGGAAATATTTCAAAAACATTAACAAATAGATATTTTATAATTAGAATATAATAAATCATACGTAATAAATAATAATTTTAAAAGTTTATTTTGAAAAACTTTATTAATATGTAAATTTTTAGTGTTTCTTTATAGAAAATTAGGTTGGCTCATCAGTAGATGACCAATTGAGCTTCTCTAGATAATAATTAGTCTTTTTAAATTGGTATATTTCTTTATAAACAAACATATTCCTTTCAACGACATGCTAACTAACTGCAATTCTTTAGAAGGAGTACACAAACAACGAAGAGGAGAAATGTTATTTCTAAAAAAAAGCATTATCGCAATGTTATAAAGCTATAGGTGTAAAGCCATTTTTTTTTTAAATTAATTTGCTTGTAAAGTTATTTATTACTAAATAAAATTTTTCTGGTAAAATTGATTACTTTATAATTTTTCACATGTAAATAATACAAAAAATATATAAATTATTTTACTTATTTATTAAAATGTATTTTGATTATTAAATATTTTTTAATTGTAATATAATAAATCATAATGAGACGGAACGGTAGGGGGCCTGAAGTACCATGGTTTCTTTACTGCATATAGACTTTACCAGATTCATTAGGTGAGAAAAATTGTAAATAATAAGACACGGTCATTTGCATTTTAAAAAATAAGAAAAAAAAAAATATTATATTTAACACTTGATTAATTTACATTCGTTGTGTACGTAGCCTTTTAATAGTAAAGTTCAATTGTACAATTATGCACTTAATTAAATTATTGGATTAAGTTATTTATTTATATCACTGTTACAATGCATTGCATTTAGTGAATCGATACAATTTAAAATAATAATAACCGGGTGCATATCATACATAATTTTGAATAAAAGGTGATTCAATACAATAATAAAAATTATACAGATAAGATTAAAATATGGCTGACCGCAGATTTGTCCTACTTGGAGTAACTACAAATGATGTGACTTTCCTATTTCCTTTGGGTAGAAACCACCTCAAGGTCCAGCTTTTACAAATACGAGAGGTTGTAAAATCGTCTTCAACGTCTACAGGCAAATACCAAGGGAGTAATTCACCTAGGTGTCAACCTGCAGATGCTTATCGGCTTAACATAAAGATGGTAACCAACGTCAATCAATCAAAATAAAAACTAACCTTAATGTCCAGCTCGAAGGGGACTAACTCTTTTGATTCACTTGGAACTACATCAAGGAAGGAAGACCAGGGATCAAGTCACTAGTTGAGAGATCATTTTTTTATTTGGCATGCAACACAGAAGAAAAATGAATGATTTTACGTGCGGTCGGCTCGCAATTATAATCGAGCTCGCCCATTCATTTACATAAGATAGCAAGAGAGCTTTTATAAGTAAATATAAGAGCTTTAATAAGTAAAGGATAGCAACAATGATATTTGGAGCTTGTACTTTTTTATCGTTTTTTACTTCATTTTTACTTAAGAAAAATATAATACTTTTTTATTTAAGCTTTCTTTATATAATATCAAAAACAAAATTATTTAATTATTTAAGGTAAAAAATATGAAAATAGAAAATTATACTTCGCATAAAAAGAAACATAATGATTTATCATGTGATTTACCATGTGGTTGGACATAAGGTATATTATTGACCTTTACAATTTTTTTACGATTATCATGGTTCTTAACTTATTTCAATTAAGTAGGACATAAATATATTTATTTAAAAATATTATCAACTAATTACAACTTTTTAAAATAATTGAATTGCTGTAAAATTCAAAGTTATCTTGATTCTTGAAGCGTATATACTATATTGGCATACTTGTTTCTTAAGGTAACCTTGCATTAATTGATTGCATATTTTTGCTGAGGCAAAATAAATTCTATAATAATAATAATAATTGATTTATCAATCTTAATATTAAAGGTATTAGCATTGCGTATTTTTACTATTCTAAGACCTTCTAATCCAGATAGTTCCTAAGATTCTGGATGTATATAAAACACATGAAATAATGAACGGTAAAGTTAATCCAAATTCACGCTTTAGAACCTCTTGAATGTAATTTCTGAGATAATTTTTGAGATCAGCGTCCAAAAAAACCTACTAGACACTTTGAAAATAAAAAAAAAGTTATTTTGGCAAAATGAGTTTTTGAGGGATTAAAGGGGTGGTATTAAGGGTTAATTTACCTCTGAGAATCTAACAAAAGTAATTCTTGACATCATTATTGAGTTCAGCGACCTAAAAACCCCAATTATATAATTTAATTTTAAAAAAAAGTTTTTCAAAGTTTTATGTAAATGGGATATTTGGGGTGGAAAATAGACAAATTCACCCTTCAGAACCAATTAAATTTAATTTCTGAGAGAATTTTTGAGATCAGCGTCTAAAAAAACCTACTAGACCCTTTAAAAATAAAATAAAAAGTTCCTTTGGCAAAATGAGTTTTTCTGAAGGGTGAAAAGGATAGAAATAAGGGCAAATTTACCTCTTAGAACCTATTAAAATTAATTCTTGACATCAATTGTAAGTTCAGCGACCTAAAAAATCCAATTATTTAATTTAGTTCGATTTAGTTTTAAAAAAAAGTTTTTTAAAGGTTTATGTAAATTTTGGGGTATTTGGGGTGAAAAATGGCCAAATTCACCCTTTAGAACCTGTTGAATTAAATTTCTGACATAATTTTTGAGAACAGCGTCCAAAAAAACCTACCAGAACCTTTAAAAATAAAAAAAAAAGTTCCTTGGGAAAATGAGTTTTTGAGGGGCGAAAGAGGTGGGAATAAGGGTTAATTTACCCCTTAAAAATCATTGTTGGCATCATTTTTGAGTTCAGCGATCTAAAAAACACAATTACTTAATTGAATTTTTAACATAAGTTTTCTAAAAGTTTATTTAAATTTTGGGGGTATTTGGGGTGAAGAGAGGTCAAATTCACACTTTGGAACCTCTTAAATGTAATTTTTGAACCTAAATTCTAATTTAGTAGCCTATAATATAACCACATAGCATCATTAAAATGTGTACGAAAAATTTTTTTATTACAATTCAATATTGGAGGGGTAAGGGGGTGAAAAATGGGTAGGGAAATACCCCTTGACATACTATACAATTTTCCGATTAGACGCTTTTTAGGCATTATTTTTCTGAGACGAAGGCAAAAGGTTTCACCTCGATGCATGTACTTTCATTGGCAGCGTGAGATTTGACCTTTTTTCACACTACACCCTTGAATAATATATGTATAATATAATATATACACGTAAAAAAAATATAAGACAAAATAAACGGATTACGTAGCTGAAATAAGATTAGTTCTTTAAGTTGTTGAATGGAAAGATTAAACGTTGAATTGTCAAATAAAAACATTAAACCAACAAATACTTTGTTGATTCAAGCAAAATTATAATTGTTAAGTTAACCACTTAAATCTTTGTTGAATCAACATAGTGTTAGATAAACCAACAACCTACAACATTAATATGATAATTTTAATAGTTAGGTCAATGCTTTTTCTTTTATATTAAAATATTTATTCATTCTTTCTCTTTCTATCCTTTTATGCTCTTCTTATTATTATTCAATAAAGAAATGGAATTTCCTAAAAATTATTAATGACAGTTTTAAGTATTATTTTTAAATATAAATTTCACTGCGGGTATGCATAATACTTTTGCTTATATTATTATTTTTTATTATTATAATAAAGAAATGGGATTTCCTACAAATTATTTATGATAGTTTTAATAATAATTTTAAGAATTTATCGTTCGTTATATTTTTAAACAATTAATTAATTTAGAATTGGTCTTTACGAACAAAGATGTTAATAATACTACTACACTGAGAAAATTATATAATTGTGACAATGATATCATATAATCATATTTGTACGATTATACATGTAATCACCCTGATGATATTATATCATCAGGACAATAATATTCTGTAATCCTGACAATTATATGCATATCATTGGCGCAATTATACATATAATCCTCCTGATGATATCATATATAATCAAGGCAATTATATTTAATTTTTTGTTTTTTTTTTCAAAATATTTATTTTTTGGGTATATGAAGAAACTCACAGATATTTATTAATTATGTATTTTTACCTAATTTATTATTTAAATTATTATTATTTAATAAAGTTCTTTTAAAGATTTGAATTTTTATTATTTTTATCTTTGGTATTTTTGTTAATTTTTTTTTCGCTCGCACGCTTTCGTTTGTTATCAATTATCGATACCGTAAACCCTAATCTAATCTAATCGCATATGTATTATAAAGCGCTCGCCGATCATCATTCCTATTGTGTATTATATCCTTGGTCCTTATATAGTAAGTGGAACGTATTTTTGACACTTGCGAGAGAAAAGACCTTAGCATCTAGCGGTTGAAAATTAAAACAATACACGGCGCTAAATTAAAATTTAGAATAAATTTTTTTTAAACTTTTTTTGAATTCGAATTTTGTGCGCTGCATGGTTTTAATTTTCAACCGCTAGATGCTAAGGTCTTTTCTCTCGCAAGTGTCAAAAATATGTTCCACTTACTATATAAGGACCGAGGATATAATACACAATAAGAATGATGATTGGCGAGCGCTTGCTATTTCTCTATAATACATATGCGATTAGATTAGATTAGGGTTACGGTATCGATAATTGATAACAAACGAAAGCGTGCGAGCGTAAAAAAAAATTAACAAAAATACCAAAGATAAAAATAATAAAAATTAAAATTTTTAAAAATCTTTAAAAGAACTTATAAAAAATTAGAAAAAAATACGCAATTAATTATTTGTGAGTTTCTTCATATACCCAAAAAATAAATATTTTGAAAAAAAAAACAAAATATTAAATATAATTGCCTTGATTATATGATATCATCAGGAGGATTATATGTATAATTGCCCCAATGATATGCATACAATTGCCAGGATTACAGAATATTATTGTCCTGATGATATAATATCATCAGGGTGATTACATGCATAATCGTACAAATATGATTATATGATATCATTGTCACAATTATATAATTTTCTCAGTGTACTGAATGTGGTATACATTTAAATACTCGACATAGTAGTGGAAAATTTACTTGAAAAATTTTTCAATTTTTCAATAATTTTTTGCAACTGAAAAATTGTGTAATGATGTTATAAACACAAATAAATTGAAAAAAAGTGATATTAATAAATAATAAATATTTCTCAATAATAAAAAGATGCCAGAGCCGGTGGGATTTGAACCCACGATTATTTCATATCTAGTGAAATCGCTTTAACCAACTAAGCTACGGCGTCAGGGCCAATCCACCGACTTTATTTTGACATCTTCTTAAATTTGAGAGGGCAACTCTTCGACCTAGTGCCATTTTTAATAATAATTTTAAGAATTTATCGTTCGTTATATTTTTAAACAATTAATTAATTTAGAATTGGTTTTTACAAACAAAGATGTTAATAATACTACTACTGAATGTGGTATACTTTTAAACACTCGACATAGTAGTGGAAAATTTAATTGAAAAATTTTTCAATTTTTCAATAATTTTTTGCAACTGAAAAATTGTGTAATGGTGTTATAAACACAAATAAATTGAAAAAAAGTGATATTAATAAATAATATATATTTCTCAAAAATAAAAAGATGCCAGAGCCGGTGGGATTTGAACCCACGATTATTTCATATCTAGTGAAATCGCTTTAGCCAACTAAGCTACGGCGTCCGGGCCAATCGCTAAAGCGATTTCACTAGATATGAAATAATCGTGGGTTCAAATCCCACCGGCTCTGGCATCTTTTTATTTTTGAGAAATATATATTATTTATTAATATTACTTTTTTTCAATTTATTTGTGTTTACAACATCATTACACAAATTTTCAGTTGAAAAAAATTATTGAAAAATTAAAAAAAATTTTTCAATTAATTTTTCCAACGATATCTGCTATGTCAAGTATTTAAATGTATACTACATTCAGTAGTATAATTAACATCATTTGTTCGTAAAACCGATTCTTAATTAATTATTTAAAAAATATAACGAACGATAAAAATTAGATTAATTATTAAAAATGGCACTAGGTCGAAGAATTTCCCTCTCATATTTAAGAAGATATCAAAATAAAGTCGGTGGACTGGCCTGGACGCCGTAGCTTAGTCGGCAAAAGCGATTTCACTAGATATGAAATAATCGTGGGTTCAAATCCCACCGGCTCTGGCATCCTTTTATTTTTGAGAAATATTTATTATTTAAAAATATCACTTTTTTTCAATTTAATTAATACATCATTACACAAATTTTCAGTTGCAAAAAATTATTGAAAAGTTAAAAAAAAATTTTCAATTAATTTTTCCAACGAATATGTTATTGATATCTGCTATGTCGAGTATTTAAAAGTATACCACATTCAGTAGTAGAATTATTAACATCATTTGTTCGTAAGAATGATTCTTAATTAATTATTTAAAAAATATAAAGAACGATAAAAATTAGATTAATTATAATGTTTATATGCATGTATGTATGTAATAATTAGAGTCAATATAGCAAAAAAAAAGTCCTAAAATTTCAATATTTAAAGTCAGGTTTCTCTGAAATGTTATACTGAATAAAAAACCACAAATAAAACTTAACAGAAATATTTCCTGTTTTTTTTGTATTTATAATTTTTAAATTCTTTTTGATACACACACACAAATAATTTTAACTAAGAAAATAATACTGTAAGGGCTGTTAAAGTTTACAAGATTTTTTAAAAATTATGAATTACTATTTTTTTTTTTATTTTTTATATTTATAATATTAGAGACATATCTTTACCGGGCGAGAGCAGACGCTATACTCTATAAATATTAAAATGTTTTCTTCTTCTTTTAGCTATAAACAATACTTTATACTCCTTTTATACATAACCAGTAGTGGAAAATTTAATTGAAAAATTTTTCAATTTTTCAATAATTTTTTGCAACTGAAAAATTGTGTAATGGTGTTATAAACACAAATAAATTGAAAAAAAGTGATATTAATAAATAATATATATTTCTCAAAAATAAAAAGATGCCAGAGCCGGTGGGATTTGAACCCACGATTATTTCATATCTAGTGAAATCGCTTTAGGCAACTAAGCTACGGCGTCCGGGCCAATCGCTAAAGCGATTTCACTAGTTATGAAATAATCGTGGGTTCAAATCCCACCGGCTCTGGCATCTTTTTATTTTTGAGAAATATATATTATTTATTAATATCACTTTTTTTCAATTTATAACACCATTACACAATTTTTCAGATGCAAAAAATTATTGAAAAATTGAAAAATTTTTCAATTAAATTTTCCACTACTATGTCGAGTACTTAAATGTATACCACATTCAGTAGTAGTATTATTAACATCTTTGTTCGTAAAGACCAATTCTAAATTAATTAATGATAGTTTTAACTTGCATTTCGCTGGGTATGTATAATTTACTCTGCATATAATTTCGAAAATTATTATCTGTAACATATAGTACTTAAAATTTTTTTATTAAATCGAAGTGTCATGTTAGCAGAATGGATAATGTCGCTGCTTTGGAAGCCACGCTCGAAGCCACGGTCACCGGTTCAATACCAGCAGGAGTCAAAATTTTTCTTCGGTTTTTTTTAACAGATTTTAAATTAATAAATATATAAGTGCCTCAATAAATATAAAAAAATAATTATCAAAAAAAAATAATTAATTAAAAAAAAAATAAAATAAAAAAAAAAATAAAAAAAAAATAAAAAAATAATTTTTTTTAAACAAAATTTTCACTCTGTTTGAATCAACTAAGTAACTATGACAATTCAACAAATACTTTGTTGGCATATTTTAACAAAGTTATTTGTCAATATAACTTAGAATTTTTTCCGTGTATATTTAAAAAAATACTTTGAATCATTATTTCCTTGGTTGATGTCTTTGCTTTTTTTACGGTCAATTTCTTCACACAATACTCCCGCGTTTGGCACTAAATTTTGATTTTCTTTAGGCTGCGTCTATTTACCCAGATATTCTGGATAAATAACCTCGAAATTTTATAAACTTTTTTTCAAAGATTTAATTCAAAATTTTTTTAAAAATATATTTAAATCTTATAAAGCATTTAAAAAAATATTTAATTTTTCAAAAAAAATTTAATTTTCAGTGAAGAGTGCAGAAAAGCAAGCAAAACAAACCTCAAGTCGAGTTTCAAAAAATTTTTTTTTGTAAATGTGTGAGTGCATTTTACGTAAAAAATTTCTGGGTAAATAGATTTTGCGTTTTCTTTACTACGAGTAATTTTCTCCATTCTCAAAAACGTAATTTGCCGAATGATTAAGGTATTCTACATGGATCATCTGCAAAATAATTTTTAGGTTAAAAATATTTTTAAATTTATTTTACTGACAAAATTAAAAAAACTATTAAAATAATGTATTTTGAACTTGACACTTTTTCTTAAAATTTTTGCATATTATTTTTCTTCGTCTGTGTGTTTAATTATATAGCTGTTTCTCCTTCTTTTGCATTACGAATAAATTTTTAAACCAAAACATGTATGACATCTAAACAAAAAATTAAACCGAATTCACTTTTGTAAAACAATTTTTTTTTTAGACGTCATACATGTTTTGGTTATGAAAAACAGTAATAACCTATAATATTATTGAAATTTAGATTTTATAAAAAAATATAAGTTAATTTAATTTATACTAAAAAAATTTTAATTATAATAAAATAATGAATTATGCATTAGTTTTTTTGGATAGCAATTAAATACTAGCATTGAAAAAAAACCTCAAACCGAACATAATGCAAAAGAAGAAGAAACAGCTATAATTAAATACACAGACGAAGAAAAATAAAATGCAAAAATTTTAAGAAAAAGTGTCAAGTTCAAAATACATCAATTTAATAGTTTTTTAAATTTTGTCAGTAAAATAAATTTAAAAATATTTTTAACCTAAAAATTATTTTGCAGATGATTTAGGGTATCTTAATCATTTGGCAAATTATGTTTTTGAGGATGGAGAAAATAATTACTCGTAGTAAAGAAAATTAAAATTTAGTGCAAAACGCGAGAGTATTGGGTGAAAAAATTATCTGTAAAAAAAGCCATAATCAACCAAGGAAATAATGATTCAAAGTATTTTTTAAAGTATATATTATACAGGATATATAATATATTACCTGGGGGTTTTCGAGGTTGAGAAAAACGTTTTTATGACAAAATTTTCATTTTATCTCCCCAACATATTTTCTGATTTTCCAAGATGGCGGACAAAAAAAATATGAAAAAATCAACTTTCTACATTACCTAGGGGTTTTTGAGGTTGAGAAAACCGTTTTTATGACTGAAAATTTTTATTTTTTCACCCCAAAATGTTAATAAAAAATGTTTTTTTCCGACAAAAGAAGTGCCCTAAGATCCCCAGACAATGCTGAAAATTTTCACTCATAAATACGTTTTTCTCAACCTCGAAAACGCCTAGGAAACGTAGAAAGTTGTTTTTTCATGTTTTCTGGTCCGCCATTTTGGAAAATTGGAAAACATTTTGGGGTGATAAAATTAAAATTTTCAGTCTTTTTTCAATTTTTGTCACAAAAAAATGCTAAAAACACCAAAAATTTTTTCTTTTTTTAATTGGTACTTAATTTTTTCCTATGAAAGTACCAATACCTGAAAATATGGTTATTACTCAATATTTCCAATTTAACAATTAATTTTTTGAAATTTTTTTTCTCATAACTTTTAGCATAAAAAAATTTTTAAAAACAGCAATATTTTTTCCTTTTTGAAAGTAGTACACTCATTTTTTCTGGGAAAGAACTAGTATAGAAGTATCCTTTAAAGTTTTAATGTTTTGGATCTAAACTTAATTTTTTCAAAATTTTTTACATAAAAAAATAAAAACAATAGCAATATTTTTTTCTTTTTGAACGTATTACCTAATTTATTTATATAAAAGTACTAATATTCGAAAATATTGTTTTTACTCGATATCTCAAGCTTTTTGAAAATTTTGTTCTCAATATTTTTTTCATAAAAAAAAAATAGCAATATTTTTTTTCTTTTGGAACGTTGTACTTAATTTTTTACATCTAGAATTATCTAGAATTATCGTTTTTACTAGCAAAAATAGACCATTAAAGGGGCGATTTCATGGAGCGTATTTTTACTAGATTTTAGGGGCACTAGAGTAGAAATAATTAATTATGACTCAAAATTTATTAAATTTCTGCTCGAGCAGGGTCTATAAATTCGCTTCTAAGCAAAAATTTAATTAATTTTTAGTGATCATTACTAGAGTTCAATCTATTCAACTCTAGAGTCCCCAGATTCTAGTAAGAATACGCTCCATGAAATCGACCCTTAACTCTTTCCTGAGGAATCTCCCTAAATCGTTCTCTGTGTGACTTGCATTAAAACGCGTGTATGGAGTAGTACTACAGCTATGTAGTAACGTTTAAAATTATTTTTATTCATTAAATATAAAAATATTAGTTATTTACAAATGATTTATCAAGTATTTTATTTGAAATAAATTAATATATTAAATAAATAAAGTAAAATAAACTGCGTAAAGCGTGTATCACGTGACTTGTGGTGGGGGCAATTCCTCAGGAAAGAGTTAAAAACATTTTGTTATTGTTAATGAGGAACCGTAGTGCCAATTATTTGGCAGTATATATTTTTTTTTTTTTAATCAAGTCCGAAAGTAATATTTACTTATGTAAAAAAAATTAGTATTTCAATCAATATTGTCTTGAATAAAGTTGTTTAAAACTCTAAATGTTATTAAATTCGAAAATGAATGGTTCTAAATTAAGGTTGAATCAGGTGGATAGAAATAGCGTTTTTTGAGTAAAAATTTCTGGAGATCGAAACTTCTGGAATGTTTAATATTTTTAGCCATTGATCATGATATGTGTCCCTTAAAATTAAAAAATAATTTTGAAAATTTATTGACTACTGACGGAGATATTAGCGCTTGAAAGGCTATTGCCGGATAAATATAGTGATTTGGCCCCCCTCCCCAATCTCAAAAAAATTATTTGCATCCGAAAAATATTATAAAAACTAACTGATCGCCGTTGGAATTAGCTTCCTAGCCCATATTAGGCGCCCTTAAACCTTAAAAAACCTTAAAAATCGTGTTTTTTTGCGTTTTTTTTTTTTGTCTTCTCCGCACTGTGATGAGCTACTAATCTGAAAGTTGCGTAGAAAAAAAGGGCACAGAGTGTATTTTCAATCTTCATTGGTTTTAGACCTTTAAGACCATTTTAAGACCCCGAAAATTTATTTTTAATTTTCGAAAAATTGGTTTTTTTGAGCATAAAAAAAAAATAACCAGCGTTAAATTTCTTCAAACTGACCTAAAAAGTTGAAAAAAAGTATATTTTACTGATATCAGTCTTGTCCTAGAGGGGGAGCTCATCTCCACACCTTCAAAACTCAAAAAACGCGTTTTTTTGCCTCTACACGATTAAAATGCAATAGAATTGCAAAAATTCGTTTTGGAACCTCCCTAAATCTTTTTGAGCATCTGTTTATACGTTTTAACTAAAATATATTTCATTAATTATTGTTTTTAGACCCTTATGACCACTCAAGACCACCTTAAGAGCCCAAAAATTGATTTTACATTTTCGAAAAATCAGTTTTTTTGAAATTAAAAAATTATACCTGCCTTTAATTCTTTCAAATTGGACTAAAAAGGCAAAGAAAATTATTTTTTAACGATATCAGTCCTGTCCTGGAGGGGGAGCTCATCCCCACCCCTTGAAAACTCAAAAAAACGCGTTTCTTTGACCCTACACGATTAACCCATTAATTCCTAAGAAGAAACTGCATTTGACAGAGCTGTAAAACCTATTCCATTTAGAGCATTTGACTCAAATTAGTAAAATAAAACACAAAAAAAATTTCAAAATGGCGGACATTTATAAATGGCGGACTAATATGGTGGTCAGAAAAAATTAAATTTTGATATTTTTTGATAAAAATTTGTGTGAATGGTATTTTTTGGGTGCTAATTACGAATATATAGTTATTTATCAAAAATTTTTAAATGGCGGAACCAATATGGTCGTTGAAAAACTCGATATTTCGAGATTTTTGACGATTTTGAGCCTGAGCAGAAACTGTAAGTTATATAACCATAAAACCGGTTTCATTTAGGGCATCTAAACATGTAATGTGAAAAAATATTTATTTATCTATCTATTTTTCAAAAACTCAAAATGGCGAGATTAAGAAGAAACTGTAAGTTTCTTCTGTGTCCGCTATATTGATCGGCCATTTTGAATTTTAATAAATAATTTTCATTTTTTCATATAACATGTTTAAATGCCCTAAATAAAACCGGTTTTACGCTTATACTATTTACAGTTTCTTCTCAGGCTCAAAATCGTCAAAAATCTCGAAATTTAGCATTTTTCAGTAGCCACATTAGATCCGCCATTTTGAGTTTTTGAAAAATAGATAGACCTTCGTAATGAGCATCCAAAAAATACCCTGTACACAAATTTTGACCAAAAAATAACGAAATTTAGTTTTTCGTGTCCGCCATCTTTATCTACCATTTTGAATTTTTTTTCGAAAAAAAAATTATATTTTCACATAAAATGTTTAAATGCCCTAACTGAAACCGGTTTTATGGTTATATAACTAACAGTTTCTGCTCAGGCTTAAAATCGTCAAAAATCTCGAAATTTTGAGTTTTGCAACTGCCATATTGGTTCCGCCATTTAAAAATTTTTGATAAATAACTATATATTCGTAATTAGCACCCAAAAAAATACCATTCACACAAATTTTTATCAAAAAATATCAAAATTTAATTTTTTCTGACCACCATATTTGTAATATTTTGGAGGAAATATTTGGGGAAATTGTAGGAAAATTGGTTTGGGTTTATAAATAAATTCATACGTGATTAAAATAATAAAATAATTATTAAAACGCACTTATTGAATGTATTATATACAAATAATTAAATGTTAGATTAGTGGACTGTATAAATATAGTTATTGATCGCTGGCGTTAAAGAAAAATGAATTAATTTGAATTAATTAAATTAAATTTAAGCACTGTTTTAGTTCTATGATAACTTTATGTTTAATACGCTGGGCGGTGCATGACTAAAATTGTCTTACGAGCGCGACCGCCGACGCGACCACAGAATGAGAGCATGAATCGGTTTTATAGAACCGGTGAAAGTTTAACGTGAGAGAAGGGGCCCTAAAACGGGGGGCCAATAAATCAAATAATTACAATATCACGTAAAACATTATTTACCGCGAATATTCAACATGAAAAAATAGAAAAATATAATTTTATAGCTATAGGCCGCAACAATATTAGTCCGCCATTTATAAATGTCCGCCATTTTGAAATTTTTTTTGTGTTTTATTTTACTAATTTGAGTCAAATGCTAAATGGAATAGGTTTTACAGCTCTGTCAAATGCAGTTTCTTCTTAGGAATTAATGGGTTAATCGTGTAGGGTCAAAGAAACGCGTTTTTTGAGTTTTCAAGGGGTGGGGATGAGCTCCCCCTCCAGGACAGGACTGATATCGTTAAAAAATAATTTTCTTTGCCTTTTTAGTCCAATTTGAAAGAATTAAAGGCAGGTATAATTTTTTAATTTCAAAAAAACTTTTTTTTCGAAAATGTAAAATCAATTTTTGGGCTCTTAAGGTGGTCTTGAGTGGTCATAAGGGTCTAAAAACAATAATTAATGAAATATATTTTAGTTAAAACGTATAAATAGATGCTCAAAAAGATTTAGGGAGGTTCCAAAACGAATTTTTGCAATTCTATTGCATTTTAATCGTGTAGAGGCAAAAAAACGCGTTTTTTGAGTTTTGAAGGTGTGGAGATGAGCTCCCCCTCTAGGACAAGACTGATATCAGTAAAATATACTTTTTTTCAACTTTTTAGGTCAGTTTGAAGAAATTTAACGCTGGTTATTTTTTTTTATGCTCAAAAAACCAATTTTTCGAAAATTAAAAATAAATTTTCGGGGTCTTAAAATGGTCTTAAAGGTCTAAAACCAATGAAGATTGAAAATACACTCTGTGCCCTTTTTTTCTACGCAACTTTCAGATTAGTAGCTCATCACAGTGCGGAGAAACAAAAAAAAAACGCAAAAAACACGATTTTTAAGGTTTTTTAAGGTTTAAGGGCGCCTAATATGGGCTAGGAAGCTAATTCCAACGGCGATCAGTTAGTTTTTATAATATTTTTCGGATGCAAATAATTTTTTTGAGATTGGGGAGGGGGGCCAAATCACTATATTTATCCGGCAATAGCCTTTCACTAATTTTTGAGGTTCTTAATTAATCAAGACTTTTTTATAAAGAATCTGATTTTAAAATCTTTGAATATAATATTTAGGACATCATTTAGCATCGATTCACTAAAAAAAATTTTGATTTTCTACATTTCGCCGCGAATAAATTGACTTTTTGAAAAATTTAGGTTAGGCCAAAAATCAAAAAACTTGAAATATATTTCACATTATTGTTAAAAATTAAGATATTTTTTAGTGAATCAATGCTAAATAATGTCCTAAATATTATATTCAAAGATTTTTAAAATTAGATTATTTATAAAAAAGTCTTAATTAATTAAGTACCTCAAAAATTAATGAAATTTCAAGCGCTAATATCTCCGTCTGTAGTCAATAAATTTAAAAATTTTTTTTTTTAATTTTAAGGGACACATAACATGATCAATGACTAAAAATATTAAACATTCCAGAAGTTTCAATCTCCAGAAATTTATACCCAAAAAATGTTATTTCTACCCACCTGATTCAACCTTAAAAGAGATTTTATTTTTTTCAAATTTTGATGAGACTAAGGTATTGCATTATTTTATTTAAGAAAATTGAACTTTTTTTTTAGAAAATAATTATTTAAATGTTATAATGTTATGATTAAAAGAAGATCCTTATTAGATTTATATGTATATGCTATAAGTTATATCGTGGAATGTCTAGCTTTTAAAATCTGTAATTGATTAAAAATTCTTTTAGTTATTGTCACTATAACCTTTAAAATTCATCAATTGCAAATTATGTTATCTAATCACTAACCGTTAAACAAAATTTCTTTTACTTATGAACTATTTTTTCGTTTGTATCTGATTCTCTATATTTTCCTGGACCATTTCTTTCGGAGTTGTCCGAACTTCAGAGTCAGTTATCTCGGTTAATGTTAAATCAGTGAACTTTCATTTGGAGAATGGGAGGAAAACTATTTTGTAAGCTTCTTATTTCATAGTAACTCATTTCATAATTATTCATCTCGTAATTATTCATTTCATAGTAGTTCATTTCATAATAATTCATTAAGGCTTTAAGTATATGATTAATTATGTTATCATCGTAAATACATTGTACGCACATTGGCGTTTTCCCTATTTTATTAGCAATCTGAGAACATTAGTAGCTTATATTAATATTTATTTTTGAACAAAAGAAAAATTGCATGCACTTTAGAAATCGCGAATTAAGAATTTATTTGATTTCTCCGTCTAGATACTCGATATCTATTTTTTTTTGTTATTCATAAGTTTCTTGCAGTGCATCTTGTAAATGATTATTCATGTAGCAGAGAATTATGTAATTATTTATTGTAAGCGTGTATGCGCTTTCGGTATTTTATTAGCAATCTGAAAACTTTAGTAGCCTGTATTATTATTAATTTTTGAAGGAAAAAAATTGCATCCACTTTAAAAAGTGGGAATTCTGAAACAATTTAGTTTCTCCGTCTAGCTACTCAATATTTTTTTTTCATAGTTTAATAAATTATATTTACAGTTTTGGTGCAGTTATTATTCATTTCATATATATTTTCATTATTTATTATTTCCATTCATTCAACATTATTTACATACCGAACAATCCACGATATACTTAAATTATTTAATTTTTTTATTTTCAATTTGACTTGCAAATACTTGTAAGACATATTTCATTACTTATTTTATACTTATACAAAGGATATAAGATTATTATTTGTAAAATGAATATATTTGAGAATTTTTAATCATTATTTGAGAAAAAAATTTTCAAAAAATTTGAGATATCGAGTAAAAACAATATTTTCAAATATTAGTACTTTTATATAAATAAATTAGGTAATAAGTTCAAATAGAAAAAAATATTGCTATTGTTTTTATTTTTTTATGCAAAAAATTTTGAAAAAATTAAGTTCAGATCCAAAACATTGTCTATAAAGGATATTTCTAAACCTAGTTCTTCCACCGAAACAATGAGGTATTATTTACCTTATTTACCTTATTTTTTTTACCTTATTTATTTTACCTTATTTATTTACCTTATTTTTTTATTTTTTATTTACCTTATTTATTTTACTATGTATATAAAATCAAATTATTAAATGTTAAATATTTTATTTTTATCAATTATATATTTAAAGAGTTTTGAAGGATAATGGTGTTGGTTATGGATAAATAATGATAACACAAGCTAATTAGTTAACAACAACGCTTTAATAATAAGAAGCGTACAGCTTGAGTTCTAAAGGAACACTGCTGTAACGATGTCAGTTCTGTATAGCAGAGGGCGTGTATTCTAACACACAAACACACGCATATAATTATACAATATAACATTTACATAACAAGTTTACTAAATTTTGTATATAAATAATTACTTACTTTTGAAAAAGTATAATATTTTATGGGATTGACACTATATTTTCCTTGCGAATTTTCTGTTATATTTTTTTAAGGATTTTTCAAATTAGGCTAAAGAATTTATTCATATCTAGAATTAGCCTGGGATGTCTATTTCTTTAAATATATTTTTTCAAATAAGTCTAAAGAATTTATTGATATCTTGGATTAGCCTGGGATTCCTAAGATTTTTTTATACATTAGACATCTCAAATTTACGTTACACCTTTTGTTCCTTTTTTTCTATCCCTGCCGGATCCGTAAGGCAATAATTAAATTATACATAATGAATATTATCAAAATGCTAAAACTTAAAAATTATTTTTTAAATTAAAAATATTGGCTTACAGACCCAGCAGGGATAGAAAAAAAGGAACAAAAGGTGTAACGTAAATTTGAGATGTCTAATGTATAAAAAAATCTTAGGAATCCCAGGCTAATCCAAGATATCAATAAATTCTTTAGACTTATTTGAAAAAATATATTTAAAAAAAAAATAGACATCCCAGGCTAATTCTAGATATGAATAAATTCTTTAGCCTAATTTGAAAAATCCTTAAAAAAATATAACAGAAAATTCGCAAGGAAAATATAGTGTCAATCCCATAAAATATTATACTTTTTCAAAAGTAAGTAAAGTAAGTAAAGATATCATAACAGTCGCAAGGTTTAAAAAAAAATTATGTGAAGCATTTAATAAAACTATAAATAATGAATAAAAAACGCTGCCAAATTATGGGCACTAAGATTCCTCAAGCAATGACAAATATTCAATAAGAGTTGATATGTATATATATGTATATGCGAGCGTATACGCGTATCCGGTATCACGGCGAGAATTTTATTTACATAATTATATCTATACTATAAACAGCTGTGATTTTTTTTTATTTTACGACTGTACGGGCCCGTTTTTAAATATCTATTTTTATTCATGTTCTCCTAATACATTTGGATATACAAAATTCAAAATATTTTAAGGAATTCATGTACCGATATATTTTTGTACTAACTCTTGCGTTATTATTACTTAATAACAGAATCGAATAAAAATCCCCATTCATTATAATTTAAATATAATGTCACAGTATATATGTAAAAATTATCAGGATACCTCTTCTTTACTTATAACTACTGGATCAAAAAATTGAAAAGATTCCCTTTAATTAATCGCAGTAAATCGAGATTTCAATATTGGCTGCGATACATCGCATAAATGCGATATAAAAAACGTAAGTCAGATGAAAAATGCGATAAATCGCAAAAATGCGATTAAAAAAACGTAAGTCAAACCAAAATTTCGATATTTCGATATCTCAGCCTTCTCCGATCGTGAGTTATATGTAAAAATATGTCCCTCTCACTTAGAAGCAAGGAATATAGAGTGAGAGAAAAAAAAGAGATATATATAAGCAAAGCTAGCTTTTGCTTGCGATGGAGGGTCGCGTGACCGCCCCCCCTCAATCCCATAAATCCAAAGCTAACGCTTTGGCTTGATTTTATTTAATTAAGTGTTTACCAAATATTAATTATGTATTCAAAGAATTTACTAAGATTGTATATAATGAATGTACCAAATTTTTTTTGACAAATAAACGCAATAATAATAATAAAAATAAAAAGGAAAAAATATTGCTGTTTTTTTTTATGCTAAAAGTTTTGAGAAAAAAAATTTAAAAAAATTAAGTGTCAAATTGGAGATATCGAGTAATAACCATATTTTCAGATAATGGTACTTTCATAGGAAAAATTTAGGTACTACTTCCAAAAAGAAAAAATATTTGTTGTTTTTTTTATTATTTTATGCAAAAAATTTTAAGAAAAAATTTTTTAAAAAATTATGCATCTGATCCGAAATATTGAGTAAAAACCATATTTTTAGATATTAGTACTTTAACAGAATTAAATGAGGTATTACAATAACTAAAAAATGTATATATTGCAGTTTAATTTAATTTAATTTTTTTTTAATTTTAAGAAAAAAATTTTGAAAAAATTATATTAATTAAAAATTATATATTATTATACGAGTCTTTCTTTGTCAAAACAGCAATGGTTGACAGGTGGGGTTGTCGGATCAGCCTCAAATTTTCCCATGTTTTTATGACATTAAGACAGGAAAATCCTGAAATTTTCAGCCCTCTAGGTCTTCATCAGCCCAAGTTATGCCCAATCAAACTAATTGGGTGGCTCTCAATCAGCATTGGTGCTTTTTGGGAAAATGCTAAAAAATGATAAAGAACAGTTTGAAAAAATATTCTGAAAGTGTACATATGTTGGGAAACCTTCAGTAAATCCATTTCTGCCATTAGTTTTTCGGAAAAACCCCAGAAACTCCGGAAAATGGGAAAACGTGTTTTTGGAAAAACCAAAATAACTCTTTTGTCATTTTTTTTTTGAAAATTTTTTTCAATCGGAATACCATTGAAATAGCCATAAAGTTTTTTCTACTTCGGCCAATAAGGGTCGATTTTAGTCTGGTTTAGATTATTTTTACATTTTTCATACTTACATATGTAATAAACCATCTTCGATTGATTGCGGTATCAAGAGTAAGTGCAGGAATGATTGTATGTTAGTGCAACACCTGCAGTCATCCGGATAACCACAGTACGTCTTAATATTAGCCTGTACTAGGCTAATTGGACTTCAAGGACTTCAGGTTTTTTGGTGCAGTGTATGTACTCCACATACTGGCTACTTTTGGACCATACTTCTTCATTTCGAAGCATTAGGCCAACCACATTCTCGGGTGTGATTTGGCCGATGTTAGTTTATAATTGAAACTTTCTAATGGACCATCTGTCGCATTTGAAGAATGTGTGTTCCGACGTATCTTCTTTGCCAGGGCAGTATATACATTCAGCGCTATTTCTCTTTTGGATTCAAAAGAGGTAGGAGCAAAAAAACCCATGTCCGTTTAAGAATTGGGTAAAAAAATAATTAATTTCCCCATGCCCTCTATTTATCCAAGGTGATTTCTCTCCTATCAACCTCTTGGTCTATTTGGTCTACGGGTAGTCGGTCCAATGGTCCTGCCACTCGCTTAGGCTGATCTGGCGGGAAGTAACCTTTGCACGGTCAATTCCTTTCCTCTCTTTGTTCAGATAGATATAATTTCTCTCGAGAGCCAGCAGATCTATTGATATTTCCCCGGCGATGACTAGAGCTGCCTCCAAGGACACTGTGCAATAGGCAAACCTCCTTGCCTCTGGACGCTTGTAGGCTTAGACGCATAAGTAAACTTCTTTAGGCAGCCAGTCTATACTTCTGCACCATACAGGAGTATGGAGTGTGTGATCGACATAAGCAGCCTTCGCTTTCCAGTCTTAAGTCCGCATGTGTTTCGCATGAGCCTGTTTAACGCAGCAGTGAGCCTGGCAGCCTTCTCCGTGCTTCTCATAATCTGCGCCTTTAAAGTCAGTTTCGTGTCCAACAGCTATTTTAAGTAATCCTTCGTTTCTATCCTGTCCTCCCCAATATATATTGGTATGATGGTCTCAATATGTTTACGGGTGAATAGGACAATCTCGGTCTTCGTAGACCTGTTACGAGGTACCGAGGCAACCTCGTTCGATACGAGGCGAGGTGAGGCGAGAACGAGGCGAGATTGAAAATTTTAAAACCTCGTTAAACCGAGGCGAGCCCGAGATTCAAATTTTCAAAACCTCGTTCTCGCCTCGCCTCGCCTCGTCTCGCCTCGTTTTGCCTCGTAAATTTTTAAAAAATTTTTACCAGAAATATCTTCTCCAAAAGGCAGAAGTTTATATGCCAGTTATTATGAAATTATGTATATTAAAAATATCAAATATGAATTTTGTTTGACCTGTGTTAAAAATGATAAAGGGGAATTTAAAATTGGATTTAAGATGACTGGGCATAATACTAAAAGTTTGAGAACTCATCTTCAAAAATGTCATACTGATTTTGGGTTGTTAGAAAATAAAAGAAAAAATGTTCTGTTTATAGCTGGTAACAATTTGCCATTAAATTTTTTTGATAAGTCTCTTAATAAAGTTTATCTACAAAATCCTCCAAAAAATTTATCACATCAATAAAAATTACGTGAACATACTATTGAAGAACACAAAATAGTTAATTGGGGTATTTGCAGGAAAACTTATCCAAAATCAGTTTTACTTTTGATGGATGGTCATTTAGAAATCTTGATCATTATTATGGATTAACTGGGCATTTTATAGATAAAAATTGGCAGTTAAAATCGACTGCACTGAATTTAATTTCAGCCAAAAAACAATATTCTGGGTCTGATATGAGTAAACTTTTTCTTCAAACTTTAAAACAATTTAATTTATTAAAATAAATTGGCTGTATGTACAGTGGTAAATCACATACTCAAGTTAATGAATAAATTTTTATAAAACTAATAAAAATTTAACTGGGCAAATATGCTCTGTAGTTTTCATTTGTAAATAAAGTAAAAATGTATAGTAAAATGTTAAATAATTTTTTTTTTTTTTTTTTTTTTTTTTTATTAAGTAGATTATCGTACAGGGTTGTACAAAATTTAGAATTACATATTGTTTACAGAAAAATGCGTGTGCGCAGTGTAATATAATAATAATTTTAAAGTATAAAGACTAAATATTTTGATATAATATAAATTGTATAAAGTATAATATACATTATATACAGAATTAGCTAGAAAAATTAATGAATTTCATAAGACAATAGGGGAGAGGGACAGGGTTTAGCATTCTTACGGAGGTTGCAAATAGATTCAAAGGGACTCGTAGTATAAAGAAGAGGGGAGGAAATAAAGAGGGAGGTAAGAGTAGCCGATTATTGTCTTATAAAATTGATAAAAATATTTCTATAAATAGATATTATAAAATTTACATAGATATTTAACGATTAAACATAAAATGTAAAAAGAGAAAGAAAATATTTAAATTTTCAAGAAATTTCTTCGATCTTGTTTATTTCTTGGCCTGTCGTTGTGATGAGAGTATTTAAATTGATCACACCTTGCTGTGTTTACCATTATATTCTTGATGAAATTATGCGTGTAAAAGGAATTGATGTACATATATGACATATACAAGTAGAATTTGAGATTAGTTTTTTGTTGACCTTGATTTATATGTGTAATTCTATAGAATCACCTGCTGATAATGTAGAAATTTCTTCGAGTTTTACAATACTATAATACAAAAATTTAGCAATAATAAATTTTACAAAAATTTTTGGTTTAAAAACTTTTCACAGGCTAAAACTCCTTATATTCGATGATATCTCAAATTTTATTTTACATTTATAGCTTGTAGTCAAAAGCATTAAAGTACGCAACAATTTCACTGTGTAAATAGGAATTGCGCCAAAAATTAGCGTTAAAAGTAAGGTTATCTTTTGATAGTTTTTTACCACGAAATTTGCCATGTGCACTATATGAATATTAAAGAAATTTTTATATCACTTGATACACAGTTTATTTCTGAAGTTAATTATGATACCAGAAATAAAAAAAAAATTTTTTAAACACCTTAATTTATTTAAAGTAAAGAGCGATAACAAAGTAGACTTCTTATTATTTTGGCGCACGCGCACAATCTTTGTGATTTGCGCCAAAAATTTGCGCCAAATTTTATACCTTTAATTTATTAAAATTGTATATATTTAGATTGTATATATTTAGATTGTATATATTTAGATTTAGAGCTATTTAACCTTTTAAATATTAGATCTTTTTAATTTCTTATTTATTAAATATTTTTTAAACTTTTTTATAATTTCAAATTTATGATGTAAAATTAAGCCGTGAGAATGGTCCGAATTGTATATATTGTGTATATGTTAGTGTTAGTGTATAATTATGTTGTAAGAAGAGAAAGAGAGAGAGAGAGAGAGAGAGAGAGAGAGAGAGAGAGAGAGAGAAGATGCCGGCCGACCACCTCAGTGCCTGCACGGCATTCATAGACAACATATTGTTTTAATTTAAGCTATTAAACGTCGCTATCAAATTAAAGTGCAGTTATCATTATCAGCTTGCACCCTTTTATCAACCAGCATTATCATTATTTAATAATCATGTTAGATTTTGTTGAATCATTTATAAAATTATTATTTACTTAAATTAAATACTTATTTTTAAGATTAACTCATCTTAAAAATAAACAATTTTTAAAGTTTTCTTTTACAAGACCCTAAACTAATACATTATTATTAAATTTTTTAGTTCGTCTTTGTTAGCATGCAAAATGAAGTGAGTCTCTGTTAACGAGAAAAATTATGTAACCTCTTATAACGCGCGGTCTGCAGTGAATCTCTATAAAAATACACCGTAAAGTTTGTCTTTTATGCAATATAAAAATTAATTTTATTTACCTTTTCTACTTCGTCTAAGTCCGATCTTAATTGCGATTGCATTGATTTTAAAGTTGATAAAGTTAAATTTTTTAATTCACTCGTCCGCCTTAAAGTGTGCAGATATGGACTTCCATTAGCAGCTTCATTTTCCGCTTTAAGTGCTGTCAATTGCAATACAACCTATAATTATTAAAGTACATTAAATAAAAAGTTGAAAAATATATATTTACATTTTAAAAATAACTTAATGAGGGCAAGGGTAAATATTTCCTCTATTTCCGGATAAGTATAATGATCAAGAGAAATCAAGCCTAACTTAAGTAAGAGCATCCAAAAGTTATCAAAAAACTCACTGATTCCCGTTGGAATTAGTTCTCTAGGCCACGACACGGCTACAAAGACTCAAAAATGAACAAAATTCTGCTTCAGAGTAATTCGAACGTAAAATAAAATTTAACTCTTTTCTGAGGAATTTCCCCCACCACAAGTCACGTGGTACACGCTTTAGGCAGTTTATTTTACTTTATTTATTTAATACATTAATTATATTAAAATAAAATACTTGAAAAGTCATTTGTAAATAACTAATATTATTATATTTAATGAATAAAAATAATTTTAAACGTTACTACAAAGCTGTAGTACTACTCCATACGCGCAAACTAATGTAAGTCACACAGAGAACGATTTAGGGAGATTCCTCAGGAAAGAGTTAAAAAATGGAATTTGTATGTTTTAGTATATATTATACGAGATGGTACCGCTTTTTTTTAAAAAAAGTTTTAAAAAAATTTTTTTAGGTTGCATAAATAAAAAAAAAAAATTTTTTGTTGATAAAATTGGCATTAAAAATGGAACAATTACATCAAAAATTTATAAAAATATATATGTTTATATATATATATATATATATATATTAGCCTGGGCGGAAAATTTTAGATTTGCATCCCTGATAGCCTAAAGTGTTTGTGATGGTAAAAAAATGAACTGTGCCAAGTTTGAGCGAAATCAGTTAACATTTTCTGTGTTCACATCCCGATTTTCTGCTTAAAAACGCTAAAAAAGGCGTTTGAAACAACTTAGATGAAGGAACTAGTAAAAATATTTTATTTCACCATAAGTGGAGCTCACTAGGTATGTTTTGCCTCAAACATGCTCCTAGAATTAAAAAAACGCTAAACATAACCTCAAAAAAAATTAAAAAATACGTTATTTATTAGCATAAATAAGCTTTACCAACTTGTTAGGGATAAATATTTTAGATTTTAATAAAAATATGACCTGTGTAAAATTTCAGTGTTATCCGCTGGTTATCAGGCGATCCGCATAGCTTTCTACACTGAAAATTCACTTAAAAACCCGATTCAATTAACCTTAGTCAAGGAATTGGTCAAAATATTTTATTTTAGCAAAAGTGGAGTTCACATGGTATGTTTTGTCTCAAACATGCTACCAGAATCCTAAAAACGCTAAACCTAACCTCAAAAAAATATTAGAAAATACGTTATTTATTAGCATAAATAAACTTAACCAACTTATTAGGGATAAATATTTTTGATTTTAATAAAAATATGACCTATGCGAAATTTCAGCGTTATCCGCAAGGAATTGGTCAAAACATTTTATTTTAGGCGGCCATAGCGCTTGCATCTTGCAGGCGGCTCAAGCACTTGCATCTTGCAGGTGGCTCAAGCGCTTGCATTTTGCAGGTGGCTCAAGTGCTTGCACCGTGCAGGCGGCCATAGCGCTTTCATCTTGCAGGCGCCTCAAGCACTTGCACCGTGCAGGCGGTCATAGCGCTTGCATCTTGCAGGCGGCCATAGCGCTTGCATCATGCAGGCGCCTCAAGCACTTGCACCGTGCAGGCGGCCATAGCGCTTGGATCTTGCAGGCGCCTCAAGCACTTGCACCGTGCAGGCGGTCAAAGCGCTTGCGTCTTGCAGGCGGCTCAAGCACTTGCATCTTGGAGGTGGCTCAAGCGCTTGCATTTTGCAGGCGGCCATAGCGCTTGCATTTTGCAGGTGGCTCAAGCGCTTGCATCTTGCTGGTGGCTCAAGCGCATGCATTTTGCAGGCGGCCATAGCGCTTGCATATTTCAGGTGGCTAAAGCGCTTGTATCTTGCAGGTGGCTCAAGCGCTTGCATCTTGCAGGCGCCCCAAGCACTTGCATCTTGCAGGTGGCTCTGGCGCATAAATACCTTTCTAAAGGGGTTCTCACTCCTACCATTCTAACGGCGTTAAAATTTACAAACTTTTGTAAGGAATACCAATTCTAAGTCAGATTTTCGGTTTTCTCACGTGACCTGACGGGAAAGTTTAAATTTCTAATGTTTTAGTTTTAAAGTATACAATATTTGAATTATCACCTTTAATTTATCTCGGCAACCAAAATTTTATTTCGGCTGAATAAATCATAAAAAACCCCGTCCTTTAAGCCAAATTAGAAAGAAATCTTAACAGCTGATCTTTCGCATATGCTGTGAAAATTAAATTTTTTAGGACTGAATAAAATCTGAACTTAAAAGAAAGAAATTTTTTACGCTAACTGCAAAGAACAAGGAAAATTACCTTTATTTTTACGAATATCGTCAAAAAACGAAGACGACTGCAAAAAATTATGAACTCAACATAGAGGTCTATAATTAAATTGAGGAAAGAATGAAAGTTAATTCTGCTTTTATAAAGAAAATAATTTGCGCTGATTCCCTAGACTTCTCAGTTCAACTTGAATCAGGATTTTCCTGATTGCTAAGCAATCAGGATTTTCCTTAATGCTTAGCAATCAGAATTTCCTGAATGCTTAGCAATCAGAATTTTGCTTAATGCTAAGCAATCAGGATTTTCCTTAATGCTTAGTAATCAGGATTTCCTGAATGCTTAGCAATCAGGATTTACTGAATGCTTAGCAATCAGGATCTTTTTTATGCTAAGCAATGAGTATTTTCCTTAATGCTTAGCAATCAGGATTTTCCTTAATGCTAAGCAATCAGGATTTTGCTTAATTCTAAGCAATCAGGATTTTTCTTAATGCTTAGCAATCAGGCTTTTCCTTAATTCTAAGCAATCAGGATTTTCCTTAATGCTTAGGAATCAGGATTTTCCTTAATGCTTAGCAATCAGGATTTTGTAAATTTTGGAAATCCTGATTGCTAAGGTTAAGGAAAATCCTGATTGTTTAGCATAAAGGAAAATCCTGATTGCTTAGGATTAAGGAAAATCCTGATTGCTTAGAATTAAGGAAAAGCCTGATTGCTAAGCATTAAGGAAAATCCTGATTGCTTAGCGTTAAGGAAAATCCTGAATGCTTAGAATTAAGGAAAAGCTTGATTGTTAAGCATTAAGGAAAATCCTGATTGCTTAGAATTAAGGAAAATCCTGATTGCTAAACATTCAGGAAATCCTGATTGCTAAGCATTAAGGAAAATCCTGATTGCTTAGCATTAAGGAAAATCCTGATTGCTTAGAATTAAGGAAAATCCTGATTGCTTAGAATTAAGGAAAATCCTGATTGCTTAGCATTAAGGAAAACCTGATTGCTTAGCATTAAGGAAAATCCTGAATGCTTAGAATTAAGGAAAAGCTTGATTGTTAAGCATTAAGGAAAATCCTGATTGCTTAGAATTAAGGAAAATCCTGATTGCTTAGAATTAAGGAAAATCCTGATTTCTAAAAATTAAGGAAAATCCTAATTACTTAGCATTAAGGAAAGTCCTAAATGCTTAGAATTAAGGAAAAGCTTGATTGTTAAGCATTAAGGAAAATCCTGATTGCTTAGCGTTAAGGAAAATCCTGAATGCTTAGAATTAAGGAAAAGCTTGATTGTTAAGCATTAAGGAAAATCCTGATTGCTTAGAATTAAGGAAAATCCTGATTGCTAAACATTCAGGAAATCCTGATTGCTAAGCATTAAGGAAAATCCTGATTGCTTAGCATTAAGGAAAATCCTGATTGCTTAGAATTAAGGAAAATCCTGATTGCTTAGAATTAAGGAAAATCCTGATTGCTTAGCATTAAGGAAAACCTGATTGCTTAGCATTAAGGAAAATCCTGAATGCTTAGAATTAAGGAAAAGCTTGATTGTTAAGCATTAAGGAAAATCCTGATTGCTTAGAATTAAGGAAAATCCTGATTGCTTAGAATTAAGGAAAATCCTGATTTCTAAAAATTAAGGAAAATCCTAATTACTTAGCATTAAGGAAAGCCCTAAATGCTTAGAATTAAGGAAAATCCTGATTGCTAAGCATTATTGAAAATCCTGATTGCTAAGCATTAAGGAAAATACTCATTGCTTAGCAAACAGAAAAATCCTGATTCAAGTTGAACTGAGCGGTCTAGGAAATCAGCGCAAATTATTTTCCTTATAAAAGTACAACTAACATTTAATCTTTCCTCCAATTATTTATTGACCTCTAGGTTCTATAAATATAAATATTAATACAAATATAAATTCTAAAAATATAAATATAAATACCAGGATAATTTAATTAATAGAATTAATTATTAATTAACAATATCATTGTAGAATTATAGATGTAACTTATCCAAATTTAATATAAACGATTAAATATAAAATATTTAATATATAATATAAAATTCCTACTGAATAAGCAAAAAGCAATAGAATTTTGGGATAGGTTTGAATAAATAATTAGAAATTCTAATATTATTCCCAAATTACCCCATTGTTAGATAAAAAATACGAGAAGCGTTTTACCAAGCTATAGAAAAGAGTGTTTAAAAGAGCCAAGAAGCGAATTTCTTAAATTTTAATATTAACAGTAAAAATTTGACATATGAGAATTTAAAACGTTTTATAATTCAGGATTAGGCTACAAACAGAAATTCAGCTAATAGAAATAATATTACTCAACAAGGACGAGTTTCTAATTTATGTTTTTTAGAAATTGAAATTTATTAGCGCTGGAAATATAAACAGTTGTTAATTTAAAATGTAGATGGAGTATGAGTGTTGATCTGCATGTAAACAGTCATGACAAATTTTACTGATATATTTGTTTAATTTTAAAAAATGTGAAATAATAAAAAAAATACAATAAATTTATTAAATTTCTCTAATTTTACGACAATAATTGTAAATAATTTAGAAACTTAGATGAAATTATTAGATTATGTATTAGAAAATAAAGTTTTAGGTAAATTTTATGTAGAATGTATTTATAATTAATTTTATATTTATATTTATATTTATTTATTCATATTTTGGTTCGATTCCGGGCTATATCAGCATCAAGTTTTTTTCCTTGCTTAAAATACTTAATGTTGAAAAAAAAATTAACATTACGTGGATAACGCGGGAAATCTGGGGCACTATAAGCCGGCGTAGGGTTTGGGATTGGTCACGCTCATACAAGCTACACTGACACTCAAACATTATAGAATAACACTTCACTAACAATTGCCAATAAGCGCTTTCACATCTTCAACCCTTTAAAATAGATAAATAAATAGAAAATAAAATAGTACAGGGTGTGATAGCATGGGCAGTTGTTGGTGACCAAAATTTCGAACATTTTTAACTTTTTTTTTATACACAATTAGCTATAACTCATTGCTGACGAGGTTTAGCGAAAAATTTCCCACGATATCTCCCCCTAAGAAAAATCTGTTTTTTGAGCATAAAAAAAATAACCAGCGTTAAATTTCTTCAAACTGACCTAAAAAGTTAAAAAAAGTATATTTTACTGATATCATTCTTGTCCTGGAGGGGGAGCTCATCTCCACACCTTCAAAACTCAAAAAATGGGTTTTTTTGTCTCTACACGATTAAAATGCAATAGAATTGCGAAATATCGTTTTACAACCTCCCTTAATCTTTTTATGCATTTATTTTTACGTTTTAACTAAAATACATTTCATTAATTATTGTTTTTAGACCCTTATGACCTCTTAAGACCACCTTAAGAGGCCAAAAATTGATTTTACATTTTCGAAAAATCAGTTTTTTGAAATTAAAAAATTATACCTGCCTTTAATTCTTTTAGATTGGGCTAAAAAGGCAAAGAAAATTATTTTTTAACGATATCAGTCTTGTCCTAGAGGGGGAGCTCATCCCCACCCCTTCAAAACTCAAAAAACGCGTTTCTTTGCCCCTACACGATTAACCCATTAATTCCTAAGAAGAAACTGCATTTGACAAAGCTGTAAAACCTATTCCATTTAGAGCAAAACTCAAAAAACGCGTTTCTTTGCCCCTACACGATTAACCCATTAATTCCTAAGAAGAAACTGCATTTGACAAAGCTGTAAAACCTATTCCATTTAGAGCATTTGGCTCCAATTAGTAAAAGAAAACAAAAAAAATTTCAATATAGCGGACATTTATAAATGGCGGACCAATATGGTGGTCAGAAAAAATTAAAATTTGATAAAAATTTGTGTGAATGGTATTTTTTGGGTGCTAATTACGAATATAGTTATTTTTCAAAAATTTTTAAATGGCGGAACCAATATGGCCGTTGAAAAACTCGAAATTTCGAGATTTTTGACGATTTTGAGCCTGAGCAGAAACCGTAAGCTATATAACCATAAAATCGGTTTCATTTAGGGCATTTAAACATTTTATATGAAAAAATAAAATTTTTCGAAAAAAATTCAAAATGGGGAATCAATATGCACGGTTTGCTTATAGAGGAAATAGGTCTGGCAAAAGTGCTGAAATATTCTGAGCATGGGGGGTCAATTTTGGTACCGTATATAAACAGGATTTACCTTCAAGTAAATCAAACTCGTTCCTTTTTTGCCAATTTTTAGATATTACTTTATTTTCAAAGCCTAGTTTTTTTTACATTTTTTTGTTAAAATCTTTTTTTTTAATTTTTTTTGAAAAAGAATAAAAAATTATTATTTAGTGGAAAAAATTATTTAATCTCCGTAGAAAATTATATGAATAAGATACTAGCATGAATTTTTGCCCCCCTCATCCCCTCTTCTACACCTACCAAATGCTCTAAAATGGTTTAAAAATGGGAAAAATCATGTAGAAAACATAAATGTAAATAAGAAATATATTTACTTATATACGTGTTGTGTGTGTGTGTTTATGTATGAGAAGGTGTATATGTGTGTACATTCATGAATGCAAATACTTTAGAGTGGATCTAAAAATGGAGTTTTAAGATAAACATTGCTCCCTTGGTTTTTTGCTGAACATTTGGTCATAAAAAGTCCCCAGCTCCAAGGATTTTGGTTTTGCTTTTCAAAAACACGTACTGATAATAAACATAAAAAATGTAGCCATATTATTTCAATCATCGTAAAAAGAGCTTAAGATCTTTCTTTTATGATTTCAATGGGGATTTTTTTTACATTTATTACCGGTAAAATTGCTTTTAAATTATTTTTTTTGCTAATTGAGGTTAGGTAATGTTTTTTATATATTTAAATAGTATTTTCCATCGATTAGCAGCTTTTCAAAACATTTTTTAAGCGTTGTAAAAAATTAGAAAGCTAAAAAGTCAAAATTCCCATGTTATTTAAATGGGAAAATTGAGGTGCTTACAGGCACGCGTTTTTGAAAAGAGAAAGCAAAATCCTTGGAGCTGGGGACTTTTTATGATTAAAAGTTCACGAGAAAACCCATAGAGCAAAGTTCTTTTTAAAACTCCAATTTTAGGTCCACTCTAAAATATATAATAATTGTAATATTAAGAGAAAAAAACATTAAAACGTATGTGTATTTTACTTTATGTATTTTTATATACATTTCCAGTAACACACATGCATACAAGCAAACGCATATACACCTTCTCATACATAAACACACACACACTTACAAGCATATACATTAATTAGCTATGTTTATGTTTTCTAAATGATTTTTCGCATTTTTAAGCCATTTTAGAGCATTTGAAAGGCGTTGTAGGAGGAGGGAGGGGAGGGGGGGCAAAAATTCATTCTAGTATCTTAGTTATATAATTTTTTACCGAGTTTAAATAATTTTTTCCACTAAATAATAATAATTATTCAAATTATCAAAAAAAAAATTTTTTCAATGTAAAAAAAATGTAAAAAAACTGAATTTTAAAAATTAAGTAATATCTAAAAATTGGCAAAAAAGGAACGAGTTTGATTTATTTGAAGGTGAATTCTGTTTATATACGGTACCGAAATTGACCCCCCATGCTTAGAATCTTTCGGCATTTTTGCCAGACCTATTTCCTCTATAAGCGAACCGTGGTCCATTGAGGCCACAGATCCCATGTCAGCAAGTTCAGTAGATCCACTTGATTTCAGCAAGTTGAAAGCCAAATGAATTAAAAGGTTGTTGAACCTATGTAACATCAAAACTATTAGTATAAGCTCAAAATTATTTTTTTAAGATAGTAAAAATTAAATTTAATATAGAAAGTTTACACAATTTAGCAAAACAAGAAAAAATTTTAAAGTTTAAACAATGTATCAAAAAGAATTTAAAAATTTTAATTTTTAAATAATGTAACAGAAAAAATTTTAAATTTAAACAATTTTAATTTTTAATTTAAAAAAATTTTAATTTTATACAAATTAGCAGAAGAAAAAAAAGATTTTGAATTTTATAAGTTATGTATTTTTTTTTTTTTTTTAATTTATAAGCTATGGACAAAATTTTTAGTCACACACACTAGCTCCACACTCCTTAATATAATTATTTATTTTTAAGAAGAAAAAAAAAATTTAAGTAAGATAAAAAGAATTTAATAATTTTACAATTGCATGTAATTTAAATAATTTAGTTATATTAGATATGTAGCATAAAAAGGTAAATTTAATATAACTGATTAATTTTAACACAGATACTTTAAAAATAATAATAAGTTTTAAAAGTATTCGTTATTTTTAGTTTTACTTAAACACATAAAAAAAATACATAATAATAAACAGAGGAACTTACCTTTTATAAACCAATCAGCCGACAAAATATGAATATTGAGATGGCTGCCATCACTGAAATTTTCGTCATCGTTGTTGTGCACTTGAAGAGTGTAGCTCGATGACGTTTTCTTTCTGCTTGGTCCCCTCTTTCCTTCGTATAAATAAAAGGCACTCCTTTTAATGGCGGTAGAACGGCGGATAACTTGTTGAAGAAATGCGCGCGCCGACCCGGTAAAGATTTCGACGATGAAGCAGAAGTCCCAAGTTTTCTATAGTTTATAGGGGGGTGGTACAAACCCGCGCCTAATTCTTCTTCTTTTTTAGCAATGACGTCACCATGAAATATTCAGCATCAACATAAATTTTTTGAAGATTTGGCATAGAATAATGTTTTTTATATTTTAAATTTTTGCATAAAATAACTGACACTTTTTTTAAATTTTCTTGGGTTTTTTTTTGCAAGTAAAAAAAAAAATTTTCAGCATGTCACTTTAAAACAATTTTGACATCACAAGTCACATTTTTATAAATAGATTATTTTAGCAGTTTAGTAAATTTTTATGAAAAATTAAATTTAATAAATTTAAATATAATTATTTGAGCTCGCCTCTTGAAAATAAAATTTTATTATCGAAACCACGCTACCAAAAAAAGTAAAAACCTTTTATATAAAATTCAAACTGTTCTTGCCTCCATCTTCAAATTATTTGTATAGCACATTATTTCAGCCTTAAAGAATTTTATCAGCACATGTTTATCTTCACTTTTTTCTTTTTTAATAGGTTCGTTCCGGGATGCCAAATTTTAAAAAAGAAATGAACCTTATAATGATGGATGAGGATTTTGGATAATTGGTGTTGGTGTCAATTTAATTATAGAAATAACAACGCATTTATTAATAGCTCTTTATAACTTGCATAACTGGCGAGCACTTAACATCCCCACAAGGAATGCTAAATGTTAAGGATTGATATGGTTTATGGTGATGGTAATTAATGATAAGAACGCTAATTAACTTAATGATGCATAGCTTTTATTTGTAGCTATTGTTAGCTTGAGATCTTGGCGAGCACTGAAGCTCGGAGAGAATATACATTAAAACTAGGAGGGGAGCGCTTCAATATACACACATACACTATATTACAAATATATACATATTAACACAACAAAGGTAAAAATTTTTTATTTTCTAACACCAGGTTATAAAGTAAACGTTTGAAAATGTTTTCCCTCTTTTTCCTTTTTTGTAATACCACTATACAATTTAAGAAAAGAAGGGGCTAAAAATAATGACTAACACACTTAAAAAATAAGAAATGAAAGAGTTTGCCAATATTAAACTCAAAGTCTTAGTCCCGTAAGCGCATAGAATAAGACTACAAAATAACTTAACAATAATAATGTCTCTTTACAAGAGCAGGCTTACTAAAATCGCAAATTAACGACCATGAAACAAATTAATTTAATTTTAACAATATATATTATTCAGTTATATTTTATTAGATCAAGAGTTGAATAAAATGTAAAATCTAAGAAAGTCTTGTATTTTAATGCCCTAAGAATTTAAATTAAATTTTATTTTATCTTAATTAAATGACTTAACTTACATGTAAATAAACACCAATAAATAAGAATAATAATTGAATGAAAGAAAGATAGAGGGATACGTAATAAATTTTTTTTTTCTGTCATAAATAAAAATGAAAAATATTTTTTTTATACATTAAAGAATGATTTAAAAATACTTGAATTTAAAATTAAAAAGAAAATTTAAATTTTTATAGTCTTTATCAAAATAGTAAATTTAATTTTGTTATGTGTTATAAAAAAAAGAAACCAAGAAATTTTACTTAATTTTAAGGTTAGCTGTTGTCGTTGCTTTCTATAGTTATCATCACAAAAAAGAAGATAAAGGAAAAATCTTCAAAAGCGCCCAGATGTTAAGTATTAAATGCTGAAACTAGCGCGACCTGGAGTGTGCGCATGTGCCATTGGTTCTTGTGGAAAACAATAATGGCGGATACTAAATTTCATCATTATATTATGAAATAATAAAGTTGAGTCAAACTAGCATTGAAATAATTAAATAAATTTTTATAAAATATCCCAAATATGTATATGGGTACGTCCAGGGAAGAACGACCAGCTGAAAAATAAAAAAAAAAAAATATTTTTTTTGAGTCATTTTTTACCTGGGATTTGTGAAATCACTCATACTTTACACTTCCTGATGCATAATTTTGAGATACGGCTGCTCCAAAGTTTAATTTTTCAATTTTTTTGATTTCAGCTGTCCAGTTCAACCTGAAATAACTCAGAACCATTCAACTTTTTATACATACATATGATTGGGAAAAACTTTTATTTTTACCTGAACTACTAAAAAAAAAAAAAAAATTTATATTTTGACTTATTTCACTTTTTTTTCTCCTCGACGGTAGCTTTCAAACATCCAGAAAATTGGTTTCGCCATGATTTTTTTCAACTTTTTTTTTCTCAAAATTCACTTCAAAGGGTCTAATTGACATCCTGAAAATCCTGAGATGTGATAGGCAATGATCGGTCCACAATCTAAAAACTTGGTTCTTCCGTTTCCCTAAAAATCCATAAAAATGTTAAGTATCTGAACGTAAAATGTTAAAAATAATAAATTTCACCTTACCAACCTATTTCTTCTGATAAATCTTCACTATCAGGACCACATAAGCATGTTGTAACATATAAACAGGATCATCTAACATTTCTGATGCTAAAATACCCAAGATCAGCCTCGCGTCAGCATCCAAAAATGGAAAAAAACTGGGAAAAAAATGATTTAGGTTTAAAATAACTACAAAAATAATTATAAACTATTAAAAAAGACTGAAAAATACTTAAGTTAACTTACCAAATGTGTATATAAGCAAATTAGAACTTTCAAACTCCTGCTCATATGGGAATACATAAAAAAGAAAATATAAAAACAAACAAATGATAAAGTAGTTTCTCTTTGGTTTCTTTCAGTTCCTACATGAGGAAAACACTTTGATTGCAATATTTTGTCTTCTGCTATAAATTTACTTTTTTATAATCAACTGGTATAAGATACACATGTGTTGTTAATTTTTGTAAATTAGTTTTTTTAGGTACTAATTTATATCAAGCAGATGAAGTTGCACCAGGAAAATAGAGATTAGATAAGTATACAATTTTTTTATGCAACTTTTTTTAAAAATTTAAGAATTAATCTCTTTGTTACTTTTTTCCAGGTTCCAGATTTTGTCAGTATGGAGTTTGAAAGTTCTAATTTGCTTATAAACATATTTGGTAAGTTAACTTAACCCATTAACGCCTAATCGACACATTCAAGCCATTTGAATTTTTTTAAAATGAAAAAATCGATATTTTGAGGTAAAAATGTTACCTAGTAGGTAATCGGGGCTGCTCTTTTCATTTCTGAAGTCCGTTTTAACGTGCAACCCCTAGAAAATGTTATATCATCCCCAAAAAGTGGGGTAATTTTTTTATAATTTTTTGACTTAATACAAGGGGCACAAAAAATATTTCGTGGCATTAATAACTTAACATGGGACTATCAGGAACATAAAAAAAATGAATTTATGCCAATTTTTTATCTTCAGCCCCTTGAAATGGGTAAGGGGTGGATTTGTAGCATAAAAGAAAAAATGAATATTTTGGGGTAAAATAATCATCCAGTAGGTATTTTTGACCACTATTTTCATTTCTGAAGTCGATTTTTACATACCACCCCTAGAAAATAAGATATCATCCCTCAAAAATTAGGTAAATATTACATTATTTTTTCGATGCAAAAAGGGGTGATATCTTATTTTCTAGGGTTCGTATGTAAAAACCGACTTCAGAAATGAAAATAGTTGTCAAAAATACCTACTGGATTATTATTTTACCCCAAAATATTCATTTTTTCTTTTATGCTACAAATCCACCCCTTACCCATTTCAAGGGGCTGAAGATAAAAAATTGGCATAAATTCATTTTTTTTATGTTCCTGATAGTCCCATGTTAAGTTATTAATGCCACGAAATATTTTTTGTGCCCCTTGTATTAAGTCAAAAAATTATAAAAAAATTACCCCACTTTTTGGGGATGATATAACATTTTCTAAGGGTTGCACGTTAAAACGGACTTCAGAAATGAAAAGAGCAGCCCCGATTACCTACTAGGTAACATTTTTACCTCAAAATATCGATTTTTTCATTTTAAAAAAATTCAAATGGCTTGAATGTGTCGATTAGGCGTTAATGGGTTAAGTATTTTTCAGTCTTTTTTAATATTTTATAATTATATTTGTAGTTATTTTAACCTAAATCATTTTTTTCCCAGTTTTTTTCCATTTTTGGCTGCTGAAGCAAGGCTGATCTTGGGTGTTTTAGATCAGAAATGTTAGATGATCATGTTTATATGTTACAACATGTTTATGTGATCCTGATAGTGAAGATTTATCAGAAAAATAGGTTGGTAAGGTAAAATTTATTATTTTTAACATTTTACGTTCAGACACTTAACATTTTTATGGATTTTTAGGGAAACGGAAGAACCAAGTTTTAAGATTGTGGACCGATCATTGCCTTTCACATCTCAGGATTTTCAGGATGTCAATTAGACCCTTTGAAGTAAATTTTGAGAAAAAAAAAGTTGAAAAAAATTATGGCGAAACCAATTTTCTGGATGTTTGAAAGCTACCGTCGAGGAGAAAAAAAAGTGAAATAAGTCAAAATATAAATTTTTTTTTTTTTTTTATTAGTTCAGGTAAAAATAAAAGTTTTTCCCAATCATACACGGAGAAAAATAACTGTTAAAAATAACAAAAATTGCTGGTTATGTTTACATTATAAATTTTTGTTATTTTCTGTTCAAATATTTTGTAAATATAACCATGTTTATAGTTAAAATTACAATATTCTGACTTCATATTTGTAAAATTTACAAATTTTTTTTGTAATTAAAACTAACCCTGTTTTACTAAAATTAACCTTGTAAAATATACAAAATATTTTTCTTCGTGTATGTATGTATAAAAAGTTGAATGGTTCTGAGTTATTTCAGGTTGAACTGGACACCTGAAATCAAAAAAATTGAAAAATTCAACTTTGGAGCAGCCGTATCTCAAAATTATGCATCAGGAAGTGTAAAGTATGAGTGATTTCACAAATCCCAGGTAAAAAATGACCCAAAAAAAATATTTTTTTTTTCTATTTTTCAGCTGGTCGTTCTTCCCTGGACGTGCCCATATATTTCTTAATATATTTAATCCAAAAAATTAAGTTTTGTATTTCCAATGAAAAATCTTTTAAATAAAAAGTACTAGTTAATAGAACAAACAATAACTTATCTATACACTTCAGAAAAAACAATATATAAGATAAAGATAAATCAGTTGTCTGCAAAATCAAATGCGGAAGATGCGACAAATTCTATATAAGTTAAATAGGAAGAACATTCAAAAAACTTCTTACTGCAGCAAATATAAGTATATGCAAATCTCATTTATTTTGTTATTACTTTGTTATTATTTAGTGCTTAAATTAAATTAATTGTACAAAGCAATTTTTATTTGAAAATGTCAACTATTTGTTCATTGTTTCTTGACATTAAAATGTATATAAATATTTAAAAACGAATAAAATAGAATATTATATTGCGTATAACGTTGCGTAACATTTGCATGATACCTAGCACGGTAGGCTTAAACAAATTTAAATCCAATGGAAAATTACCTCGACTTTTTTTTTTAGAAATTTTATATATGATGTAAATAGTACGTAAAAAAATTTTTAAGCAGATTCCCCGAGGAATTTAAATTTTTTGTGAGCGGATGTGAATTTTCGGTAGTTCAGAGATGCAATATTTTTGAAAAGTTTTTTTTAATATATATTATAATTATAGGAATGTGTGAACTCAAATATGAATGAAAAACTAACTTTGCACATGAATATACTTAATTTTTTTATGTATGTTGGTATGTCTATGCGTATATGTGCATATCTACGAGAAAATACGTTTCATGAGCACCAAAAATGAAAAAAAAAAAACATAGAAAAAAGTAGTGATTTGTCTCTAAAAAAAAAACCGGTGAAAAATGTGCACAAGAGAATCGTAAAATCAAGATGGCGAATCACGTGTTCTGTGAAAAGCATGAGATTGCTTATTATTTCAACATAGTTTGTTGTAAATTAATGAACTTTTGTTTTGTTTAAAAGGCGGAGCACAGAATAATTTAAAATTTGTTTTTAAAAATTTTTTAAATGAGTATTATTCTCAATTCTTTAAATGCTAAAAGTGACAATATTTATTACAAAATTAAGGACTTGTGCTGTCAAAATTTTTTTTTTTAATTGTGTCAAGTAAAAATATTTTCTTAATTAAAAAAAATAATAATTAAAAAAAAAAAGTGACATCATTCTATAATTTACATATTAGTGACGTCATTACTGAAATAGAAGATAGATTTTGGCGCGGGTTTTTACCCCCCCCCCCTCCCCAATAATCATAATAACTTGGATTTGCACTTCTTCTTCTTCGACATCTTTACCGGATCGGCGCGCGCATCTCTTCAACAAGTTTTTCATCGGTATACCGCCATTATTGAGAGCGCCTTCATGCATAAGAAGATCGAGAGGGGCAAACCAAGCAGAAAGAGAACATCATGCTTTAGTCTACGCGCATTCAATAGAAATGCAAAAAATTTTCAGTGATGGCAGCCACCTCCAAATACACAATTTTGTCGCCTGCCTGCTACATAAAAGATGAGTTTTATTTATATGCTTACTAAAATGAACTTTTTCAAATTTTTGCATTATTAATTTTTAATTATTGATACTTTTGAAACTTATCATTATTTTTAAAGTATCCTAATGAAATTCATCAATTACGTTAAATGAATTTTTTTCATGTTTCACATTTGGTATAATAAATTATTTAAATTAAAAGTAAATGTAAAATATTAAATATTTTTGTTTTATCTTGCTTAAAATTATTGTATTTTAAAAAATAATAAATATATTAAGAAGTAGGGAGCTAGTGAGTGTGTGAGTAAATTTTGTATATTGTTTACATATTAAAAAAAAACATAACCTATAAAATTCAAAATCTTTTTTTTGCTTTTTCAAATAAAATTTAAATTCTTTTTCTGTTATTTTAAATAAAATTTAACATTTTTTTTCTGCTAATTTGTGGAAAATTAAATTTATTTTAAAAATTATAAAATTATTATTTAAAATTTATTTTAAAAATTAAAATTGAGTAAATTTTTTTTGCTAGGTTATGTAAACTATTATTGTGTGTTGTTAAGCAATTATTTTATTTGAGCATGGTCTAATTAATTTTGATGTTACCTAGGTTACAACATTGGCGTTTTTGGACTGGTGATCTGGATTTAATTGAAGCTACCTGGCTGGACCTCAACCATTGGGGACTCTGATGATTCTTGACATTCCATTTGCTGTTCAAACACAACATCAAGTCATAAGGAGGCATTTGCATCTTCCAGGGTTGATTTTGCGTCGCCAGTTAAGTACATAAAGTTAGCTTTTTTATTGTTGTAACCTTAGTTAATATTATTTGAACATTACATTTAAAATTATTGTATAAGAAAAGCTAATTATTGAATGCTCAAATTCACATTGTTTTGCTATTTAAATATATAATTTTGACTTAAATTAAAATCAATTTAAATACTTTGTACAAAAAACACTAGGCAGATAACACATGACAGCATCTAATTGCAAAATTAGGATGAAACACTTAGAAAACTTGTGGTCAACATATGAGCAAAATAACATGTCTTTGCTTGCTGATAGAGACTATGCCCAACTTCAAACTCAACCCTATTTTACAGAGAATCATTTTACTGCTATAGAAGAATTTTACATACAAAATATGTGCCTTTTTCAAACCTTTCTAGATGCAAACCAAACAAATGAAAATATTGATCAACCATTACCTAGGCCTCATGTAGTAACGTTAGATAATGAGAGACTACCCCCATTACAAATACCTCACTTTAGCAGCCAATATACTGCATGGGAATCGTTTAGGGATGTCTTCCAATCATCGGTTATAAATAGGAAAAACTATTCTAATGTCGCGAAGTTTCATCAGCTAATTTCAGTACTCGAAGGTGATGTAGCTACTATAGCTGCCTCATATCAACCTACTGTTGCTAATTTCGAGATTGTATGGAAGAGGTACGAAGTTAAAAAAAGACTTGTAAATGCCCACATTGCTAATTTATACTCACTGAAGCCTATTCTAAAACCTTCTGCAACTGAGCTTAAAAAGGTTTTGTCCGGTGTCAACACCCCTCTTTCAGCATTAAAAGGACTAGGTAGAGCAGTAGATTCTTGGGATGATCTGATAGTTTTTCACGTTTTAAATTTACTGGATAATGATTCTCGCAAACAATGGGAAATTTACTACAATGCCTATTGTAACTCTTTACCACCTCCTGCAAATAATGGAACTGATGATGCTACAGTAAATGTAAAAGCTAGCTCTGAGCCTCCTTCTTTAGCGAAATTGTTGGAATTTATTGAAAACTAAATTAGCATTTTAGAGTCAATAGAAGAAGCTAGTAGTAGTCATGATAGCAAACAATTTTTGGATTTCAATAAAAATAAATCTGCAAATTATTCCAATAATTCTGCTAAAGATTTCAGTACTTCTGCTAATAATCAAAATAAATCAAGCCAAAGTTTAAATAATAACTGCATCATTTGTAATGCCAATCACTTCTTTTTGTTTTGTGCAGACTATAAAAACAAAACCCCAAAACAAAGAGAAGAGATTGTTTCTAAACATAAGAGATATTTTAATTGCTTAGGTGCACACTTTATCTCAAATTGCACATCTACAAAAAGATGTACTATTTGCAAACAGAAGCATCATACATCTTTACATATTAAAGGTTTTAAAAAAAATATTAAAAATAGTGGTACTGACATAAATAATGCCACTCGTAGCGTCAATACAGAGGTAGCTGCTGAAACTAGTACATTATCAACCAGTTCTTGACAATTAAATTCTCAACCCCTTTTGGCGACAGCTATAGTTAAAATTTGCTCAAAAAATGGACTGAAAGTATTGGCAAGAGCTCTAATTGACCAATGCTCCCAAGCCTCATTCATAACTACTTCTTTATTTAAGAAATTGCGTCTTAAAAAAGAACCTACTCAACTGCCTGTATCAGGAATTGGTGGTAAAACTGATCTTGTTTGCTCGAATATGGTAAATCTTCAGATTAGACCTCACGTTTATTCAGATTACGTAATTAATGTCGATGCTTTTATAGTACAGGTATCGATCCTATTAAATTCCCTCATATTAGCCATTTGCAACTTGCTGATCCTGGATTTGCTAAAAAGGGTCACATAGATTTGCTACTATGTACAATTTGTCACTCCTCTTTAATTATTGGTGAAATTATTAAAGGCCAAGAACATGAACCTATCGCAACCAGCTCAAAGCTTGGCTGGATAATTTCTGGTAATTCAGGTATCACTTCAAATTCTTGCTTAATGATGACTAATCTTCATACAAACTCTGATTTAGCATTTGATTTAGAGAGATTTTGGCAACAAGCAGAAATTTCGATCTCTCCACAAGCTTTGCTTATCCGGATGAGCAAGCTTGTGAAAATTATTTTATTCAAACTCATTCGCGTGATTCAGAAGGTCGCTATGTTGTAAGATTGCGTTTTAAGGATTTGAAAACTGCAGGTCTAAACTTTAATGGCTCCTTTCAACATGCGAAAAAAGTATTTGATAAAACCAAAGCTCGCTTTAAAACTAATCTTGATTTTGCTCAAGCCTATCATAAATTTATGCATGCTTATGAAAATTTAGGTCATATGGAACGTTCTCGTGCAATATTGTCGTTTGTACTTTATTATTTCTTGCCACATCACGGAATTTTAGGTCATAACCGTAAATTTCGCTCAGTTTTTAATGGTTCAGCCAAGATTATAATAAAGTTTTATTAATGATTTATTGCACAGTGGTGCAAATTTGCTTCCTGACTTGGCTGAGCTATTAATTAACTGGATGAAATACCGGTTCGTGTTTGTGTCGGATATAGAACATATTTTTCGACAAATTTTAGTACATAAAGATGATAGAAGATTTCAGCAAATCTTATGGCGGTATAATGATTCGGAAGACCTACAATCTTGGTCATTAAAAACCGTAACTTATGGGATGATAAACAGCCCATACGTTGAAAATCGTGTGATTAGACAGTTGACTTTAGACGAGGGTCATCGTTACCCATTAGCTATAAATATCCTAAATCGCGAAACCTATATGGATGATACTTTATCAGGTGGTCACTCACTTTCAGAAGCTATTAAAAAACAAGCTGATCTAATACAAATTTTCAAGGTGGGTGGTTTCTCATTACATAAGAGGATGGCAAACGATCCTGCGTTGATGAAATTTCCTGTTACAATTCGTGCTGAAACAAAGTTGGCTAACTCTTGTTTTAATTTGCTAGGCTTGAAATGGTGTCCTAACACCGATCATTTTACATTTGATTTTGAGTTAGACCAACTAAAAAATGATCTTACAAAGAAGTAGGTACTTTCTGCAATAGCTAAATTATTTGACCCACTTGGATGGCTCGCACCAGTGGTTGTTACAGCAAAAATTTTTCTTCAGAAACTTTGGAAAGCCAAAAATCCTAAAATTGATTGGGACACGAAATTGCCTGACTCTTTGAAAGATGAGTTTAAGAGTTGGTATACTAACCTTCTTGCTGTTAAAAAAATTAAAATTTCTAGGTGGCTAAAATATGTCCCGGGAGCTAAGTATGAGATATGTGGATTTGCAGATGCTTCCGATAAAGCATACGGTGCCTGTACATATTTAAAAGTTACTCTACACGGAAAGAGCACTGTGCACATGCTACAGGCTAAATCTAAGGTTGCCCCTTTAAAGCCATTTTTAACTATACCGAAGTTAGAGTTGAATGCTGCACATTTATTGACAAAATTAACCGTGAAAGTGCTTAGAGCTTTAAAACTTGATGAGGTCAAAATATACTTATTTTCTGACTCTACTGACGTATTATGTTGGCTAAAGGAGCATCCATCTCAATGGGAGAGATTTATTAAACACAGATGTTCAGATATTCATACTTTACTCCCTGAGGCATTTTGGTCTCATGTTAGGTCCAATGACAATCCTACTGATTGCGTGTCAATAGGTTTATCTCCAGATCAGTTGCAAAGCCTTTTCTCTTTGGTGGGAAGGAGGAATAATGGTCAAAAGACCAATAGACTTACAGAATAGTATCTTGAGTAAGTCCGTGAACATATTAAATGTAGATTGTCATGCTATGAACCATAAAGAACCTGAAAAAGTCGTTATTTGGGACTTGGTCGATAGGTACTCTTCTTTACCCAAGCTTCTAAGGATCACATCCTATGTAAATCTAATTAGATTTGTAGATAAATTACTCATTAAAAGCAAAAATAAGTTGAAACAAACTTCTAATATTTTCAATAGTCATTGGTTTAGTGTAAAATACTATTTAGGTTTCTGCAAACTGGTTTCAGTTCAGGAACTAGTAAGAGCCAGAATGCTATGGACCTTTTTAGTTCAACAAAGTTACTTCAAAAAAGACATAAAATTAATTTCTACGAATAAAAAATTGGATAACTTGAAATTACGTCGTCTAGATCCATTTTTCGACCAGAATTCGCTTCGTTTAGGCGGTCGTATTCATCTGTCCTTACTCGATTATGACCAAAAACACCCTTGGATCTTGCCAAGTAAATGTTCGTTCTCAAAACTTTTGGTTGATTTTATTCATGAAAAAACGTTGCATGGCGGTTTACGTCTGACACTTTCAGGTTTAAGGCAAGAATTCTGGGTGGTTAAAGGTAGAAATTTGGTAAGAAGTAGAATTCACAAATTTAATGCTTGTATTAGATACAAGGCTAACACATTGAATCAAAAAATGGGCATACTCCCTGCTTGCAGAGTCACTTGCCCTGATAAGCCCTTTAGAGTAAGTAAAGTGGACTATGCGGGGCCTTTTGATACCCTTAGATTTAAAGGTCGCGGTGCTCACAAGTCACTTTATAAGTCTTATATAGCTGTTTTTGTGTGTATGAACACAAAAGCAGTTCACTTAGAGCTAGTCACTGGCTACTCTAGTCAAGACTTTATTGCTGCCTTCCGGAGATTCACGTAGTGATCAGGGGACTACCTTTGTAGGAGCCAATAGGACTCTCAAGGAAATGTATGAAGCTTCTTCTGAGTACATGAATAACCTTGTGGGTTCTTTGGCAAACGAAGGTACAACCTGGAAATTTAACTCCCCAGGAGCTCCTCATTTTGGCGGAATCTGGAAAGCGGCGTTAAAGTCAGTGAAGCATCACATTCGAAGGGTGGTTGGCGATCGTCAGCTAACCTTCGAAGAATTTTACACGCTGCTTAAACAAGTCGAGGCTTGTCTCAACTCACGCCCGTTGGTTCCTCTGACTGATGATCCATCGGACAACAGTTTTTTATCTCCTTCATTGCTATTAACCCAGTCCGAGTCTTACATTCTGCCGGAACCCAATTATGAAAAAGTTAAAACCCCTCCGGTAGAAAGGTACAAGTTAATTCAAAATATGATGCAGGACTGGTGGCGCTGTTGGTCTGCGGAATATCTGCAAACCCTCCAAGAACGCCACAAGTGGAAAAATGAGCGAAGAAATGTGCAAACTGGTGACGTAGTGTTGATCTCTGATGAGACAATGCCACCTGCTAAATGGCCATTGGCTAGGGTTATCAGAATCTACAAGGGCCCTGATGGTTTAGTCAGAGTCGTAGATCTTAAGACGGGATCAACAGAACTTAAGCGTCCAATACATAAATTGATTAGACTAAATACTCTAGATAATGAAGATGATCATTTATGAATTATCACTTCCAATGCTAAAACAAAAATTTTAAATTTTTGATATATTTTTGTATATAATTGTAAATATTTTGTATTCAGTTTTTATTTATATTATTTATTTATATTATTTTAGTTATTTAATATTAATTTGAAAAAAAATTTATTATTATTATAAAATTATTAATTGTAAATTATTATTCAGCCACTTGGCGTTATTTAAAAAAAAGCTAAATTTTTTATTGTGATTCTATTCACCACAAGTTTTTTAATTTCAATTATTTTATTCTCTTTTTTTATACAATTTTGTAATAAATTGTGGTGGGTGGAAATGTTATGTATATATATGTAGATATAGTTGTATATATGTTGGTGAGCTCCCCCCTTAATTTTATACGTATATTATCTTCATCACCATCCTAATCCATCATTAAATATATTGCATCTCTGAACTACCGAAAATTCACATCCGCTCACAAAAATTTAAATCCCTCGGGGAATCTGCTCAAAAATTTTTTTACGCACTATTTTTACATCATATAAAAAATTTCTAGAAAAAAAAAGTCGAGGTGATTTTCCATCGGATTTAAATTTATTTAAGCCTACCGTGCTAGACCTTAGCTGGAAGTAAACATGTTACATGTTTTCAAGTTGTGCTTACACAAACTGGTTATAAATTTTTTTGCTGACTTAGATAACTTTGCTGTGCCCTGCTCGATTAGATGTTATAGATTTTGGAAATATATATGAAGATCATTCGTATACAAGAATCTTAAAGTGTTGCACTCATCCAAGTTCATTCATGTATATTAGAGTAGGCCGAAAAAAAGGGGTTGGGTGGTGCTTAATCATCAAGTCCAGGTCCAAAACTGACCCATACCAAGTTTTAGCCAAATCGGATGTCATTTAGCCTTTGAAGTTTTGATTTTATTTGCGTTTAAGTCTTCATAACCAAAAGTAAATGCTGAAACCACTTAGGGGCATTTGACTTTTCATGGGTATGGTACTGGACTACTCCAAATGACATTGGACACCTGATCACAATATTTTAGACCCAGAACTAGGTGATCCATAACTTTAAAAAGGTCGAAACATCTAAGTCCATTAAAAATTGGAACTTTGTAGAACCAAACAATTCCGTACTACCTAGACACCTGATGAAAATAGTTATCAACCCAGAAATTGGTGATCTGTTACCTCAAAATGGCGCGAAAAACTTGGAAACATCTAAGTCCATTAAAGTTTGGAAGATTGTGGTATAAAACAACCCTGAATGACCTGGACACCTGATCACAGTAGATTCTGACCCAGAATTCGGTTATCTATTACTTCAAAATGGCGCAAAAAACTTGGAAACATCTAAGTCCATTAAAGTTTGGAAGATTGTGGTATAAAACAACTCCGAATGACTTGGACACCTGATCACAGTAGTTTGCGACCCAGAAATTGGTGATCAATTACCTCAAAATGGCGCAAAAAGCTTGGAAACATCTAAGTCCATTAAAGTTTGGAAGATTGTTGTATCGAACAACCCCCGAGTGACTTGGACACCTGATCACAGTAGTTTGCGACCCAGAATTCGGTTATTCATTAACTAAAAATGTCACAAAAACCCCTCCCCCTTAATTTTCAAGTTCTGAAGTATCCCCTCCATATAAACATGTTCCATGTTAAAATTACAATTATGGCAGCAAATTGAAAATTGATCATTTTGTGACACTTTTTGAAAAGCTAAGAAACCATAATGACTGATCAAATTTGCTTACAACATGACTTAACAAAATGGCTTATCATACTGGCTTTACAACATGGAGAAACAAAATGGCTATTCAAACTGGCATAACAAAATGGCTTAAATAACTGGATTAACAAAATGGTGGATTAAAATGGCTTAAAAATCTGGTTAAACAAAATGGCGAAACAAAATGGCTAATCAAAATGGCTTATCAAACTGGCTTAACAACCTGGCTTAGAAACATGGCGAAACAAAATGGCTTATCAAACTGAGTTAACAACATTGCGAAACAAAATGGCTAATCAAACTGGCATAAGAAAATAACTTATCAAACTGGCTTAAAAACATGGCGTAACAAAATGACATAACAAAATGGCTTAACTAACTGGCTTAACAAAATGGTTAATCAAATTGGATTAAAAATCTGGTTAAGCAAAATGGCTAATCAAACTGGCTAATCAAAATAGCTTATCAAACTGGCTTAACAAAATGGCTTATCAATCTGGCGAAACAAAATTGCTTATCAATCTGGCATAACGAAATGGCTTATCAAACTGGCTTAAAAACATGGCGTAATAAAATGGCTAATTAAACTTGCTTAACAACATGGTGAAACAAAATGGATAATCAAAATGGCTCAACAAAATGGTTAATCAACTTGGCTAATCAAACTAGCTTAACAAAATTGTTAATACAACGGGCTAATCAAAATGGCTTAACAACATGGCAAAACAATATGACTAATAAAATTGGCTTACCATTACGGCAAAACAAGCTCGTTAATGAAACTTAATAGGTTTTGAAATTGATTTATTGAATTATTTATATGTGAAAAAAATGAGTTTATTTTTTTTGTTGGGAAATTCTTTGAAAAAATCTGTTATTTACAAAAAATCAAGAAGGTACACACCAAAACTTAAAGATCTTTTTTAAAACAAGCAACTATTTGTAATTTATAGCTAAATTTTTTTTAAATATTCAATCGTGAATTAAATCTTATGAGTGTACTTAAAGTTATCTATTTGCTTTTAAAAATAAAAATGATCTTTATTTTTCTGTACATACAACATTATTTTAGTAAAGTTTATTTATTTTAAAAACTTCAGTGTATCATGTTTTATATAGTTATACATTTAAAAATATAACAAAATACTGTTTTTTTACAAGCAGTGGCCACAAAACCAATCGCCTTTGGGTGCTTTACCAAATATACCAGAGCATTCAAGATGTGACCACCGCATGCATTTATCACAGCAGATGGAGATATTACTGATATTTTAAAGTTTGTTTTCTTTTTGCAGATGAAACATTTCCATGAAACCCCTTTTAAGTAATTGATAATTATTTCTAGATATTTAAATGCACGTGAATTGAACAAATTTTTCACTATACTAATTTTAACTTTTTTATCATAAAATGACGCTGATATGTTTTTATTGGTTACTTTTACAATTTTATGTCTTCGTAATTTTATAATTATGTATCAATGCACGTTTTATAAGGATACCGGGTATATTAAGCCACATTAATATTTGTCTCCTTTTTTCCATTAATTACATCTTTAAAAATGGGTTTTGAATATTTTTACTATTTGTTATTTGCTTTAAAAAATCTGTTAAAAAAGTTAAATTTTGTATCATAATAATTTACCAAAAAAGTTTACATTAAAAAATTTATAAAACTATAAACGACCAAAAACACCTAACTAGTACAACTCTTCTAGAATTTACTCATCCGACTGTTCTTAAATCTGAGTTTTTGATCAGTTTTTGCATATAAAGCATCGGAGTAATGGAAGATCAATCGTGCAAATCAAAAACCATTAAAATCTCACCAAATATATTTAATATATGTAATAAATATATGTAATCTTTTTAGAAATATTTTATAAAGCAGAAAATTATAATTTAAATAAGCAACTATTAAAAATTACTTTTTCTGCTAATAGCTAATAAATACTGGATTGTTTTAATAGGAAAAAATAATTTGGTTAAAGGAATAATAGTTTTTATTTAATACGGTCATATTTTTTCATGTTTAAATTATTTTTAAAATATTCAATATTACTATGAAAACTTTACTTGAGATTTGTATACATTTTACTATTCGTTATTATTAATATCTTTTTGCCCTCCCGGGCGTAAATCTCGTGTGTAAAGAATTTTCTGAACTCGTTCTACGCCAAGGTGGGCAAAAAATAGTGTAAGCACCATGGGCGAAATACTTTAGACACGAGCGTGAACACATATTACTCGTGCCCGGCTTTGCCGAGCACTCGTCCTAGTGCTCACGCTAGTGCCGAAACTTTTACGCCCTTGATACTTAATATACTATTAACAAAAGTTAAATTACAAATTTTTTACTGCAGAATCATATAAAATGGTTGTCAGAGTAAAATCTCTAATATTCTTGTTTTAGTATTTTTCCGTTATACAGAAGATATATAATGAAACCACCCTGCATTTTGGAATTATCGGAAACGAAATTTAATTTTATTCGTTTCAGGAAAGTTCATAGCAGTACTTTCAAATATCATGTGCTCTTCGAAAATTGTTGACTTACTCTTAACAGAATAAGTAGTTATTTTTTTATTGTTAATGCCATATTAAATTTTAAGCATGCTTCATCAGCAGTAAAATATCTAATTATTTCCGGCTATTAATAACATAATAAAAATCTATTCAGGGAAATTCATCAGAAATTTTAATAAGTTTATCAAGAAACTGAATAAAGTCAAAGTACTATCAAGTTGATTCAATTTTATTCGTTTTAGGAAAATTCATAGCAGTACTTTTATTTATCATGGTCTCTTCGAAAATTTTTGACTTACTCTTAACAGAATAAGTCGTTATTTTTTTATTATGTAGTTGGCATATTAAATTTTAAGTATGCTTCATTAGTAGCATAATATCTAATAATTTTCGGCTTTTAATAACAGAATAAAAATCTATTCAGGAAAATTCATCAGAAATTTTAATAAGTTTATCAAGAAACTGAATAAAGTCAAAGAACTGTCAAGTTGATTTAATTTTATTCGTTTTAGGAAAGTTCATAACCGTACTTTTGTAGATCATGTTCTCTTCGTAAATTGTTGACTTACTCTTAACAGAATAATTCGTTATTTTTTTATTATGCTGTTGGCATATTTAATTTTAAGTATGCTTCATTAGCAGCATAATATGTAAAAACTTTCTGCTATTAATAGCAGAATAAAAATCTATTCAGAAAAATTCACCATAAATTTTAATAAGTTTATCAAGAAACTAAATAATGTGAAAGTACTGTCAAGTTGATTTAATTTTATTCGTTTTAGGAAAATTCATAGCAGTACTTTTATTTATCATGGTCTCTTCGAAAATTTTTGACTTACTCTTAACAGAATAAGTCGTTTAATTTTTATTATTTAGTTGGAATATTAAATTTTAAGTATGCTTTAGCAGCAGCATATTATCTAATATTTTCCGGCTATTAATAACATAATAAAAATCAATTCAGGTAAATTCATCAGAAATTTTAATAAGTTTATTAAGAAACTGAATAAAGTCAAAGTACTGTCATGTTGATTCAATTTTATTCGTTTTTGGAACGTTCATAGCAGTACTTTTATATATCAAGGCCTCTCTGAAAATTGTTGACTTTCACTTAACAGAATAAGTTATTATTTTTTTATTATGTAGTTGGCATATTAAATTTTAAGTATGCTTCATTAGTAGCAAAATATCTAATAATTTTCGGCTATTAAAAACAGAATAAAAATCTATTCAGGAAAATTCATCAAAAAATTTTAATAAGTTTATCAAGAAACTGAATAAAGTGAAAGTACTGTCATGTTGATTACATTTTATTTGTTTTAGGAAATTTCATAACAGTACTTTCAAATGTCATAGTCGGTTCGAAAATCATTGACTTAGTCTGAACAGAATAAGACGCTTTTTTTTAATTATGAATTTGGTATATTAAATTTTAATTATGCTTTAGCAGCAGCATAAAATCTAATATTTTCCGGCTATTAATAAGAGAATAAAAATCTATTTTTGGGAAATTCATCAGAAATGTTAATAAGACTATCAAGAAACTGAATAAAGTCAAAGTACTGATTCAATTTTATTCGTTTTAGGAAAGATCATAGCAGTACTTTCAAATATCATGGTCTCTCTGAAAATTGTCGACTTACTCTTAACAGAATAAGTCGTTAAATTTTTATTATTGAGTTGGAATATTAAATTTTAATTATGCGTTAGCAGCAGCATAAAATCTAATATTTTCCGGCTATTAATAAGAGAATAAAAATCTATTGAGGGAAATTCAGCAGAAATTTTAATATGTGTATCTAGAAGCTGAATAAAGTCAAAGTACCGAAAATAATTATTTATTATGCTGCTGATGAAGCATTCTTAAAATTTAATATGCCATCTGTATAATAAAAAAATAATGACATATTCTGTTAAGAGTAACTCAACAATTTTCGAAGAGACCATGATAAATAAAAGTACTGCTATGAACTTTCCTAAAACGAATAAAATTGAATCATCATAACAGTACTTTGACTTTATTCAGTTTCTTGATAAACTTATTAAAATTTATGATTTTCCTGTATAGATTTTTATTCTGTTATTAATATACGAAAATAATTAGATATTCTGCTGCTGATGGAGCATACTTAAAATTTAATATTCCAACTGAATAATAAAAAAATAACGACTTATTCTGTTAAGAGTAAGTCAACAATTTTTGAAGAGCCTGTGACATTTGAAAGTACTGCTATGAACTTTTTTAAAACGAATAAAATTGAATCAAGATGACATTACTTTGACTTTATTCAGTTTCTTGATAAAGTTATTAAAATTTCTGATGATTTTTCCTGAATAGATTTTTATTCTGTTGTTAATTGCCGAATATAATAAGATATTATGCTGCTAATGAAGCATACTTAAAATTTAATATGCCAACTGCATAATAAAAAAATAACGATTTACACTGTTAAGAGTATGTTCAGCGTTCTCATGATAAAATGAGGAATAAGCTAGATGCAAAGCAACGGTATACAAAAGCAAGCATTTTTAGTCGTTTTAGGAACATGTGCAAGGCAAGTACTTACACAAATTTCAAAAAAAAAAATAATTTTATATTTTTAATATTTTTTGTTTTTTAAATAATTAAACGGTGTCTAGATAAGGTGTATTAGGAGTCTACTGACGAGCCAACCTAATACACTATGGCGAAACACTGTTACGTGACTATTAGTTGAAAATTAACCAATTTATTGGTTAAATTAATAAAAATATTACATTTAATTGGGTTACGTTGGTCATAAAAAATAAAATTTCTATATTTTAGAAATTTTATTTATTTGATTAGAAGCTTTAACATAAGCAAATTTTGATGAAAATTTATTTTCAAAAATAAGGCTATGACATTTTTTGATACTGATTTATCAGTTCGTGTTATTTTTAGCCTTATTAAATTTAAAAAATCTCTGAATGTAATTTTATAAAATTAATAGAATAAAAATGCCAGCTGTATTTAAATTAGAGAGAGAAAACAAAACTTCTTCTTTCTAACGGTATACAAAAGCAAGCATTTTTAGTCGTTTTAGGAACATGTGCAAGGCAAGTACTTACACAAATTTCAAAAAAAAAAATAATTTTATATTTTTAATATTTTTTGTTTTTTAAATAATTAAACGGTGTCTAGATAAGGTGTATTAGGAGTCTACTGACGAGCCAACCTAATACACTATGGCGAAACACTGTTACGTGACTATTAGTTGAAAATTAACCAATTTATTGGTTAAATTAATAAAAATATTACATATTGATAAATTAAATTCAAGTAAAAAAGAAATTCTTGCAAATATTACACTTACTTTCGAAACCTTAAACTTGTTTTTAAGCAATTTTTAAGAGAAAAATTCAACCTGAACCCCTATAAACTCCACGGATTTCACTGAAACTTGGCACAGATCTTATTTGTAATCAAGTATAAAAATTTCATCCACTTTTGACCACTTAAATTTGTTTAATTTTATAATTAACGAATATTGTCTATTTTTTTGAGGTTATGTTCAACGCTTTTATGATAACATGATAAAGCTTCAGGCATATCACAATTTATAAGGTCCAGTCAAATCAAAGAAAAGTTTTTTTTGAATATTACATTTACTTGTTAAACCTTAAACTCGTTTCAAGCGATTTTTCAGAGAAAAACTTTACCTGGAGACGTATAGGCTCAACCGATTTTTCTGAAAATTGGTACAGGTCATAGTTGTAATAAAATATAAAAATTGTCTGCATTTTAGACCACTTACATTATTTAAATAGATAATTTACGTATATTTTTCATTTTTTTTTTTGAGGTTATTTTCATCGCTTATTTGTAAGATGAGGCGCTTGAGGCGAAATATATCTAGTCTGGTCAAAAATAATTGAAATCATTGACCGAAAATATATTTTTTTAGGCTTCTATTGAGTTACGATTTTTTAATCGAATTTTTCAGCGTTTTTTGACCGAAAAGTGCGATGTGTTAACGTTAACCGATTTCGCCCAAACTTAACACATGTCATTTTTTAACAAAAAAAATCACTTTAGGCACCCACGCTTTCAAAACTAAAATTTTCGCTCCAGGCAACTTTTTGTCATAAAAAGTCCCCAGCTTCAAAGATTTTACTTTTGCTTTTCAAAAAAGCGTGTTCCTAAGTACCTAAATTTTCCCATAAAAATAACATGGGAATTTTGACTTTTTAGCTTTCTAATTTTTTACAAAGCTTGAAGAATGTTTTAAAAAGCTGCTAATCTATAGAAAACACTATTTAAGTATATAAAAAACGATACCCAACCTAAAGTACCCAAAGAAAATATTTTTAAAATGAGTTAAACGTTAATTAATGTAAAAAAAATTTTCCATTAAAATTACATGAAGCCATGCGATGGTCGCGTCGTGAATGCTCTGGTATATAAGGTAAAGCACCCAAAGTTTAATGGTTTTGTGGCCGCTAATTGTAAAAAATAGTATTTTATTATATTTTTAAAGGCATAAGTATATAAAAAATGATACACTGAACTATGTAAAATAAATAAAATTTACTAAAACATTGTAGTTTCATACAGAAAAATGAAGATCATTTTTATTTTTAAAAGCAAATAGATAAAGTTAAGTATAATCATAAGATTTCATGAACGATTGAATATTAAAAAAAAAATTTAACTACAAGTTATAAATAGTTGCTTCTATTAAAAAAGATGTTTAAGTATTGGTGTGTACCTTAATGATTTTTTTTAAATAGCAGATTTGTTGAACGAATTTCCCAACAAAAAAAATAGAATCATTTTTTTTACCAACAAATAATTCAATAAATAAAATTCGAAACCTACTAAGATTGAATAACGAACTTGTTTTGCTATGTTGCTGAGCCAAGTTTTTCGCTAGTTTGTTTAGCCAATTTGCTTAAAAATTTTGATTAACCACTTTATAGCCATGTTGTTTCGCCATGTTGTAATGACAGTTTAATTAGATATTTTGTAGAGCTACTTTGATTAGCATGGTTTATTAGCCAGCTTCTTTAGTCAAACTGGCTAACAAAATGTTAAACCAGTATGCTAAGCCATTTTGATAAGCCAAGTTGATTAAGGATATCACTAAACCAGTTTGATTTACCAGTTTAATTCGGCATGTTTTTAAGCCAATTTAATTAAACTTTTTGGTAAGCCAGCTTCATTAGCCGTTTTGTTAAGCCAGCTTGTTAAACAATTTTGATAATCCATTTCGATTAGCCATATTGTTAAGTCATTTTACCAGCCAGTTTGTTTCGCCATTTTGTTAAGCCGGTTTGATAAGCCATTTTGTTAAGCCAGTTTGATGTTTCACGATGTTTGTAAGCCAACTTGATAAGCCATTTTTATTAGCCATTTTGTTAAGCCAGTTTGATAAGCCATTTATTAGCCATTTTGATTAGCAATTTTGTTTTGCCATCTTGTTAAGCCAGTTTGATGAGTCAGTTTGATTTGCTATTTTGTAAAGCCAGTATCATAAGCCATTTTGTTTTGCTATGTTGTTAAGGGTACATTCGCTGAGTTTTGAGTAAAAAGAACGTTATTTTTCAGATTAATTTTCTCAAAAGGTTTATTGAATAATACAAAGATTTTTTTACAGCTGTTTTATGCACTTATAATAAACACAAAAAAAAAAAAATTTTTTATTTACTCTTTTTTTACATGTGATGAGATGGCGCTGAAGTTGTTGCCTAAAAAAAAGGTCCAAATCGGCCCACATCATAACTCGGTTTGGGATCGTTTGAAATAAAAAAAAAAAAAATACCATAAAGTACATAAGTTTTTGCAGGTAATGAACTACAACCAATGAAAAATATTAAAAATTAAAAAAGTTATGAAGGTAAATAGAAAAAAGTCGAAATTTGACCATATTTTTTGCCTAAAAACGGAACCTAGAGACCAAAAAAATCTTCCGATCAGGTTCATTGTAGTTCATAACTTGTAGAATTGCATAACAAATAGATTTAAAAAAAAAAAATTGAAATCGGACCAATAGTTTTTTTGTTATCATGTGGGCCGTTTTTAAAAAGTTCGTTTTGAGAAAAACGCGTTTAAAGTTTTGGATATTGTATTCTTGCCTAATAATAATTTCACTTTTAGGCGCTGTCGTTTCTTTATTATTTGCGGGATTTATTTAAAAATTTTTTTCCATATTTTTGTATACTTTTTGAACACAAATCAATTAAAAAAAAAAATTCGATTTTCAATTTCTAAACTCAGCGAATGTACCCTTAATCCAGTTTAATAAGCCATTTTTATTAGCCATTTTGATAAGCCGTTTTGTTAAGCCAGTTTGATAAGCCATTTTTTTTCGCCATGTTGTTAAGCCAGTTTTATTTCCCATTTTGTTTTTCCATGTTGTGAAGTCAGTATGATAAGACATTTTGTTAAGCCAGTTTTTGCGCCATTTCGAGGTAATGGATAACCGAATTCTGGGTCGGATACTTTGATCAGGAGTCTAGGTCATTTAGGGTTGTTGGGTATCACAATATCCCAAACTTTAATAGACTCAGATTTTTCCAAGTTTCTCGCGCCATTTTGTAGTAATGGATAACCGAATTCTGGATAGAAAACTACTGTGACTAGCCGTCCAGGTCATTCAGGGTTGTTTGATATCAAAATCTTATAAAAATTAATGGACCTAGCTGTTTCCAACATTAATGGACCTAGATGTTCCCAACATTAATGGACCTAGATGTTTCCAAGTTTTTTGCGCCATTTTGAAGTAATGGAGAACCGAATTCTGGCTCAGAAACTACTGTGATCAGGTGTCCAGGTCATTCGGAGTTGTTTTATACCACAATCTTCCAAACTTTAATGGACTTAGATGTTTCCAAGTTTTTTGCGCCATTTTGAAGTAATAGATAACCGAATTCTGGGTCGGAATCTACTGTGATCAGGTGTCCAGGTCATTCAGGGTTGTTTTATACCACAATCTTCCAAACTTTAATGGACTTAGATGTTTCCAAGTTTTTTGCGCCATTTTGAAGTAATGGATAACCGAATTCTGGGTCGGAATCTATTGTGATCAGGTGTCCAGGTCATTCGGGGTTGTTTTATACCACAATTTTTTAAACTTTAATGGACTTAGATGTTTCCAAGTTTTTCGCGCCATTTTGAGGTAACAGAACACCAATTTCTGGGTTGCAAACTATTTTCATCAGGTGTCTAGGTAGTACGGAATTGTTTGGTTCTACAAAGTTCCAATTTTTAATGGACTTAGATGTTTCGACTTTTTTTAAGTTATGGATCACCTAGTTCTGGGTCTAAAATATTTTGATCAGGTGTCCAATGTCATTTGGAGTAGTCCAGTACCATACCCATGAAAAGTCAAATGCCCCTAAGTGGTTTCAGCATTTACTTTTGGTTATGAAGACTTAAACGCAAATAAAATCAAAACTTCAAAGGCTAAATGACATCCGATTTGGCTAAAACTTGGTATGGGTCAGTTTTGGACCTGGACTTGACGATTAAGCACCACCCAACCCCTTTTTTTCGGCCTACTCTAATGTATATTTCGTAGGAAAGTAGAGAAATCTGTGATTTAGCCAATTCCCTAGTGATATAGCCAAACCACGCGTAGCAGACTAATGAAAGTTTCGATCGCCTACATCCTTAAAATTTTTAGTAAAGCAGGTGGAAATTATAGATGTTGTCTACAACGCGGATAGCCATTAGGGAAGTAGACAACTCGTCTTATTGTTTAATAAGAAATGTTTATATAATATAATGTAAAAGGCATAAACAACAAATTCTCTTTGTTATTTATTTCCCTAAGAACCAAACGTGAAGTTGACAAATAAAATAAATTAGTTTACTCTACTGAGTTTGTATCAGTGAAGTAGACGATTCGTCTATTTCACTGACAGTACTTCTCTAAAGGCTATCAGTGTAGTAGACAACAGCTATAATTTTCGTCTATTTCACTAAAAATTTTACGGAAGTAGGCGACCGAAACTTTCATTAGTGTAGTAAGAGCGGTTTGGCCAAATCACGGATTTTTCTACTTCCCTATGACATATACAGGGTGGCAATTAACTATGAAACCGCACGGTATCTACAGATAGATCTCAAAAATATGAACAAAAAATGTGCGATAAGTATTAGGCTAAAATCAATTAATTTGGCAGTAATTAATTAATAAAGATAGACCAATCGAGATTTAAATAATATTCAAATATTACATCTTTTTTCTATTGCCTCGCCTTCGTCTAGTATTCTATTGTTTTTATAAAGTTTTTTTTCTTTATTCTTCCATAAAACAGGTTTTTTTTTCCAAGACAAAGGCCATCAGCAGCTGCATTTAATATATTATTTATTTTGACACGCCCGCCCAAAAAAAAACAATAGAATACTAGACGAAGGCGAGGCAATAGAAAAAAGATGTGATATTTGAATATTATTTAAATCTCGATTGGTCTATCTTTATTAATTAATTACTGCCAAATTAATTGATTTTAGCCTAATACTTATTAAACATTTTTTGTTCATATTTTTGAGATCTATCTGTAGATACCGTGCGGTTTCATAGTTAATTGCTACCCTGTATAATAAATAGGAGTGAACCAAGTACTGAGCTTTGGGGCACTTCTATGTTTATGTCACGATAAGAGAAAGAGGATACTTTGGAAACAACGCACATGTTTCGACCACTCAAGTATGACCAGAACCAGGTTAATCATAACCTTGAAAAGCTGATTATCTGAAGTTTTTGGAGGAGCTGAGATGATGATACATTGTCAAATGCCTTGGAAAAGTCAAACAGCAATGAATTCTTTTCCTTGGACATGCGTCTAATGACTGCCAGGAAAAAAACGTTTTTTTTTATTTTTTAAGCTAATCAAGCGTTTTTGGGTGTCATTTTATAAAAAAAAATGTTCTACCTAAACCGCATTTAAAATATATAGTCGTTGAACAGCGCCAAAGCATTTTCGATTTTTGAAAGATAGCTCAGGATATTGAGGCTGGTGCAAAACTGCTAAATTGAAAAGGCATCAAAAAAATAAAATTTTGGGAGGTATTTCGTAATTTTTTTGGTCGCTTAAACTAATGAAATCATTTATTTTCAATCATTTTTTTAAGGAAAAAAGTTATGGGATAATTTCAGTGATTATAATACCAAAAATTCGACAGGTTTCGAGGTGAAAAACTTGCTGCGGACTAAAAAAGGTTTAAAAATTATTTTAAAAATTATTTTAGTTGAATTTCAAGATGAAAGTGTTATTTGGAAAACTACCTATAAAGTCTATTTTATGACATTGTCGTAATATTGAACTAAAAAAGCACCTTTAAAAAAAAAATCTAAGCAAGTAATTCTGTGCTAGTTAATAAAATAAAAAAATATGATAATAAGAAAAATTCTCTGTACGTTTCACAGTCATTTATTGCAAAAAAATGCTAATTTTGGAAATTCAAGCTCTAATATTTGACCCATAACTCTGAATCTGTCAGAAATAAATAAAAATAACCAATTTCATCATTTTCGGTGACCCAAATAAAATGCGTATTGCCAAAATAATTTTAAAACCTTTTTTAGTAGTAAGTTTTTGACGTCGAAAACTGTCTAATTTTAGGTATTATAATTACTGAAATTAGCCCATAACTTTTTTCCTTAGAAAAATAATTCAAAATAAATGATTCCATAATTTTTAGCGACCAAAAAAACTACGAAATACCTCCCAAAATTTTATTTTTATGCTACCTTTTCAATTTAGCAGCTTTAAAACAGCCCGACGATCCTGAGCCATTTTTCAAAAATCGAAAATGCTTCGGCGCTGTTAAACTACTAAATATTTTTAAATACGGTTTAGGTAGAACTTTTTTTTCATAAAATGCAACTTAAAAACGCTTGAGTAGCTTAAAAAATCGAAAAAACTTTTTTTTTGAAGCAGATTAAATACCATGATGTTTACAAAAGCTTGTCTGATATATATCTAAATTTTTTTTTTGGTCAAGAAGTCAAACACCCGATGATTAGCAAGCTTTTCCAAGACATTTGATACAAAGCATAAGAGAGATACAGGGATAAAATCTTTTTTTATTGACAGAATTCTAGACTTTTTCCATTCCGATGGGAAAATACTCTTAGAGAGTAAGGCATTGTAATTTATGTTGAGATGCAAAGTTATTGTTAGCAGTGATTTGGCTATAATCCTTTAAGGAATTTCATCGTCACCTTTCGTCTGTGAATAAAAATGAGAAACAGCCAAAACAACATAGTTTGGAGACACCTCTTTGAAAACAAAGCCCTCTATTGAAGAACTGGTTGATGATATTTAATGGCAAAGAGGAATCTTCAGTAAATGAGTTGAAAATGTTTAAAAGATACGAATTAAGTTCTTCCAGTGAAAAACCATAAAGGGCATCATTCACTTTGGGAATGAGTCCAAGACTCTTTATTTCCTTACAAAAGTTTTTGTTAACATCAAGAGTCCTGCATATGAGATTCTGCATAGAAGGGCAACGTGCATGTTCTGACTGCTCCTCATATTCATTAGAAAAAGATTTTTTAGGGCCTATCCTATGATATCTTCTGCTAGTAGCATCACGCTTAGATTTTAATAAGTGAAGCTCTGAATGAAGCCAAGGAAAACTAATTTTTTCAGGTCTTAAAGTTTTATCTGGTGCCAGTATGTCAAAAGCACTATGTATATTATTTGACAATGTAGAGAGGCCCTGCTTAATGTCAAAGCCACTAATCTCGAGAAAAAAGTTTCTACAGTCAAGTTTGGCTAGGGAACTGTTCAAATTATGAGCAGTTATTGTATTAATATCCTTTATTTAATTGGTACGTTTGGAGTTCCAAGATAGAATATTTTCATGGTGACATAAATGATATCATATGTACTTAGAAAGTTAGGAAGATGGCGATCAGAGCTAAGTACAGTATCACATTTGTCAACAAAAATACTGTCTAATCAAGTATCTTTCTCATCTGCGTGATGTGATGGACCTGTATTTATCAATTAGACTGATATGTCACTCATGAGAGAATATAAAAAACGTGTTTCAGTCATTAGTGTTAAGCAAATCAGCATTCCAAACACCAATTACAATCTTGTGGCTGTGGTCTAAAATATGTAGGCGTAACATATTAATAAATTTACGATCAGACTTAATATTTATATCAGGGAGACGATATATAAGAGCCATTAATCTTTTATTAATTATCATCATCTTTAATTTTGCTAAAAATTGAAAAATAGACCTTACTTCTGGCCAAAAAACGGCTGTCAATCTTATCCAACATTAAAAATTACATGTTTGTTGGTAACAAAAGGATAGGAAATGAAGTTTCGGTCGAATTGGCTGAATTTTTGATATGTTGTAGGTTTCATCATTCTGAACAAAAGTCTCAATGGGCACAAAGCTCAAAAGTCCCAACTTTGGCTGCTACGGAGCTTGAAAGCTCCAAAGCTCCATCATAACAAAGTTGCTTAAAAACCTTTTTTCTTTTATTTTTAAAGTATATCTTTATGTTTTTGAGGTCGCTGATTTCGAATCCGATGCCAGATTAACGAAATTGTCAATTGGCAGCTGTCAATTAGCTGTCAAGACTCTAAAATATCGTAAAAAACTTTAAAGTTTAGCTGGAATATGCGTATTTAAGGTCGCTGATTCCGAATCGGATGTTAGACTGACGATATTATCGGTTGACAGCTGTCAATTAGCTGTCAAAAATATAAAATATTGTAAATAACTTAAAAGTTTAGGTTGAATATGCGTATTTAAGGTCACTGATTTCGAAGCAGATGTCAGACTGAGGATATTATCGGTTGACAACTGTCAATTAGCTGTCAAAACTCTAAAATATCGTTAAAAACTTTTAAATATTACTAAGACTTACGTTTTCAAGGTCGCTGACTTCCAATTCGATGTCAGATTGATGATATTGTTAATTGACAGCTGTCAAGTGACAATCTTGTAAATCTAACACCGGATACAAAATCGACCTCCAAAATGTAAATTCTAGTAATATTTTAAAGTTTTTAACGATATTTTAGAGTTTTGACAGCTAATTGACAGCTATCAACCGATAATATCGTCAGTCTAACATCGGATTCGAAATCAGCGACCTCAAAAACATAAAGATATACTTTAAAAATAAAAGAAAAAATGTTTTTAAGCAACTTTGTTATGATGGAGCTTTGGAGCTTTCAAGCTCCGTAGCAGCCAAAGTTGGGACTTTTGAGCTTTGTGCCCATTGAGACTTTTGTTCAGAATGATGAAACCTACAACATATCAAAAATTCAGCAAATTCGACCAAAACTCCATTTCCTATCCTTTTGTGCGGGGTCCTTATAGATTATCTCGCACAAAAAGAAACATAATGATTTCTCATCTGATCATTTCATATCAGATGATTTACCATATGATTTACCATAAGGTATATTATTGACCAAAAATAATTTTTGTTATCTCCTTCGAGACCTTTGGGATGAAAATGGACCCTCCTAGGAAAAGCTGATATCCTGGAGGTATAATTTTCATTTTTCACCTCAACATATTTTCCGATTTTCCAAGATGGCGGACCAAAAAAAAACAGGAAAAAACAACTTTCTACATTACCTGGGGGTTGTCGAGGTTGAGAAAAACGATTTTTTGACTGAAAATTTTCATTTTTTCACCCCAACGTGTTTTTCAATTTTCCAAAATGGCAAGTCCAGCTTAACTCAGCGGACCGAAATTTTTGTCTTAAAAGCTTATTTTAGGTCATGGATTTGAATTTCTACCGGAATTTCCGAAATTATTCATTTTAACTGAAAATTTTATTGTGCTATGAAATTGGTTTTTTTTTGAGATTTTGTGATCTTCAGGGATTTTAATGGGCTTAATTATCTCAAATCTAATGCAGCTTTTATATGTATGTTACGAATATCTACCCGTAATATACATCGGTAGTTCTTCAGTAGTAGGTAGAACAAAAAAAATAACAAAATTTAATTATGTTTAATTATATTTGATTTTAGCAGGTTACTTTGTTTTTATTTTTTTTACAGCGTCACAGAGGCCTCTAAAATTTTACCTAGGCAGGTTTTCAATGTAAAATTTCCCAAGGTATCCGAAAATCAAGTCAGATTTTGCCTTAAATTGATTTTTAAGTACTTAAAATGAAAATGCGTCAAAAAAGAGTTTACCAGCATGAAAAGTATGGGAAAACACATGTAAAAAAGAAAAAAAAAAGAAGAAAAGTGACGCTTTTTGAGAAAATTTGTATTTTTCATTTGCTTTTAGCTTTTCCGATTTTCCTGAGGTTTTTCCGAAAAAATATGGTCATATTCAGATTGGGCGTGAATTTTTACTACCTAATTTATTCCGAAAATATTTTTTAGGCTTATTTAGGGCGTCCAGAAAATAAAAAGCAAACGGGTGGATGAGAATTAAAAAAAAATCAAAATTGGAAAAACAGCTGCCAAATCGCAACCAAGCCACATAGAGCCTTAAAAATTGGCCAGTTACCATATTTTGATGGCCAGTAGCCATCTTGGAAAATTGGAAAACATGGGGTGAAAAAATGAAATTTATCATTCAAAAAATCGTATTTCTAAACCTCAAAAACCCCCAGGTTTTGTAGAAAGTTGTTTTTTTGGTCCGCCATCTTGGAAAATCGGAAAACATATTGGGGTCAAAAAATAAAAACTTAATTCCTGTTTTTTTGGTCCGCCATCTTGGAAAATCGGAAAACATGTTGGGGTGAAAAAATGAAAATTTTCAGTCAAAAAATAGTTTTTCTCAACCTCGAAAAACCCCCAGGTAACGTAGAAAGTTTTTTTTCCTGTTTTCTTTGGTCCGCGATCTTGGAAAATCGGAAAATATGTTAAGGTGAGAAAGGAAAATTATACCTCCAGGATATCAGCTTTTCCTAGGAGGGTCCATTTTCATCCCGAAGGTCTGTAGGAGATAACAAAAATTATTTTTGGTCAATAATATACCTTATGGTAAATCATTATGTTTCTTTTTGTGCGAGATAATACTACAAAAAACAGAAAAATCATTTTGGGTAGGTTTTACTTCAATATAAAATTAATACTAAAATTTACCACAGATAAGAGTGTTTTTTTTTTTGGAAATTGACACCTATTAATTATCATAATAATCATATTAATTTTGATTATATATGATTTGTTTTTGAAAAATGTTTTAATCAATATTTTATTCTTTAATTGCTTTATTAATTTTGTTTAATGATGGCATGAAAGATTGTTTCACTTTAAAAGATGAAGAAATTCGTATTGACTCAAAACGATATTTATTGTAACCTTTTGTTAGAATTACATCATTAATTGACTTAACTCGAATTACGCCGATGTACGTGATATCTAATTGTCTTTCCGTGTCCCCTATGTGTAGTAAAATTTTATCTAATGTTTGGCCTTGAGATTTATGAATAGTTAGAGCATATGATAACATAATTGGAAATTGTGTGCGACTGCATAGAATATTGTTATGTTTCCAAGTTTTTTTTACAGGAATAATTGGGAAATAATTTTTATACAAAAATGGTCCCTTGTAATTGTCAAATTCAACCATTAATACTTGAGGTAATTGTGGTGGTGATTCATTATCAGCATATAATATTTCCCGTATGTATCCTAATCTCCCATTTGTTAATCCACCTGCTACCCATAAATTTGTACGTAACATTATTCTACAATTTTTTGACAAGTATAATATACTTTGTAATCCTGTTGCTTTTTTGTCTGAACAACGCATGGCAATATTTGGTGTGTTTGTGAAAATTATTCGTGCAACTGGGTGTCACGTATTTTTCAAAAATGTTTTATTATGTTTTTCAACTTGTGCACACGTTGGAAACAAATGAATTGCGTTTTGGAAATTGTCTAATTCTTCTTTGGGGATAACTGTCTCTCTTCGGTTATATAACAAGTTATAATTATGTTGAGATAACTCTGCATTTGCTATTTCATCAAGCAGTTGTAAGTAAGGGGTATGATTACCCTTTTGACTGTGTGCGTTTTGGAGACAATAATACTTTTGGAATTGTTTAAAAATTATTCTTCCTTGTGTTTGTAAATTGTCTTTTAGTTTTTTATCACTAAATACTGCTGTGTCTCCAACCGGTGTCAATTGATTGTAATCTCCAAGTAAGTAAATTATGATTCCGCCAAAAGGTTCATCAATTTCATTAGCATGTATTTCTCAACATCGTGATTCTATCTGAAATAAAGTTCTTAAACCGATCAAAGACATGCGACGACGCTTTTATGGGAAATAAAACGTACAAGTAATTTTTTAAATTATTTTCTTAGCAAATTTTCATATAGAAAAATAATTCCACATTTAAATAAATGCTCCATATACTAAGATTTTTATTACGATTTCTTACACATATAAAATATTAGTTGTATTTAGATTCACACACATAAATATATTGTAATAGAAAATATTCATAGATCGATTGGAAGGGGTGATTACTATAAAATTTAAAGAATGCGCGATCAACTTCTTATATAGAAGGGATCGATAATTATAATTGATATATGTAAATTCGACTATTACGCACCTGTCAAATAAGTGGGATGACCGCCGACAACGTGCTTCCGAGGTGATCTCGTTAATCTCAGATCGATTTTTATTATTCCGGCATAACATCTCAAAGAAGAAACATTAAAATCATAAACTTAAGCCGGCAATCATCTCACTTATAAATTAAATAAAATAAACTAAATTTTCGCACTTAAAGATTTTACTGAATTAAATTCAAAACTTGTAAATATTTTTGTTACTAAATTCATAATTAATTTCGTTTGTTGAATAAATCAAATAAGTTTATTTTACTTTAATTTAAATAAGTGTTGAATTTATTAAGTTCCATCATCAACGCATCCAAGTTCCAAGGAGGGATAAGTATATAAGGGTAGTAGTTTTCATTAAACATTAATCATTTTTAATCTTTTGGTATGGTGCCGCATCAACAAGGCGTTTGATGCGGTAATAAGGATTTGCGCCCTTATTTCTCCTTTGACCTTGAGGCTGGGAGTTCATACTAAATTATAAAATGAATCTTAGTTCATTTAAGATTTCATATCCATCTATCAATACTGGCATGGTGCCGCATCAGCAAGATGTCTGATGTGGTGATAAGGAGTCACGCCCTTATTTACCCTTTGACCTTGAGGCTTGGGTTTTCAAGCTAGTTTTATACTCTTTTAATCCTGTCATAAAGTCCTATTGAGTACAATTTCCACATAAAACAAGGCGTTTTTATGAGGGATAATCCAATATGGATTATAGACAGCGATTATTTTAAAAGTATAGGTGGTCGCTACTGCAGTTGCCATCTTAACTAAGGGATGCCCGTCTTATTTTTTATAAATAGGTACGTTGCAGACATCTCATCTATTATTAAAAATTTCAAATCTTTCAAATCCGTTTGAAATTTTTTTGCATTTTGATTTTCTAATTTAGAAAATAACTTGTAGTTTAAAGGTAATCGTAACAAATAATGTTATGTTAGTCCATCTATGTTAACTGCTGCCATACCTGTTGATGCCGCTACTTTAACCGAATCTTCTCCGAAAATTGATGTAATCCTCTTAAACATTTCTTTGATTATTGTGCTTTTACCAGAACCAGCTTTGCCTTGTATTATAACTCTTTTTATACTATTTCCTGTCATAGTACTGTTTTGTATACTGGTTATTTGAGTATTTAACAAGTCTAATATTTATTGTTGGTCATCTGTAAATTTAACTAAAGCAAGAGATATAAACTTTTTTGATAAAATATAAGTCAATTAATCTTAAATTTCAAAATTTTAATCATATTAAAAGTTTTTTTTTCATTTTAATGAATTTTAAATTATTAGAAGTGTGAAAAAATCAATAAAACATCGTTTTTTCATCAATGAATTTTTTTTTAAATTTCAAGTATTTTAGGGAAAAATTTTTAAATTCGTAAAATTGATACAAAATTTTAAAAATACACAAAAATTGGTATCCTTATGTAAAATTTCCCGCGGAATCCGAATTTTTTGTCAGATTTTTGATTGGTCACGTGACTTGGCGGGAAATTTAAAATTTTTAAAAAATGAAAATTTTGGAATCAGTTTTTTTGCTCTAGATTTTTAAGGGAGCCAAAAAACAAAACAAAAATTTTACCATAAAAAGTGTACAAGAAGACAAAAATTTTGGGTATTTCAAAAGTAAAATTGGTTTGTCTGCTGGGGAGTTATGAATGCTAAAAGTTGTAACGTATTTACTCGATTTCATGCGCATGCGCATCTTGAATAAAATTTTGAACTACGGAATCAGATAGCCAGGGAAATTTCCTATTCGGGCCTAAGACGAAAACTTTTTTTACAATAAAATAAGAGTCTGAGACAATTTTTAGTAATTTTTGCGCTCTTAAAATTTAAAAAAATAAAAAGCACAAAAAAAAGTAATTTGGCTGTAAAAAATCAAGGAGAAAACCTAGGAGGCTAAAAATTGGGGAGGTAACTTATTTTCGATAGTACTTTGAGGGAAAAATATTTTGGGACCGATTTGAAGACCCAAGAATTAGGTTTACATACACTTGAGGAATATCGACCCATATATATATATAATTTCCGTACAATATTTTCGATTTGGCTCAAAATCAATACAGTTCATGTTGGTCTTATATCTAACTTATTTATAAATTTTAAACCTAATCGGAGATCACTGTGACCTTAACGAGTGCAAACCATAGCGACATTTTGTCACGGGTATAGACTGTGCTTCGCACAGTCTAACTAAAGTTACTGGAGAATTATTTTTAAGCGTTCTAAATAAACTGAGCACCCAGAATAAAGCTCCCAATAATGAGCTATAAGTATCTGGGAATTGAACTTGGGCTAAACGTGGCTTTTCTTCACTACATGGAGTTATAACATTAGTTGGTAAGAGAGCATTGACAGCTCAGTCGGTAGCGCGTCAACTTTTCGATCTGAACGTTAAAGATTCGTGTCCCGACTCGAACAAAATAATTTTCAGTTTTTTTTCTGAGAAGATTAAATTTTGAAATTATTTCTATCATTGCTCTAGGACTGAAGCATCCGCATAATGTTCCCGCATCCCAAAAATGGCATTATGTAGTTAACGCAGTTCCAGAACATTTACCACCAAAGAATCCTAGGACGCCTATAATTCTGGATAATGTTAAATCAAACTTCGCCAAACATATAATCGGTAAAAATCACAGTTGTACTAGCCTATCGAATAATTTAACACCTCTACATATATGTGATAAAGGCAATATTATGAACGCATTAGAGGAGTACGAGATATATAAAGTTTTTAAAAATAAAGAACAAAAATGCTTGACCAACAAGTACTAAGGGAACCCAGAAAAAGTGGTTCATGTCATGATAAGGGAGAGTTAATTTGTCGTGATTTCACGTATAATTCATACAATAATCATGTGTTGATGTACTTACTTAAACAGATATTAAAAGGATAGTAAGTTAAGCATTCAACAATATTATTTACCTCATCTCTTTGTTGTTCAGCCAAAGAAGCTTTTCTCTTTGCTTCTTCGCTTTCCAGCTGCCAAGCTGCACAGGCTGCTCTTGCTTGATTTATTCGCTCATCCCATGAAGCTAATTGGGCTCGACTTGACGTTAATTCTTCTCTTAATCTTTGTACTTGTAGCTTAATAAATATATTAATAAAAAATTATTTACAGTAATCTTATAAATAGTACAAATAAAAAAAACAAAAGCTATTTAACTTACATCAGATAAACTACTTGATTGATTTGGACTTACAGAAAAAACATTGACTAATGGAGATGCTGAAAGTTGCTGGTTCCGAGTAGGGGATATTCCAGGATTTGAAAAATCAAATAAACTGTTGCTAAAACTACTAATTTTTGAGGTAGAACTGCTTAATTGAGAGATGTGATTACTGAATGGATCTGGCACTTGATTCATAAACGAGATTGTCTAAAAGCATTTTTAATAAATTATATAATTTACATAAATTAAAAATTTCAAAGTTTTAAGACAAGTTTGCTCCTTTCTCGATAAATTACTTTGTAAAGTACTTAAAGTACTAAAATAATAAAATTTTTCTTTAGAAAATAAAATTAATTGTTTTTTAAAGGGGTTTTTACGATTTTAAAATATACTGAAATTATTTAAAGCAATGAAATTTAACAACTTGTGTTGAGATAGTAGATTTTTTTTAATTAAGTTTATAGAAAACAAATTATATTTCATTTATTTGATTTTTATTTATATTGAAAATTGCTAATGGATAATTATAATTAATATAATTAATAATTTCAAAAATTAAATTTTTTCCGGTGCTAGAATAAGGATATGTTTACCTTCTATATTAATAGATATTAACTATATTAACTATATTACCTTCTATATTAACTATACAACGTGTGTATGTGTGTGTGAGTATCAGTGCGTGCGTTACGTGATACCTAGGATGTACCAGATTATACTTAGGATCATGATATGAAATATATCCATCATGCAAATAGATCAAAAAAGGACGAGTTTCCACAGCAATTCGAATGGTCTGAATCCAGAATTATATAAAGAGAAGTAAAAAGTAATAATGAAGTGTAAAATAATAAGTTTAATAATAAGTTAAAATAATAAGTTTAATAATATTATAAGCTTAGGCGATAACAAGTGTGATAAACTTGATGCATAGAATATAGTATATAAAATTGACTGTAAACATTGTTATAGTACGTATACAGGTCAAAGTTCAAGAAAATTAATAACTAGAATACCTGGACACATAAATGATGCATTGAATGGTGACGATAAATCAGCATTGTGTGTTCTTTTAAAAGATTATAGTATTATATGTACCCAAATGAATTTTAAAGCTGTAAAAATTATTCATAGGGAATGTAATGTTAGAAAAAGATTGTTTTCAGATATGTTATACATAAAGTATTTTGATGACACATTGAACAGAATGAAAGATTTAAAAAATTTAAATTATATTTATATAAATACCATTGATTTGATAAAGAAATTTATAAGTTGTTAAGGTTACTATTTAGAAAAAAATCATCTTATTATTTACAATTACAGGTTTTCCTGATATGACGAAAACAAAAATAGAAAGTACTGCAAAAAATCGAAAAATAGCCCGAACAAATTAAAAATTCTTGGGAAAACCAATTTTTATAATATATATTTAAAACCGATATCCACGTACCTTCAATTCATGTTAGGCTCATTTAGCATTTATGTTCTTTCTTTTTAAAGTCAAATTTTTTATAGAAAAAAAATACTGCCGAACATGACAAAATATTTTAAATTTTTATTTCATATTACAGATTAAAGAGAAAGTTTAAGAAACTAGGGGGCAAGCCCCCTGCGCGCTGAAGCGCGCCAACCCCCTTAGATCATATTTCATGTTTAATGGAAATAAAACTACATATGTGGTTTAATTCATAAATAAAAACAACTGTACAGTGAGATATCAATTTCAAATAATGAACTTTTTTCATAATTCTAATAAGCCATTATTATTTTTATTTTTAAAATTTATCTCAAGAAAAAAATATTGCATTATTGCCAGAACCCTTTTCATCCCTCAAAATAAATTTTTCTTTTTTTCTGGACGGCGAAATTTTTTAATAGGATGACGAAATACTCGAATTAATTTTCATATGTTATGTGTTGCATCTACAAATATAATTAATTTTTTATTAGTTTAAACATTTTTCATTATTTATCATTATTTTTACAGTTTATATTATTATAAATTAAAAAATTAATATTTAAAATTATCTACAAATTTGTATACAGTGCGCCGCTAACACTACAGAGCATCAATGGACGGCCAATTAGATTAAGATGACGAAATTTTTAGGAGATTGTATAATAAAATAATTATTGTATTTCTTATTTCCGTATTTTTTACACAAAATTTTATTAATAATTAAGTATTTTAAAAGATAACAAAAATTGGAACTAATGAAATAAATAATGAAAAAATCCGCGCAACCAATAATATTGCAATAATAACACGAAAAAATTAGATGAAAAATTATGTCTCATGAGTTTTTTAGAGACAGAAATGTACCTCAAGAAAAAATATTTAATATCGTATCTGAATGCAATTACTAATTTACTATCCCTTAAAATAAATTTTTCTATTGTCCTGAACGGCGAAATTTTAAAATTGGATGACGAAATACTCCAATGAGTTTTCATATATTATCATAAATAAAAACCAATATTATTTTTATTTTCAAAATTTATCTTAAGAAAAAAATATTAAATATTGCATCTGAATGCAAATATTGATTACTGTCCCTCGGTGCTACGCACCTCGGGCCAGAACTCTTTTTGTCGCTCGAAATAATTTTTTTTTGTACTTAACGTCGAAATTTTACAATAGGATGACGAAATACTCGAATGAGTTTAGGTATGTCGCATCTACAGGTGTAGTGTTTTATTATAGTTTATTGTAATTATTTAATTATTTGTATATGTAATTATAATATTTAATTATTTATATATGTAATTATTTTTACAATTTATAATAATAAATTCAAAAAGTAATATTTAAAATTGTATAAGAAATTTATATGCAGCGCAAATACTGCAAAGCTTAAATGAATCGATTAATTACAGATAAAATCGATGACAAAATTTTTAGTAGAATGTATAGTAAAATAAGAAAATTATTTCTTTATTTTTTTTAAATATGTTATAATTATAAATTTTTAAAAACTAATGAAAATTAAATAACGCGCGAGCGATGTGACCGCAGAACTTCTGATATAAATCACGCGCATGATAAAATCAGCGCGACCAATCAAATCACGAATAATTCGATGAGAAAAGAGGGGATCATGAGTTTTAGGTAATAAGAAAGATCTTTGGGAAAGTGACTGAACTACAATTTAATAAAATTTATGTAAGTTTTGATATTTTTTGTACGAAAAAGTAAATAAATATAATTAATTTTTTATTTCAATATATTTCAGATACAATTCAATATTAAATTGGAACAATTTTGGAAGTGATAAGGATCATTACTGACACCTACATATTTTTTAATATTTAATAATTCTGATGATGTTGATGGTTATGAGGTTGATTTGAATGTAATTTTTTTTGATAAAAAACCAAAACTTTGAAAACTAAATTTTAAACAGAATAAAAAACGAATAAAACATTAAATACAGTATCAAATTAAGCTTTATAATTTTTACTGATGAACAGATTATTTGGTGTTTTTAATATTTCTAAAACTATACCACTTTTTATTTAAAAAAAAAATAAATTATTTCAATAATTGATTGATAAGTTTGTGTTAATTTTTTTTAAATAAATATACCATTCAAACCATATAAATAATATTTTAATATAATTTTTTATATAAAAAATTATTTAAATTTTCTTATAAAATTAATTCTTGAAAAGAATTATTTTTAATAAGAAATTTGCGCACATAACGGAACAACCAAAATATTAATTGGTCTATTTCGGCATTTCAGTAATCTTATGTATTTCTCTTCAAGTATTATCGATAGAATCCTCTTTACATGGTAGAAAATTAAATAATAATTTTTTTGATCTTAAATAATTCTTATTAATTTCTTGAAATAAAACAATACAAATTTACGTTTTTATTTATTACAAATTATAAATAATAAAAGCTTATTCCAATCGAAGCAATAATTTTTATTAAAAGATAATAAGAATATATATATTTTCTGTTTCAAAGTAGGTATTAGTAGTAAGCTAAAGCGGATCCTGATGCAATTTTAATTTTGTCCTGAAAAAAAGAGGGGAGGGATGTCAAGTGGTTGTCAAGTGGTTGTCAAGAGGGTGTCAATCATTAGGATAAGAGGGTGATCATTTCAAGTGTTTTTTTATAAGTGTGTTTATTGAAAAGGGCGTGTTTTGAGAGTTTATTTATTTGTCCACGGTATTTTTGAAAAATTTAGATGGAAAAAAGGGGCTGTAATTTTAAAATGTTAAAACATTTAAACGGTATTTTAAATAAAAGAATGAATAGACAAAGTACAATAGGAGATGGAAAAAGGATGTTTTAAAGAGAAATAAAAAACAGATGGTTTATTTTTTTAAAAAAGTAAAAAAATTTATTAAAAAAAATATTTAAATTAAGTGAATGTCATCACTTCTTGTTCTATTAAAAAAACGGGTGAAATTTACATTATAATTTTTTTTTTACAGTAAATTATAATAGACGTGGCAAAAAAAACTAAAAAAAAAAATAATAGTACAATAAAAAATATGAACTCATAATCAGTATCGCCTGCTTCGTCGTCGTCTTGTAAATAAATTTATGTTGTTTCAATGACACTAGTGGGGGTGAATGATATACCATTATTTTCATCGCATAAATTATTGTTACAATGAGTTCCAAAGTCTGAAAAACGAAAAATTTATAAATTAAAATATTTAAAAGAATGAAAAAAATAAATGTGAAATACCTTTTTTTATTATTTTGATGTCATCATTATTACTATCATTCCTTGCGCACAAATAATTTTTGCAAACGTTTGAAACGCATTGTATCTTCTTCGTACACCTTTTCCCAAAATCTGAAAAAATAAAAAATTTATGAATGAAAATGAAAAAATATTAATAAATAAAAATAATTGTAAAAAATACCTTTTTTTTCACAAAAATTTCATAACTGAGATACTCATCCGCTTCATAATAAAAATCCATTTTTTTACGAATTTCAAGGAGCACGTTTTTCTTACGAAAAAATGTAAATATAGTCTGCTACTTAAAAATATGTTATTTTTAAATTCCACTCGCGTCGCTATACATCGGTATAGATATACGTATCTTTTAAAATTTCCGTTCGCATCACTAGCTGCTGGAGCATATTTTTTTTTTTTTTTTTTTTTTTTTTTTTTTAAGGGAAATATGTGAATCTTGCATCAGCCATGGAGTGTTTGCGGGCCTTAAAGACCCGCAAATCTCCATGACCGCCCAGTTGTACAAAGTGCACAACTGGGAGACCACCGGCGAACGCGGTCGCCGGCTACGTCCCAGATTCTTACTGGATAAACACACATTAAACCCCCTGCGCTTGTTTGTCCCAAACCGGAACTCCCTTTTCAGGTATAACTACAGTTTGAGACGCGCAGCCTAGGCAGCTGGCCGCTGCCTGCCCCCCTACCTAGGGACAGGAGAACTCTCTACGATAGAAAGCCCACCTACTTCTTCTCCAACAAGGTGGTCCTTACGTACTCTGCTACTTTGTTCCAGTTTTCTGAACTCCGTAGCATTTCCGGGACCACCGTCTCCGGCCTCCAAATCGGGAAGGGCGGGCGCCCCACGATTTAAACGTTGTAACGGTCCAAACTTTAAACGCTTATAGCTCGGTCCCAGTGCGTCCGACTGAAAAATTTTTAAGAGCCATTTTCGTCGGAAATTTTCTCAGCTACAATTTTTATTTGAAACTTTTTTTTATATTTTCCTTACTTTTTCCTAACTTTTTTTTATATTTTGCTTACTTTTTGAGTTATTTGCAAATAACCGTTTTGCCCCATCTTTTTTCCCCCCTGGGGGGGGGGCAGCAGTGGGTTGAAATGTCCGATTTTGTTTCCCCTTTCAAACTAGCCTAAAACCAACACATTCCACAACTTTTCATTTCTGGAGGATTTTTGTCCAAGTCGAGATCCTTATTCAATGGCCTATAATTATTACTAGTAAAATAGATTTCAAAGTATTATATTTTTTGAAAACTATTTTTGCGTCTCCATTTTAATGTATTAAAAAGTAAATAGGGTGTGGGTTTGATTAATGAAAATCTCAATTATTGTACCTAATTTACTAATAAAATAATAATTATAAAAATTCTCTCGCGTGAAAATAAAAAGTTTTAATTATTATTAGTAAAAAAGGTATAATAATAATATCAAGTATAATATTTTTTTAAAAATTACATTATTATTATGATTTGAAGTATTCATAATGAATTTGAATATCCAAGTCCCCTTAATTAGAATGAGATATTTTTACATTTGTTATAACCGTCTTGAGAGTGACTTCGTTCATAAATATTTTTACACTACGCGTTTCAGAATTGAAAATTCCATCATCAGGTGTATTATTTGTCAGATGTTAAAAATAAATATAATGATTAAGGTTTCTAAAAACTAATTATTTTTTAATTTTTAGTTCTTTTTCTTTGATTTTTTCTTATACACACTATACTGCACTTTTTATCACTATTATTTTTCATATTTTACACTGCTTTTATTTACTTTATTTTACTTTAATTTTCGAAAATTTTTATTTTAAATTTTGTTGTTTACCGGACGAGATCTCGTTATATACTGTTTAAAATTTTTATTATTATATTTTATAATTAGAGTTTACTTATTATTGTGTCATATAGAAAATTCGATTTGAACTGTAATTTGTCATTTAACAGGGGTGTATCGTTGTTTTTAAGTGCCTTGTTTATTTCGTATTCTTCTAATGCATTCATATAATTTCCTTTTTTGTCATATAAATGTAAAGGTGTTAAGAAATCATCAAAATTTTTATTTTTATATTCGTGATAGTTTCCAAATGTGGCTGATGTGCATTTAATTTCATTAATTTGTTCTGCGTTGTTTTTATCACTTAAATTATATTAATAGCAATTTTCTTACGATGCCTAGATATTAGTTTTTCTATACTGGAACTATTATATCCATTGCTTACTGCAATGTGTTTAATTGTATTAACTTCATCATTAAAATCTGTTTCAGTCATTGGTATTGTTAAGAGCCTGTAAACGAAACTATTATATGTTGCTATTTTTTGTGAATATGGATGATGTGAATTTATATGTATAGTTGAGTCTGTTTGTTTACGAAGTAGCAAATCCAAACAGTCATCGCAATACGAATCGAAGAGAATACTGTCATAGAGTCGAAAAGGTTCGTTAAATATCTGGGGATAACTCTTGACACAAAGCTGAGTTATTGGGAGTATATCTCTCAAAGGGTCAAGAAAGCATGTATCACGATACTAGCCCTGAGCCCGCTAATGTCAAATATGAACGGCCCGAAGTCCAGCAAGAGGAAGCTACTAATGTCCGTAACGCACTCCATCCTATTGTATGGAGCAGAAATTTGGGGGGAGGCGCTAGAAAAGGATATGTATGCGAAAGGAATGATAAGAGTTCAGAGGCAAGGTGCTCTGAGGGTTTCTTGCGCGTACAGGACTGTCTCGGAAGCGGCAGTTCTTGTTATCGCCGGAATAATTCCGATTACGCTCCTTGCCAGAGAACGCAAACTCATACATGACAGGAAGTACGATGAAAATCTTGACCAGATCAAAGCGGATGTTAGGAGAGCTACAATGGTAGAGTGGCAGATGCTCTGGAATAACCGCGCAGATAGCGCATGCATCAGGCGCCTCATAAAAGAAGTCGTGCCAAGGCTTGATAGAGAACACGGGGAAGTAAATTACTTCCTGACCCAGTTTCTCAGTGGACACGGGCTTTTCCAGTCCTACCTCTTTTGGATGGGTAAGATTGGAAGCCCAGAATGTGTGTTCTGTCCCGGCGAACGCGATAATGCGTATCATACATTTTTCAAATGCGATCGCTGGGCAACCAAAAAGTTGGCGCTTGAAACAATAATAGGCGAAGTCACGCCTGACAATATTGTTGGAAAAATGATTGAAAGCGAGGATTTGTTGACCACTACGACAAAATATGTGGAAGAAATTCAGCGAGAGAAAAAGCTACTGACGACACCTTAATTAGGAGCCAGGTGTAGGAGCAGCCGCCTATAGGTGGCTTCTGCTTACGGCATTAAAGGGGGTACAATGGAGGACGCACAAGGATATTTATTAATTTATTAACTTATTCATAGTTTATAATCTATTTTTTTATTTATTTATTTATAGATTAGTATATTTATCTAGTTGACGACACGGCGAGCTGACAAGAGGGAGAAAAAAGGGATCTCCAGGATGAAAGGATTATGAAAGAAAGGATCTTCAACAGAAGAAGATACATGGCCTCAAGTCAACCCGATGTAATGTGATAATCGGTTCCTGGCTGACTTGTATAAGGTATGATGAGGGGTGAGTTTAGTCGGTAAACATGAGGTAAGGTATTATTTGTAGAGTGCCTCGCCACCATGGAGTCCGACACTGTTCAGAACATGGGTTCTGTTCGTACGTAACGCATTCTCACCTCCCTGCCGCATGCAAAAAAAAAAATTATTATTATTTATAAAAATTATATTGCTATTATTTATAAAAATTAAAAATAAAAAAAAATAAAAAAAAAAAAAAAAAAAAATTGTCCTAATCAGCAAGGGTAAAGGGGACCCTAGGCTGCCAAACTATTGGCGTCCTCTAGGATTGCTGGATACAGCCGGAAAAAATTACGAAAAGATGCTGCAACCACGGATACTGAGGGCTGTAGAAACTGCAGGAGACCTTTTTTTCCGACAATATGGGTTCCGCCGAGGGAATTCAACTATCGATGCCATAAACAGCATCACCCGTGTCATTAAGAATGAACATACAGGCAATCACTACTCTAGAAAAATCACGCTACTAGTGACCTTAGATGTAAAGAATGCCTTTAATTCAGCAAGGTGGAGTGATTTTATGGAGGGGCTAAGAAACTTCCAGGTGCCAAAATATCTGCGAAGAATCATCAGCAGTTACCTGAGCGATAGAGAAATAATATTTGAAACTGCGCAAGGAACAAGATTGAGGAGAGTAACTGCAGGAGCAGTCCAAGGATCGGTCCTCAGGCCGGATCTATGGAACATCATGTACGACCAGGTACTTGCCGTATGCCGGAGGATACATTTACCGTCGGGTATGCTGACGATCTGGTTATAGTTATCCAGGCAAAAGATGTACAAACTGCCGAGGAGAAACTGAACCAGGCAATGCACGGAGTCAACTACTGGGATGGAAGACCACGGTCTAAATTTTGCGACGGCGAAAACTGAGATTGTCCTATTCACCCGTAAACATATTGAGACCATCATCCCAATATGTATTGGAGAGGATAGGATAGAAACGAAGGATTACTTAAAGTATTTGGGAGTGCTGCTGGACACGAAGCTGACTTTTAAGGCACAGATTCTGAGAAGCATGGAGAAGGTTGCCAGGCTGACTGCTGCGCTAAGCAGGCTCATGAGAAATACATGTGGACCTAAGACTGGAAAGCGCAGGCTTCTTATGTCGGTCACCCACTCAATACTCCTGTATGGTGCAGAAGTATATGCTGGTCGTATAAAGATGGTCAGCTATGTATCTAAGCTTACGAGCGTCCAGAGGCAAGGAGCCCTGCGAATTACCTGTGCATATCGCACAGTGTCCTTGGAGGCAGCTCTAGTTATCGCTGGGGTAATCCCTATAGATCTGCTGGCTCTTGAGAGACAGTATATCTATCTAAATAAAGAGAGGGAAGGAATTGACCGCGCAAAGGCTACTTCGCGCCAGATCAGCCTAAGCAAATGGCAAGAACGTTGGACCGACTACGCGGAGAGCAAATGGACCAAGAGATTGATAGGAGAGATATCACCTTGGATAAATAGAGGGCATGGAGACATTAATTATTTTTTGACCCAATTCCTAAGCGGAAATGGACTTTTTTGCTCCTACCTCTTTCGGATCCAGAAGATGAATAGTGCTGAATGTATATACTGTCCTGACAAAGACGACACGCCGGAACACACATTCTTCAAATGCGATAGGTGGGCTGCTAAAAAGTTTCAATTAGAAGCTAACATCGGTCAAATCACACCTGAAAATGTGGTTGGCCTGATGCTTCGAAATGAAGAAGTATGGTCCGAAATCAGCCAGTATGTGGAGCACATACTCCGCACCAAAAAACCTGAAGTCCAAGGTATAGGCTAATATTGAGACGTACTGCGGTTTATCCAGATGACTGCAGGTATTGCACTAACATACAATCATTCCTGCACTTAATTTTAATACCGCAATCACTCGAAGATGGTAGGATAATAATTATTTATTTATTTAATTATTTATATATTTATATATTTATTTATTACCGTCTCTTTTGACGATAATAGGAAATGACTTATATTTCAACTAACATATATTTTATTGAAGATGACAGCATAAAAAACGGAATTTTAATCAGATGGAACGACGGAGTCCTGAACCAGACTGGCGAGTCATTGGACGCAAGTCAAAAGATGGAGTTCACGATTAGAACCAAATGGCCTTGAACCTGTCCAGAAGTAATGTGAAAACGGTCCCAGGATAGGCTCGCATAAGGTAGGAAGGGAGTGGAGTTTTAGTGGGTAAAGGCAAATAAGTCGAGTCCCACATAACTGTCAGTTCGGATGCTGAACAGTATGCGTAACGCATTTCTCTACTTCCTACGAAAAAAAAAAAAAAAAAAAAAAAAAAAAAAAAAAAAAAAAAATTATTTATAAAAATTACATTGTTATTATTACATGAATTAAATCTATTTATGTGTGTTTAATTAATAAAAATTTTAAATATCATTGTACCTAATTTAGTAAATTAATAATTATAAAAAGTCTCTCGCGTGAAAATAAAAAGGTTTCAATTATTGCTAGTAAAATAGGTGTAATAATAATAACAATATTATAAAAATTACATATGAATTAAAACTATTTTTTTCTTGCGTTTTCATTTATATATTAAAACATAATTATTATTATTATTATCCCAATTAGGAATTCTATTATATCGAGCTCCCTAGTTTAGGGGCGCCTATCTAAAAATATTGAAAATAAATTATTGGAAGAAGGTGCTTTTGAACAATAAAATGAACTTACCAACTGGCACTATTTGCAATAAAAAAATTAAAACTATCAAAATTTTCTTTGCTAAAGAACCTATTTTTATTTTTTTAACCTTTAAACTTTAAACATTCAATTTAATCTTTTCTTTTTAAAAGAAATGCACAAACTGAGTATGAATTCCCCTCTCATTGAAAAAACGTCTTATTAAAAAAATGCTGAATTGAAGCCTTCGACAAATACTAATAAATAGCATTGTATACATATGTATATTAAATATGTATTACTAGTCCTACGCAATCTATTCTTTTTTTTTAATTTGAAATATTTAGCGAGTCAAATTAAAGCTTTATTTTATTTTTTAATTTTTTAAACCCCCAAAAATCTAAATTTTAACAATTATTTATTACTGCCTGAATTTATATAAACTTTTACACAGCTGTGCATTTCTTTTGACGCATAAAGTGACAAAATGTGATATAAAATATGTAGATTTTATTTAATACATGTTACTTTGTAAAAAACTAGTAGCTTACATGAAAAAAAAAATTAAATGTGTACAATGGTAACAGTTTATCACATCAAAAAAAAAAAAACCAATGCAGCAATCGACTAATTACTTTTGGTAGTTAAAAATTTTTTTGAAATATATATGATTTATTCAAATTCGTAATGCTTTGTAGTAATTTTTTCATCGCATCAAAAACAATGCAACTAATTGGTAATTTTAACTTTGATCAGTTGGTATGAAAACTATTTTTCTTAAAACTTGTCGTTTGATCCATGTTATTTCGTGTAAAATTGTAAATATTTCTTTAGCAGTTTTATTTTTATAAAAATATAAATTTCCATTTCTGGTTTATATTATCACGCCGGGTAGTTGAAAATTTTTTTTAATAGAAATGATTTATTCAAATCAAATATTTTTTAAAATATTTTTTTGTTATTGATAAATCTTGATACAAGGTGAAAAACGTTGTGAAAATTTTGAAAATTTTCAGACTGCAATTGTATAAACTTTTTGTCGCATTGACAATTTTCCAAAAATATAATCATGATGCGTTTTTTTAATTTTGAAGAACACACAAAAAAATCCTGTATTCCATGAGCCCGAGCCCCTGTGATGTATACTACCAATATTATCGTGCAGCTCCTCAATTATTTCCGGGCTGCTGACGCCCAGAAAAATTCAGAAAATAATATCGAGTTAATTCGTGTAAAATGACGGTAATGTTATAGAGTCAAATTATATTGATTTTTATAGTGCGCGCTATTAATTAATATTTTTATATTACACTGCATTTAAAATTGACAAAAAATTGATAAAAAGTCTTATTTAATTTAATTTAAATTACAAAACGAGCGCGTATAACCTAAAAAAGAAATATAATACATGTATAATATTATATATATGTATGCAATTTATTAAAAAGGTAAATTGTATATGTAAAATATAAATACATTTTTGAAACGGGTATAGCGATTCAGATAAATTACCATCCTGTAAATTATTATTTAAAAGACACATAAAATTTTCATTAAAAAAATCTGTATTTATCAATTTTAATAAGCATGCTTTAATATAGTAGTATTCACTTCAGATTCGGAGTTTGTAAATACTATTTTTTTACTCGCGAATATAGGTTCAAAAATCTATTCTATTGCATTGAATCTTTTATTAATCTAAACAATATATCTCATTATCACGATGGAACTCATTATTTACTCCATTATCTATAATTGCAAATAAAAAAAATAGTACATAATATACACCAACAAATAAATATTATTACAACGTGCGTGCCGGGCGCACGGTACGTATACTATCGTGCTCTCGTATGATCATGCGCATTACTTTTTTAATATTCCGGGCTCAGGCAGCCCGGAAACCGTGCATTTTTCTTACGGCACGAAGGTTCGCGAGGTCTGAAATCACATGCAACAAAAGCATTGTAATCTGTGGAGCAGTAACCCAGCTTCGGGCTGACGCCGCACGGGATTTTTTTGTGTGAATATAAAATTGAATTTCGTCGTTATCGCTAAGCCTTGCGAAAAAAACGAGGTCCAATTTATTTCCAAAGAGAATATATATTGGATGATCCGAATATTTCTAAACGGGAGGTTTGTCTCGAATTTGAGCGAAGTATGGAAAGACAAACTTTATTTTTTATCGAATACGAGGGGAAATTTTACATAAATAAAAGTCAATTGAGGGAAAAATTGATTTTAAGTTGTTGTCGAGAGGGCGTTGAATTGGAATTGCTAACTTTTCATTTTGACTTTCTTCTTGCTTTGTGCAAAAAAAAATAAAAAAACTAAACTTTTAATCAAAATATATACTTATTATGTAGCAAAAAAATAAATTGCTTTTAAATGTACTATTTAATTTGAACAAAAAAATATAAACAAAATTTAAAAAAAAAAAATTTGAACACTCGTTTGCTTTAAAAAAAAATTTTATTAAGATTTTTATACATTATGCTTCTAAATTAAAGCTTCTAAATAATCTAAGCGTTCACCTAACTTTGGGATAAATTTTTGCGCATACGTTTTTTTTTTGATCTTCCGTTAAAATAATTTCTTTATCTGAAATCCCTAGAATCAGTTCCAATGAATCCAATCTTTCTCCGATTTTTTGCATCATTTGTTTAATGTAACTTTTTACATGAAAATACGGAAAATCCACGTTTTTTTCATTAGACGTAAAGTTTTTTTCTTTCCCAAATCCAAGTAAATTTTCCAACAAATTTATTCGTTTATATTGGAAAAAAATCGTATATTTTCTAAATTTAGAATATTAACAAAAAATTCGAATATTCTCGATTTTTTTGTGAATTCGCAAGAAAAATTGATAATTTATAATTTTTTTTCAAAAATTTACGAAAAATAATTGTGAATTTACATATTTTTCCGTAAAATCTCAAAAAAAAATTGATAATATTCGAATTTTTTGTTAATATACCGGTAGTTCTTAGCTATTTTTACCCAAGTCTGAGGTCGATGTCATGGATTTAAAAAATACCAATTGCACTGTGTTTGGTATGTAAAAATATGGTTACTGGCCAATTTTTAAGGCTCTAGGTGGCTTGGTTACGATTTGGCAGCTGTTTTTCCAATTTTGATTTTTTTCGAATTCTCAGCCACCCGTTTACTTTTTATTTTCTGGACGCCCTAAATAAGCCTAAAAAATATTTTCTATATAAAGATGGGTAGTAAAAATTCCCGCCCAATCCGAATCTGACCATATTTTTTCGGAAAAACCTCAGGGAAAGCCGGAAAATCGGAAAAACTAAAGGAAACTGGAAAATACAAATATCTCAAAAAGCGTCACTTTTTTTTTTTTTTTTATTTTTTTTACATGTGTTTTTCCATACTTTTCATGCTGGTAACCTCCTTTTTTGACCTATTTGCCTTTTAAGTACTTAAAAATCAATTTTAGGCTCAAAAAAATGATTTTAAAAATTGTTCATTTTCTGAATTTTCCAATTTTCTCGCTTTTCCTGATAGAAAATGAAAAATCTGACTTGATTTTCGGATTCCTCGGGAAATTTTACATTGAAAACCTTCTTGGGTAAAATTTTAGAGGCCTTTGTGACGCTGTAAAAAAAAGAAAAACAAAATAACCTACTAAAATCAAACATAATTAAACATAATTAAATTTTGCTATTTTTTTATTCTGTTTATTTTGGTTCCTCAAAGAGGAACCATTTTTTTGATTTTAGCAGGTTATTTTGTTTTTCTATTTTTTACAGCGTCACAGAGGCCTCTAAAATTTTACCCAGGAAGGTTTTCAATGTAAAATTTTCCGAGAAATCCGAAAATCAAGTCAGATTTTTCATTTTCTATCAGGAAAAGCGAGAAAATTGGAAAATTCATAAAATGAACAATTTTTAAAATCATTTTTTTGAGCCTAAAATTGATTTTTAAGTACTTAAAAGGCAAATGGGTCAAAAAAGGAGGTTACCAGCATGAAAAGTATGGAAAAAGACAAGTAAAAAAAATAAAAAAAAAAAAAAAAGTGACGCTTTTTGAGATATTTGTATTTTCCAGTTTCCTTTAGTTTTTCCGATTTTCCGGCTTTCCCTGAGGTTTTCCCGAAAAAACATGGTCAGGATTGGTTCGGATTGGGCGGGAATTTTTACTACCCACCTTTATACAGAAAATATTTTTTAGGCTTATTTAGGGCGTCCAGAAAATAAAAAGTAAACGGGTGGCTGAGAATTCGAAAAAAATCAAAATTGGAAAAACAGCTGCCAAATCGCAACCAAGCCACCTAGAGCCTTAAAAATTGGCCAGTAACCATATTTTTACATACCAGACACAGTGCAATTAGTATTTTTTAAATCCAAGACATCGACCTCAGACTTGGGTAAAAATAGCTAAGAACTACCGATACTAAATTTAGTAAATTTACGATTTTTATCGAATATTTACAATTTTTTTTTTAAATTAACTAATTTTTCGAAAACATTTTATTTTTTTTGTTAATCTAAGCAAGTTACTCTTTACAGTGTATGTTTAAATTGCTACTAAAAGTCTAATTTTTCATGAAAATGGGTCTTATAGGCCTCAACATTTTTTCTATAAGCTTCAAGTTTTCAAAAATTTTTTATTTGTCTCATTATAAGTGTTTGTCTAACAGATATGATCAATTAAAGTTAAGTTAGAGTCCTAATATTAGGGTTTTTAAAAAAGTCAATTTTAATCAATATTTTTTAAAAGATAAATCTCATGTAGAAACTATTCAATAAAAATATACGAGTAATAAGTTTTTGGAAACATGAAGCTCGTATACAATTTTTGAGGCCCATAAAATCCATTTTCATGAAAAATTAGAATTTTTGAAGCCATTTAAACATATTTAAAAAATGTTTACTTCGGGGACTTTTTGAAGCTCTTCTAAAAAAAGTTTATAGAATGCTGTACGATTTTCAAGAATGAAACCTAAAGTAAAAGAGCTTTCAGGTTATATCAAGCGTTCAACCCACCGTGGGATATTATTGAAGATGAAATGATTGTTGAAATATCATTATTGCAAAATATTGAAAAAAAACTTATAGCCGGTTTGTGTAAAAATAACATAAATGCATGTGACGAGCCTACCTGTAATAGCCTTTTTAATTATTAGTGTGACCTTCAGTTTAAGATAGCTAAATAAAAGTAGACACGTATTGTAAAGATAAAGCAATGTAATGTAATGTATAGTTTTTTAGAGATAAGTCTTTAGTAGTAATTTCAAAATGTAGAGAAACAGACCTAATTGTCGTTTCTCTCTTTAGGTAATGTACAATAATTATTCAATGTAAAATATTAAATTAATTAATTGCTAAATAATAAATCTCTCTTTAGAGCAACACAAAGGTCGTTATTATTAAAATACACTACTCAAAATATAGACACATTATAAAACGACAATTTTGTCAGCAAAAAAAAAAAGTAGGCTTCTTGTCTAGATATAAAATCCTGGATTCTTTCCAAGCAGGTTTCAGGAAGAATCACAGCACTCAGTCAGTACTGATAAAACTTGCTGATGATATTCGCATGGGTATGGACAAGAGGCTTGCCACACTGCTATTGCAGTTTGATTTCTCGAAGGCCTTTGATAATGTTTCTCCATCTAAACTTCTTAAAAAAACTCAGGGATATTGGTTTTTCGAAATCATCATTATCTTGGTTTTGGTCATACCTCTCTGGACGATCAATGTGTGTGTCATCAAAATCTATAACATCAACTTTCCGCGATATAAATATTGGAGTGCCCCAGGGATCCGTTCTTGGGCCACTCCTCTTTTGTATTTACATGAACGATCTTAAAGACCACTTAAGTGATGACATAACTTTCAGACTATTATACGCGGATGATCTACAGATATATGTCCAGGTTCCCACTGACCAGATTGAACAAGGTATTGCATACCTTTCGGAAAGAGCCATAAAAGTGGCGACATGGGCTAATGCAAATAACTTATCTATAAACATAAAGAAAACACAAGCGATTGTTTTTGGTTCTTCTACCACAGTTAATTCATTTAAGAAATTAAATATTTCCAAAATTGTTATCAATGATAGTGGCGCTTGTGTTCCCTTTGTGGATGAGGTTGTCAGTCTTGGTATCACCTTAGACTCTTGTTTGTCTTGGCGTCCACAAGTGACAAAGGTGACCAAGAAAGTAAATAGCATATTGTATGGTCTTAGGCTCATCAAATCTTGTACCTCTGAAGCACTTCGTAAGCGCCTCATTGAGTCTCTTGTGATTCCCCATTTGGATTACTGCTCAGCAGTATATTCTGATATTTCTAATGAACTGAGTGGGCAATTACAGAGACTCACTAATTCAGGTATTAGGTACATTTTTGGTTTGAGACGACAAGAACACATTACATCATACAGGAAACGTCTTGGTTGGATGCTTAACGTGACCAGAACTGACTACTTTGCATCCCTTATTATGTATAGAATTGTGCGTATGACAGAACCTCCTTTATTATGCACTTTATTTGAACCATACAAATCAGACAAACCTACTAGAGGCCCCCGTAAAGACCTTAAGGTCACCACAGTACCCACTGACTGGGGTCTATACTCTTCAAGTAAAGTATGCGAATCAATGGAATTCGATTCCCCCCTGTATAAGGGATTTACCATCTTATTCTCGTTTTAAAAAGAGTATTAGACTTTACTTTCATAAATTAGAGAATGAACAATAGCGTTGATGCCATTTGCAACAATCATCTTGTAATTGACTATGTATTATTGATGTTTACTATTTAACTATTTACTTATTTACTATTAACAGTTAACTTTTGAATAGTCATTTTATTGTAAATTTTCTTTTATTTAACTATATTTATGTACAGATTATATTTTATAACCATTCCGTATTATTTCTTTAACTAGTTATTGTAAATTTTTCTTTTATTTAATTTTAATTTAAGTATACATAAAAATTTTATTCTTATATATTGTAAATTGTATTAATATCTATTGATTTATGTATTATATTATTATGTATTTAATTGACAATTGAGTGTGTTAAATGATTTATATTTTGTAGTTGGCAAATAAAGATTAATAATAATAATAAACAAATACATTTATTTAAAAAAAAAATTAATATATATATAATAACATAAATTTGATTTAAAAAAAAAATATATAAAAAATTGAAAATACAAATAAAAATATGATAGATTCAAAAGTACTTATAAAAATGAATTAAAATAATAGAAATTTGATGAATTCCAAAATATTTGAAATTAGAAATAGAAATAATATAAACTACAAAAAAAAGAAAAAAAAAAAAAAAAAAAAAACATGAAAGTTGAATTTAAATTTTTTAAAATAAGATAAGATAGATAAAAAATATACAGGAATAAAAAAAAGTAAAAAAAGGAAATAATAAAAATTTTGTAAAGAGATAGATAAGATATAATAAAATTAAAAATATATAAAATTAAAGTTAATAAATGTAATAGAATTTGCTTAATACAAAAAAAAATTAGAGCCAATAAAATTTTTTAATAAATTCAAAAATTCAATAGCATAAAAAGAAATATATATTTATAAATATAAATAGTTTTAGTTTAGTTTATTTAACTTGCTTAACTGTTACATAATAGTTTTACAAGTGACTGATACATAGAAAATACATTATTTTTAAATAACTATAGTAAATTAAAGTACAACAGAATATAACGGTTTAATACCTTTTAATATTTATTACATCGAGGTGGTTGCCTCTTGCTCTTAACTAAAATAAATTATTTTTTGTTTAGTAACTTTTGTTTGGTCTTACCTCTTTTTTGGTTTTTCTAATCATATTATTTCTTGGCTTTATTATTATTATTATTATTATTTTTATTTATTTATTTATTAAAAAAAACAAATTTTTTTTTTTTACTATATACTTTTTTTTTTTTATCCTTATAAGTATATATATATTATATATATGAGTCTATCTATATTTATATTTCTATATATTTATATTTTGAGATCTAGAATTCCACTTTTTATTATTTGTTTTAATTTTTAGTAATTTTTAATTTTATTAATATATTATTATTATTGTTCTTTTTATTTATAATATTTATCTAATGATTCTTATAACTTTTTTTTTTTTTTTTTTTTTTTTTATTTATTTTTTATTCATGATTGTTTGAAGCTATGATATGAATCAATATTACAAGTTTTCTTGCTTTTTTTTCATTAAGATTATTCATAAGATTAAAGAAAATCGCATTTCTATTATCATCTTGGTTCAATTCGGGTACAAGATTATTTCTTTGTTTTTCATAATACGTACAATATATCAATTGGTGCATTAGATCATTTCTAACCCCACAGTAGTGGCAGTAGTTTTCTTTTAAAATAAGTGTATTATTCTTTAATATAATTCTTGTTACATATGAATTAAGCATTCTCAATTGAGCTATAACCCTCTTATAGTAAGTAGGAATTTTTAAATTAAGATAGTTATTATGTTTTTTTTCTAATAAGGAAGGATATAGCACAAGTGACATGGAGTTAATACAATTATCTTGATCCTCTTTGATTAAGTGATTTCTCATTTTAGTGATAAGATTGTTTCTCTCAATTTTCAACTTTTCTAGAGTTAGATTATTCCAAAAATCACTTTCATTTATTTTTTTGAAAAAATACTCGTCTACTTGTACAAACCAGTTGAATCTTGGATTAGTAAGATCATATTTCGCTAATTTTTTAGCTTTATACAAACAGATTTTTGGAAACCTATTATCTTCCATTTCCAAGATTTTCTGGGTGTAATTCAGGATTAGCTTGAAACAATATAACTCTAATTTGTCTAGCTTTAGTTCATTTCTTATAGCATAACCAGGCGTGTTACGAGGTAGAATAAGAAGTTTTCTAAAGAAGGTATTTTGAACTTTTTCTATTTCAGGGAGATATGCTGGACTCCAGACTGGGGCCGCATATAAAACAGTAGATGAGACTAGCGCGTTAAACAGTTTTTTACACGTTAAGGCATCCGTGATCCTTAGCCTGTTTATGATGTTTAATGTTGGTTGGGTAGCTTTATAGCCTTTTGACATGAAGTTTTTTACAGTTTTATTAAAACAACCTGACTGTGTGAATGTAACCCCCAAGTATAAATAATCTTTTGCAAATTCTAATGGGTTATTTTTGAATTCAAACTTTAGATTTTTTGTTTTATGACCATGGCCCCCTTTTTTAAAAATCATTATTTTTGTTTTTTTAGTATTTAGTTCAAGTTTATTATTGTCTAGGTACTTTTCTAGGACAGTTATTAGTTTTCTATGATACAATGCGGATTCCGAGAGGAAGAACATGTCATCTGCAAACGCTAATAGCGGTGTAGATGTCCTTTCGTCCAATTGGACTCCCCTTATATCATTTTCTTCCAAGAACTCGCCCAGATCGGCAATATATAGGGAGTATAATTTAGGACTTAATGTTTCCCCCTGTAACACACCTTTCGTTATGCTACATTTCTCCGAGTAGCCATCATTAGTTTTAACTGCCATATTAGCTTTAGTGTATAGATCTTTTACAATATTAATAAATTTGTGACTAATTCCTAATTTGCTAAGTTTTTTCCACAGTAAATTGTGTGGTACCGAGGGGAAGGCGTTTTTCAGATCGACCGCTAGAGCATATAATTTTCTACCTTTTAATTTTCCATCTTTCTTTCTAATACTGGTATTAATTATTGAGTTTAACGTGAAAATATTGTCAATAGTGCTCCGATTTTCTCTGAAACCCGCCTGCCACTCGGGGATGGTATTGTTAGCATCACACCATTTAGTAAGTCGATTTAGCAATACCAATGTAAATAATTTTAAAATAACATTTACTAGTGATATTGGGCGATAATTTTCAGGGTTTAACACGTCACCCTTTTTATATAACATTCTAGTGATTATCTCGGCCCAAGATTCAGGTATGGTTTCCTGTCTCATAATTTTGTTAAAAATTGTATTAATGTACATTAGCCAATTTTGAGGTAAATTTTTCAGGAATTCAAAAGTTATTCCGTCCACTCCTGGAGCCTTGTTATCTTTACATTTCTTTAAAGCTAAGTAAATTTCCTCTAGATTAATTTCGGCATCCAGAATTGGGTCAGAATTATTATTGAGTACTATATGTTCATATACATTTATATCAGATTCATAGACCTTTTTAAAATAATTTGTCCAAGTGTTCAAGTCTATGTGCTCATTTTTTGTTTTGTTAATGTATCTAAACGAATTAATTAAGAACCAAAATTTTTGTGAGTCTTTTGTTTTTAAAATTTGTTCTGCCGAGTCAAAGAGATATGCATTTTTTTTATAGTCAAGAAGTCTAAAATATTCTGATCTGTCTTTATGAAAAATTTCAACTTGATCACTTGGATAATCATTTTTTCTTAATATTTTACTGAATTCTTTTAGTTCTGTTTTTGCTGTTTGACAGTCAGTGTCAAACCATGGATTATTAACAATAAAGTTAGAATTTATATTTTTCTCTAATTTAATCATTTTTACTGATTTAGCTACTTCTTTAATAGAGTTACTTAGATTAATAGCCATTTCGTTTAGATTTAAGTCAACTTTTGATACATTATTAGAGTATAACATGCTATTATAATAATCTTCCTCTAACTCTTCTTTCCATTTAATTTTTTCTTTTTTTAAGTTAAGATTTTCAATGTTTATTTTAAAATCAACTTTAATTGAGACCGGAAAGTGGTCGGACTTTGTTATTGAATTGAAAATCTTTACTTCGGTTACATTGTATAAAGCTTCTGTATTACATAAAATTAAATCTATTACCGTCTTACCCAGTTTGTTTTTATGTGTAAATCCGGCTGGTATGTCACCCGGGAATCTCCCATTGGTCACGTACAAGTCGTTTCTTTCTGCGAATTCAATCAGGTCGCGCCCTCTGCTGTCTAACTCTGTGTCCCTACTCAGTCTTTTCATTAAAAATATAGAATCTTGATCAGGTAATTGATTTTCTTCTATGTCACCTTTATTTGCTATTCTAGCATTGAAGTCTCCTCCAATTATAATTTTACTGTTGATATATTTATTATTGATTTTTATTAATTCCTCCTCCACGTATCCTAAAATTATTTTGACATCTTTTTTTTGGTTTATATATACCACCCTTATAATAACTGTGTCGTTGTTTATATTTGTTTTTATGAATATAAAATCATCTCTTGCGCATATTAATTCTGTGTTTTTATATATTAAATTATTTAAAGTTATTGCTAGTCCGCTGCTCGCCCTTCCTCGAATAAACGTTTTGATTCCTGCTGAGTCAAAGATTTCGTGATTACCCGTTAGTTTGTAGTTAAGTTTCGATGTGTGCCAGGTTTCGCATAGGCAAAGTATATCGCTTTCTTTTAATTCTTCTTTAATGCTACTTAAGTTTTTAATCCCTGACATATTCCAGTAGACTAGGCGAAGCGGTTGCGGGGTGATAAAGGTTTTATGTCAATTATTTATTTTATTTCTATTATTGCCTTTTGTATTGGGTTTTTTAGCATAATATTCAGTTATAAAGCCTTTGGGTTTTGCAAACACCGTGTTTTCATTACGTTTACTCATCTTCTTTTCGTTGCTTTCAACCGGTGACCTCGATTCCCCTCTCCCTCTCTTTTTTGAAGAGCTCGAAAGATTTGATATTGTACTTGAGGCATCGCTCGCGTAACCATCACTTTTGTCGTCGATATTATTATGATTATTATGATCACACTTACTAATCTCTTCTTCCTTTTCTTCGTTATGTATACTGTTAAGACTATTATGATTATGGTTATTATTCTCTTTTTTTTTCTCGTCTATATATTTATATGCTTTTTCTATATCAAAGTATTCGTTTTCTATTAAAATTTTTGATTTTATAATTTTACTATCAATACCTAAATAAGATAGTTCTGTTTTGATTTCTTTTAGTTTTCTGTGAATCTCCCTTTCTTCTTTTGTGGTGTCATTTGCGACGTTAAAACCTTTTGCTTTAAGCGTGTCTATATTCTCAAAAAATAACTTTTTTAATTTATAAGCAGTCAATGTTACGATCACCGGGCGGTTTCCCGCCTTTTTGCCAATTCTTCTAAAACTTTCTATTTGTTCCATTTTGATATTAACACTTTCAATAATTTCCTTTACCTGTTTTTCTAAATTTTCATCTCGTTCGTCGTTATCTTCTACACCATATATTATTATATTTTTTGCTTTCGATAAGTTTTTTAACTTATTTACTTCTTCTTTAAGTGCCCCAATTTCGTCATTAGCATAATTTAATCCCGTTTTATTTTCAATAACTTGTTTTTTTATTAATTTTACTTCTTCTTCGTGTTTGTCAAGTTTATCTAGTATTTTTGTCGAGAAACTTTTTATTTCGTTTTTAACCTCTACTAATGTTGTCTCTTCTTGTGCCATGATGATTTTTCTATTTTTTATTATTCTTAATATTTTTTATTTTATTTTATTTTTTTTTTTTTTTTTTTTTTTTTTTATTCTAAGATTGTATAGTATAATATAATTTAAATTTAATTAATTAATCATTTATAATTGTATTTTTTAAACACACATGTCATAGCACAGAATTAAGGTTATGTAATATACGTCCGTTCTCTACCGATGCTCGCGCCGAACTCTAAATATAAATATATAAATGAATAAAATAAAAAAATAAACAAATTATAATAATAATAAATCAGTATAAATCCACAAATTTTATAGATTAAAATTAGAATTTATAAAAGTTTTATAAATTAGAAATAGAAAAATACATATATAAAATTAAAATTTAATACAAATTTAAATACTTCAAGGTTAATAACAAAAATTAAAAAAATAGAAAAAATGCAAATTTTGTATAGTATAGATGACGTTATAGTCTTTATTTGAGATAATACAGATAAGAAATTCAGTCATTAACTTCAAAAATTGAAACATTAAAAATTTCATAAAATGAATATATACCATTTTTTATAAGACAACAAAAAAAAAAAATTATTAAAAAACGAGAAAGAAAATTTTATAATAGAATTAATGGAGCTTTGATAAATTCAAAAATGTTTAACAATAATCAGAGTAGAATAAATAGAACTTAGTTAATTAAAAAGATAAAAAGAATGTAAATTTTGAGTAAAAAAAATTAAATCTAGAAACAATAAAAATTTGATAAATAAAAAAAAATTTAGATGTTCAAAACAGAAATAATATACATATTTGGTAAAGAGAATGTTATCATTTTTAAGACAAGCTAGATAATGATGTACATTAAATATAAACATTAAAAAAAATAGAAACAATAAAAGTTTTATAGAATCAAAAACAATAAAAAAAAAAATAAATAAATAAATAATAAATAGATTAAAAGAAATTTGAAACAATCAATATCTTGAAATAAGTTCAGAATAGATTAATCTAGATTTACGTGATTGAAAAAACAAATAATCATAAGAATTGAAGATAGAATTAATAAAAATTTAATAGATTCAAATATTTAAAAAAAAAAAAGAGTTAATGAATAAAAATACAAGCTATTAAAAAAAAATATAAAAACTGAAAATCTAAATAAAAATTTAATATAGTTTCAAAAACATTAGAAAAATTTTTTTTTCAAATAGAATTAATAAAAAAATATGATAAATTCAAAAAAATACATACAATATAGAAATAATGGTATAATAATAGAAATTTGATAAAAAAAAGAAGAAAGAAAATAGAAACTATAAAAATTGTATAAATTCAAAAATATAAGAAAAATTAAATAATAAAAAAAGAAAAAAATAAATAATACAAATTTGGTGAAGAAAATGTTAAACGCTTTGATATAAATAAATAATTTGAAATAATTAAATAAATAGAAAAATATTAAAAATCTAATAAAATTAAAAAGAAAAGATTTGCTACATATAATATACAATTTCTTAAGGAATCAGAAAAAATATAATTGTAAAAGATTTGTTACATGTAATACGATTTCTTAAGGAATCAGAAAAATCAAGATTGCAGAAGATAAGATTTAAAACATAGATAAAATTAATTTACAGATTTCATTATAATATTTAAATAAACGTTAAATTTATTAAAATAAAGAAAATAAATAAAATTATAAAAATAAAATCTAAGTAATTAAAATGAAGAAAGTTGTTAATATGTATAAATCAATTTTTGAAAATGCAAATATGATATAAACACAGTAATAAAATATTATGAAAATGGGATTGAGTGTCGGTCTGTATAATATCATAGAAATTGTGACCAATTTCTTGACCGAGGAGGGGAGAAGTAACGAGCCTACCTGTAATAGCCTCTTTAATTATTAGTGTGACCTTCAGTTTAAGATAGCTAAATAAAAGTAGACACGTATTGTAAAGATAAAGCAATGTAATGTAATGCATAGTTTCTTAGAGATAAGTCTTTAGTAGTAATTTCAAAATGTAGAGAAACAGACCTAATTGTCGTTTCTCTCTTTAGGTAATGTACAATAATTATTCAATGTAAAATATTAAATTAATTAATTGTTAAATAATAAATCTCTCTTTAGAGCAACACAAAGGTCGTTATTATTAAAATACACTACTCAAAATATAGACACATTATATGCATAGAACATTTTTACTACGGCTAAGGGCTAGGTAAAATGATAAAATCTTTCACAAGCATAAATTTATGTTTATTTTTACGATAATAAGTCTTAAAACCCATTTTAGTAATTTATGTATTACCTGAAATCACGGTTCAAAATAATTTATAATTTTTTAAAATATAAAATTTATGTGAAATTTCCCTGGAAATTCAATTTTTGCCATTATTTATCTCTAAAAGGTGACTAAACAATGGTGATTTTGTATTTTTTGATGGAAAAAACACCATTTTATTTTAATTTTGTAGTTAGTACCAAGTTTTTTGAAAATTTTGTCCTAAAATTTTTGGCATTAACAAATAAAAAGACAATTTTTTTTCTTTTTGGATAATCTAATTTTTTTTTATAAGCGGCTACTAGTTTTAAAAACATCGTTTTTACTCGATTTCTTGGATCTGATACTTAAATTTTTGAAAATTTTCATCTCAAAATTTTTTGGATTAGAAAATAAAAAAACGACATTATTTTTTTTTTATTGGACGTATATAGAACCTCAATTTTTACGGCAGTTCTAGTTTTAAGAAAAATATTATCATTTATTTTAAATTTTCACTGATTTCAATTTAAAAATAGTGAAAATTTTTGTCTTAAAATTTTTTCCGTCATAAACTATAAAAGAATATCATTATAATTTTTCTTTCTGGACGTAATACCTTTGTTGTATACTATTGGAAATTAGAATTTCAATTTAATTCCGAGTATACATAAAATGCTAGAAATTTTTGTCTTCCTAAAATAATATGCCATAGAGCCAACAATTTGGCAGTGGTTATTTATTTTTTGATGGCTCAAATTGTAAGACAGAAATTTGTACAAATTCAGGTCTTGGGTACAAGAATTTAATTAATACATAAAAATATATATATTCCTCAGGGTAATCTTCGAAACTTATTTTATTAGAAACCACCGCGCGTTGCACTCCTTTAAATATTTTTACAATTTTTTTATTAGTTTTCCAAGCGTACATTTTGCTTCGAAGACCGCAAAATTTTTTAATTATACAGCCTTTAACCTCGTCTTTGAACTTGCCCAAGATTTTGTTATTTTTTCTTTGGATATTAAATACATTGTTTTCGGAGTATTCAAAAGTATCAAAATAATCATAATTATTTTTTATAATTTCATATATATCACACCCTTTAAATTCTAAGAAAAAACAATCCGTGTACATGTAATAAGATTAACATTTTCACCACATTTAGCTTTAAGAAACCCATAAAAAAATTCGTACATCTCAAATTTGGACAAGTCCAATATTGTAGCCCCAGCATAGATTGGTCTGTTTATCGTAACATTTACATTTTTCATCTCGATTGCCACGAGATTCGGTGAAAATACAGTCAGCCTGTGAAAATTGGGTTTCGAAATATATGCTTGCGCCCCAAATGGACCATCGTAACAAGTTTTCAAGAAAATTTTTCTCCTGCTAGTTGATTTTCAAGAAATTTTCCGAAAATTGACTGAAATAAGAAAAAATATTTTTTTAAAATACTTTTTAAAATTTATTTCTTAAAAAAAAAATTTTTTTAGTCACGTTATTCAATAACTTGAACAGATTCTTATCAAATTCGTTAGTTGCAGCTGCGCGATGCATGGTATTCAAATCTATGTAACACTTTAGCCAGGGCGATTGTCTGTATTTCAAAACTCTATGAATTTTCACCAATTCCACTTTGTACTTGACAGCCTGTTTCAAGTTCCTATAATGAAGCATATATCTGTGTTTGTCTTCAAGGGTGGTTAATAATTTCGGGAACTTTAAATTTGGGGGGGTTTCACGCTGGGGCAAAAATGGGAGGTCGTTGAAATAGTCATGCCCCCCCTGGGGTAAAAACTGCCCCAGAGAGCTACCATAGAGGTTATTGGCATCGCAATAAAATAAATATGTCTCGGGTTTCGAGGAATCAAAATTTTCCATATATCTGTTATTCCCCTCAGCGTATCTTTCGTACAACAGCTTAAGCCACCATGCAAAGAATTTTGAAAGAAAATAACCATTTCAATATCCGTTAACAATTTTAATTCTATTTTGCAGAAACGTAACATGAGTACGAAGGTAAGGTTATATAATGAGTTGGATCAAGCTGGTGTGACTGATGCATACGACTTTTCAAACATTTAAACACGTCTGATAATAGTGACACGTCAGTTTTCAAATAGAGGTCCGAATATTCCCCGATATTTCTACACTCGAAAAATTCAAACGTATTTACAGCTCTTTGGTAATCATCGTCTGAAATGTGCGTTTCGGTAAGTAAAACGATTCTTTCGAAGGAAGCTTTTCAATATTCAAGGACCCCTACGAATCCACAAAATTGTAGGGAAAAATAGATTTGTGATTTAGCATATTAAACTGTGCATCGTCAGGAAAATATTTGCGTAAAATAGATTTTTTATCATCAGGTAGAAAAGCTGCCAATTTTTCAATCGAACAGTTTAAAAATTTAAAAGAATCGATAAAATCAAACCAAACCCCTGTAATTGTAACTTTTTTACTGACACAGATATATTTTTTATATATTTTTCACTCTTGTGAGGAATCACTTGAATATCACTAGGAATTTGAGCGGCAATATCCGTTATAATCATATCGTACCTTTAATAAAAAAGTTTTTTTCTTCATCGAACCATCTATTTAAATTTGTGGTTCTAAAAATTTCATCATACCTTACTGTGAACTGCTTTTCTTCCAAATTTTCGGTCAACTCAAAATCACCGTAAAAATTCACACTAACTTTTATATTTTTCAAATCATTCGAAGTGTCCTTAACAAAGTCGCACACTTTATCTCTAGATTCGTCAAAGAAACCACCAATGTCAAAATTTCTAAGATTAGCCACCAGTCCTGTACGAAGTCGACTTTTAAAAAGTGATTGTGTAACTTGAAAAGCTACTTACAAATTTGAATTACGCTCCAATACAATCAACTTTTTAAATATAATTCTGTACATTTGAGATTCCAAAGAAAATTTAACACCCATTGGTGCATTTCTATTTTCAAAATAACTTTTTGAACGACTTACAAAGTCGTCGCAATACGAAATAAATCTATCAAAACTAACCTCGTCATTTATTACGCTCGAAAGACGATCAATCTATTTCTCGACTTTCGCAAACTCTGCTTTCACGTCCACCATTTTTATTTTTATTTTTATTTTTTTTTAATCAGTGTCTGAATCAGAAATTCCTAGATTCAAATAACGCGAAATTGATCTCATATAATTTCTGTCCATTATTCTTCTAATAACTCTAGGTGTCGATCACATAGGCACAAGTTTAAAATCAAATTTATTCTCATACAATGTTATTTCTACTTTCCCGTTAACTATGCGAGAAATCGATCTAAATTCCACCTTACAATACGGGCAAAGATTAATTCTTTTCATCCACTGGGTTATACATACAAAACAATATTTATGACCTAGTCGCACGAACTCAAAGTAGCAACGTCTTGAATCTCGTCTAAGCAAATACAATACTCTTTTTCTTGTTCAACATTATCGTCCAAACACACTAATTTAACTTGTTTATTTTCAACCTTATCTTTATTCTCAACTTTATCGATAACTATAATTTCACCCCCCTCACAAACCGACGCGAGATCCATAGGAGACTCCATTTACTCGGTATGGTATAAATAAGACTAACTTTAGATTCTCAAACATTCGATTAATTTATTTTCATACGATTTTTTAAAAAAATATTTACACCCCTCTCTCTCAAATACATGGATAATTTTAAGATTTTAAAATAATATTTAAAAATAAAGATAAACCCCTTCTTCAAATCTTGCAAAAATACACCCACCATACAATTTTTAAATAATGCTCAACAATTCACATTCTCCGATTGATTTTACGATTTTTAAATAATATGCACCAAGATACTCCCCTTTTTTAAATCTCTCTCATAAGATACACCCACCGTACAATTTAAAAAAAAATACTTAACATCCCGATACAACGAAATATTCACATTTTTTAACAACTGAAAAATATACAAACCCTTTAAAAACTTTATATATTAATCAGCAGATTTGTTTAAAAAGATATGAATAAATCCTTGTATTGAAAAATATTCACCATTTCTATAAAATATTCACTCGAAAAAATTTTTTTTACAACTAAAAAATACCCCTATCATTGTTTTTTATGATTGACATTTTAAGAAAAATGGACACCTTCTCAAACGATTCTTTTATAAAAAATAATATTATTCTTTTATAAAAAATAAAATTATACTTTCATAAAAAAATAATATTATACTTTTATCATCAGCCGTACTTGAAAAATATAAAAAATTCTTCTTCTTTATGGTTAACACAAAACTTATTGTAACAATCATTGTATTTATTGAAAAAAGATATAAAGTAACATATTTTTTATCTTTATGTTTAGAAATACTTACCGATCATATAAAATATTCACTCGAAAAAAATTTTTTAACAACTAAACAATACACTATCATTGTTTTATGATTGACGTTTTAGGATAAATAAACACCCTCTCAAACGATTCTTTTATACAAATAATAATATTGTACTTTTATTATCAACAACAACAACAACACTCAAATGTGTAACCGATCACACCTACTTAGAAATCTTTTTACAAACATCCGCTCAATAAAAAAACTCTTTAAAACGTTTTGAAACAGACTAAATATACTTAACATCTCTATAGAACAAAATATTTTTTATTCGTATTAAAATAAAAAATACATCCCTTTTGTATCACCTCATTATACTTTTATTATCAGGAACATATTTTTCCAATAAAAATACTTTTTCCAAGCATCTGTTTTCAGTTGCCTTGTATAAAATTAAATACATACCTTTTCTATTACCCATTATACTTTTATTATCCACAACACTTATAAAAGCTTGCAAAATATTTTTACTTAAAAATACCCTTATCATGATTTGAGACAACACCCTCCTTTTCAATCACCTGTTATCTAAACACTTATAATTATTCATGTTAAAAAATAAAAACCCTGTTATACTTTTATTATCAACCACACTTATAATTTTTTATCTCATTTAAACGTTTTAAACAGATTGCAAAATACCGTTATCATAGGACAAATAGATAACCTCTTAAAACACCCCCTTTTCAATAAACATACACTTATAAAAAAACACTTGAAATGATCACCCTCTTATCATAATGATTGACACCCTCTTGACAACCACTTGACATCCCTCCCCCCTCCTTTTTTCAGGAAAAAATCAATATTGTTTCAGCATCCGCTTTGAGTTACTACTGGTATTCATTTGTATACTTAAAAACGTAAAAAATATAGCTTTTGATAAAATACATAATAAAATTTAATTTCAAAAATCTTATTAAATATTTTCATTTACATAATATATTATTATTTTATTTTATTATTACAAATCTTGGGTAATTTTTATCCAAAATTAATTTTTAATCTTATTTTTAATTTTTTATATAACAAAGTATAATTTAAAAGTTTTCTAAATTTAATCCATAACCATATTTTCTAAATTTTTCGATCATAAAAAATAATTTAGATCACATAATAAATATAAAATATCGTTACCGGAAAAAATTTTAACTATAATTTCCAAAATAATAATACAACTTATTGCAGTTACGCAAAGAAATTTTTTTCATTGTCTCTTTAATACAATAATTAAAGCTAGATTTATCAACTATATTTTTAAATTCAATTGTAATTTTAATTATACAGATATTTTAACTCTGTTTTGATTTCAACTAAAAAAATTTTTGATAATGGGTCGACCACGAATCAATCGAACTCCTGAAGAAGAAGAAAAATTTCAAAAGGCATAGCGTGAGCGAAATGCGCTAGCCCAAAAACGTCAGTATGATCGTGTTAAGGGAAACAAAACTTTTAATTCCGTGCCGCAAGAAGAAATGCAACGCGGAAATAGTCTGTTGAGAAATACGAACCATTCTCGCAAAAATTTAACAAACTAACAAAACTTAGAATTGCAATTAAATTTTTCAAATGTTGAAGAAATCGACTTCAAATATAAACCCAATTCAACATCATCTTGGCTCATTGAATGTCAAATGTATTTACTGTGGAGCATTGCATTTTGAGTCAGAAAAGGTTAATATAAGAGTATAAGAGTATACAATAATTCTCTCGCTTTTGCATCTTTTTAAAGTTGAGAAATTTTTAAAGATTCTCGTAAACAAGACCAGGTCCTTACTGTTTTAAAGTCCAGGGTCAAATATATAACAGAATCAATACAGGTTTGCATCCTGCGGTTAATGAAAATCCTACTTATGGACAACTCTTTATTACGGATCCAAAAGAAGCTCTTACTCAAAGAATAAATCAAAATGCAAAAGTTAAATTAGATCTCGAACTCCTTAGAGCTTTAGGTGGATTTTTTAGAGAGGATAATATTTTTGCTCAGTCTTATCAAATGATGAATCAAGAAATAAAAGAACAACAAAAGTTATCAAACAAAAACAATGACAATAGTTGTGCACCTGAAGTACAACTATTATTTACTTTAAAACTAGGAACGGATAAAAGACGTATTAATTTTCTAAAGATGCAATGAAGTTGCTGCAGTTTTTACTACTACAACTGACGGCGAAATTCTTGAATCTTATGTAACAATCAGAAATATACGTTCAAGAAAATTGCAGTATGTTAGCTCAATGGATCCAAACGTTGAACCATGGATATATCCTTTATTGTATGCATATGGAAATCAAGGTTAGCGTCGAAATTTAAAACGATTAAATAGCAATCACAGGGTTTCTCGATGTGCTTATGTTAAATATAAATTAAGAATAAGATCAAACGAATTAAATCCATTTTTCTGTGCTCGTAGATTAACTCAACAGTATGTCGTAGATAATTATGTTAAAATAGATCATGACAAAACTGAATATATTAAAGCTAATCAAAAAAAACTTAGAGCTGACACATATAAGGGATTAAATGATCATTTAAATAACAAAGCTTTAAGTTCTAATGGCCATGTTGGAAAAGTTGTTATACTACCATCAAAATGACAATTTAAACTTACAACTCCTAATATTGTTAATTAATTTATTTGTGCCGAAATTCCAACACCTAAAGAGAATTTACGGTTACACAATGCCGTGTTAACTCATATGATTCATGTGGAGATTGGTGCTAAAATAACGGAAAATGTTCTAAACATTATCCAATGGATTTCCAAGATGTAACAATATTAGATGAAAATGGATATCCTATTTATAGGCGACGGAATACTAGAATTACTTATCAGAAACGAAACAATTATATTGTAAATAATAGACATGTTGTTCCATATAATCCAGAATTATTACTGAATTTTGATTTCCATATTAACGTAGTAGCCGTATCAAGCATAAAGTCGGTAAAATACATTCATTCATATTTACAAAGGGCATGATGCAGCATCTATCATCCTCAGCAATGAGAATTCTTATAAAAGCATAATTGAACACGACGAAGTAAAACAATACATTGAAGCCAGGTACGTTGGTCCTACTGAAGCATGCTGGCGTATTTTAAACAAGGCTTTACAGGAAAAAATTCACAGCATAATTCGATTACCAGTGCATTTACCCAACGAACAAAGCATAATTATTGAAAATGATGGCAACGATAAAGAGCTTCAAAATGCTTTAAATAACGTAACTGTTTGCGAGAAAACAGGGATATTTGTTGAATTCACCACGCTTTCTGTATATGAAAATATTAGTAATTTTTATATTATATTTTGTCATTGTTGTTTGAATTTATAATACAGAAAGAGTGGGGATTTTGATAATTTATGTTTGTGTGTATGTATGTGCACGCACGGGCCCGAAAACGTGCGCCTTTTTTCAGAGCTCCTTCTTCTCTTGCGACCGCCAGCATGCAAAGTACACGTTTATATTGTTCCTTAAAAAATTAAGTATCTTTACAATAAATCATTCATCTTTTTAAAAGTGGAATTATCAAGTGTTTTTATTCAGTCTAATCTTTCCTTTTATTAAAATCTTATTCCTTTAAATCTTTATTCAGTCTAATATCCCTTTTCTATAAAATCATTAATAAAATACAAAACATTTTGGTGCCGAAACACCCGCTTATAAGGCAGTGTTTAAATCAGAAGAACGTTATTTTAAAAAATCGTCGTAGGAAAATTATCATAAAAATTCTTTTCGTAAAAATTTCGGAGAAAATAATAAAGAAGTGAAAATTAAAAGTTAAAAAAAATAGTGAAAAGTTAAAAAATTAAACGATAAAGTGAAGATAAAATTAAAAAATGAAAACTAGTGCAGTGACGCCATGTGCTCCTTTTTTCTTTTATGAATTTTTGGTCGCGACAAGACTTGAATTTTAGGTTATGGTGTTTTAAATTTATTATTTAAAAATTCATAAAATTCATGGACGTTCTGTCGCATTGCAGGACCTAAAATTCAATTTATAAAAATTAAAAAAAAGTGGAAATCGTTTGGAGTCGCCATTTTCCTGTTCATACAAGAATTTCTTTTTCGTCAAAAATCTGAAAAAGAAGGAAATCACGTGGTCAGGAAGGTTGGATTGGCAGCACCACTGGTAACATACATTGTATCGTTCTATATTTACTTGTGTACATAATAGGTTATGCGAAAGAGTGAGAAAGATATATTCAAAACTTTCTGAAAGAGTGAGAAAGATGTATTCAAATTTCTCTTCTTTACGCTAACCTTTATTCGTCAAAATTTTTCATTTCTTATGCGTGCCGGCGCTCTTAAAATTTATGAAATTTAAAATCTTTTTTATTTATTCATAAATATATGTATTAAATTTAAATTAAAAATAAATAAACATTAATACAATTCTTTAAGCAAAAAAAAATAAGTTGTATTATTAAAAAAAAGAAAAAAGTTGTATTATAAAAAAAAAACAAAAATTTCTTTTACTATTTATATTAAATCTAATAGCGTTATTCTTATTTTCATGAAAAATCTCTTACGCTGGTTTATCTTTGGTGGAGCTGATCCGAGAGAAAATTGAACAAGGTGGACTCATTACACGCTTCATGACCAACGTTGAAAAAACAGCCAAAGCTAAAGAAACATTGGAATTCTTTACATCAAGAAAATCTTTATTGGATAAATATTTTGAAGAATCTCTTTTTTTGTTGTTTCTGGAGGAATACGTTGGATGTTAAAATCGAAACTTTAGCACCGCAAAAACCTGTTTATGAAAATCACGGGGCTCATTATAACAAAACCAGAACAGCTCAATTTCATTTACCAAAATTCATTATTAGATATCTTTTTAAGTAAACTGTTTGTATAATATGTATAATTATAACTTTAATTTATCTTGTTGTTATGAATCTATTAATTTTCTTTTTTATATTTTCATGAAAAAACTTGATGCGGTACGTGGAGCTTGCTTCTATCTGCATTTTTCTAAATTTACTGGACTCGATGGATGTAACTTGCCTCTTGGACTTTCTCAAAATTTGGTATACTTCTGATTTTACGCTTATTTTTGGACTACTATCCAGATTTAATCTTTTATTTTCTTTCAAATACGGTATGATCTTCATCCAGAGGTAATGTAAAAGCTTTTATATTACTTTTTATTCATCAAATCTATTACCAAATATTTATAAATCCAAATTCTTCAAATTCTTTACCATTTTTATTGAATTCTGATTTTTTTATTTTGGTTCTTTAACCAAACGACTTTGAAAAATGTAGAACAAGCTCCTCGCTTTCCTTTTACTCAAAACTTCGCTAAGTAAAATTCACTTATATTGTTTTGTCTAATTGTATTTAGTCTAATCTTGTGACGTGAAAAACCTTACTTAAAAATATCATACATATTAAAAACTTGTATTTAAAATAAAGCTCTTAACTAAAATTTATCTTTCACGACAATTCTGCATCTAGAACTTAATTGAAAAAACTTTGAAAGATTTTCTTCAAATTTTAGTCTCTCGCTTTCATAACAATTCTATTTCAAAATAGGATTGAAAAAACCTTGAAAGTTTTCTACTTTTTTAATTCATCTAATGAATTAAACTTTATCTTATTTCAATTCAAGCATGAACTTTGATCAAACTTTCTAATAAGTTAAAGTTCTGAAGATTTGTAATTTGATTTCTTATTGAAACTTAAAATTCTTAAAAAAAAAAAAAAAAAAAAAAACTTTTTGAAAAATCTAAAAAACTTTAAAAATCTTAATACATTGAAGCTTTATTACGTCAAAAATCTTTGCATTTTCTTTGCTGTCTCTGGAGGACTTCCATGAGTAAGGTTGCTTCTAATTGTTAAAAATTCTGTATATCATATCGTTTGTCTGATTACTTATTTATTTTAAACCAAATAAATTATTTCTTTAAATTCTTTATTAAAAATCTAAAAATCTATAAAATCGTTTAATAAATTGCAGAAAAAAAATAAAACTCGTGTTTGTCAAAATCTGTTTTGTCAAATTCTTTGTGTAATGTTTTATAATTTTAATAAATTTAATCCTGAACTTGAATTCATTTATGCTTAGCTGATACAAATGGATTGACTCGTTATCAAATCTGGTTTAAATCAACATCAGAACGTATCCTGATCAAACAATGCTTATTGTTCACTTTCAAAGGTCCAAAATCAATGGAATATCAATGTGGGACTCGTTTAATACAACAATCAATTCGTATCAATCATCGTGCACATCAAGTCGCAAAAAAGAAGTTAAGCATCATTTGAACATTCGTAACAAAAAATCTTTTATAATTTTTTATTTAATAAATTAATTCTTTTATATGTGTAATCGTTATGTATGTAATTTAATTTATTTGTATTTCGTAATCATAAATGTTTAACTAAAAAAAATCATTTAATGCTTTAAAAAAATTGTACATAGACTTTAAATCTTAAACAAAAAATTAGTCATTTTAACTTTTTCTAAATCAAAGCAAATAAAAATATAAAATCATTACTATTTTTAATCATTATTATTTTTTTAAAAAACATTGTAAATTAGTTTAAAATCTAGTCATAAAAAATTGTAAAAATTTAAATTCTTTTAAGCAAATTATGTTTAATATTAATTTCTTAAATAATTGATATAATTAGTTTTCTATAAACTAATTAACTTAACAGAATGATAATTCTTTTTCAAAAAACGTAAAATTTTAAATTAAAATCTAGAAGCTCAAGTTTCAAATCAATTAAATAATCTTTTTTAAATTTTCATTCTCGCTTTTAAGATTTTAAACTTGAATTTTGTTCTTTTAATTTATTAAACTAAACATCATCTTAAAAATATGTTAGCTTTAACTTCATTAAAAATTATTTGTTAAATTATCATTCTGACTTTTCCACTTATATATACTTGTAAAAAATGTAAAATTACAGAATGCATGAATGAATGTTCGACAATTAATTTAATTAATTTTAAATTAAAACAACTCTTTAAAATCAAAAATTTGATTTCTTAAATCTTAAAATAAAATAAATTTAATTTGTAATTTAGATTCATTAGCTTCATCGAAAATTTTGTAAACAGCGAAATAATTATTTCTTTAAAAATTCATGCGTTTTATCAATTCAAAAATAAATTCAAATTAATTCTTTTTTTGCTTTTGTTAGTCGCATTTGCGACGGCGGGGAGTATGTTTGCGAGAAAACAGGGATATTTGTTGAATTCACCACGCTTTCTGTATATGAAAATATTAGTAATTTTTATATTATATTTTGTCATTGTTGTTTGAATTTATAATACAGAAAGAGTGGGGATTTTGATAATTTATGTTTGTGTGTATGTATGTGCACGCACGGACCCGAAAACGTGCGCCTTTTTTCAGAGCTCCTTCTTCTCTTGCGACCGCCGGCATGCAAAGTACACGTTTATATTGTTCCTTAAAAAATTAAGTATCTTTACAATAAATCATTCATCTTTTTAAAAGTGGAATTATCAAGTGTTTTTATTCAGTCTAATCTTTCCTTTTATTAAAATCTTATTCCTTTAAATCTTTATTCAGTCTAATATCCCTTTTCTATAAAATCATTAATAAAATACAAAACAGTAACAATTTTAATGGATTACTTTGCCTTAAACGAAAGAGATCCAGAAGCTAGACAATATTTATACCCTGACATTCCAAATTATTATACCTTTAAAAAAGTTCCAAGTAGCAATAAAATGCAATGGGAAAAACGCCAGCAAAAGTTCGATGTTATTGGAAGAATGTATTCTATAAGTTCAATTCAAATTGAGCTATTCCATTTGAGAGTATTGTTGTTGCATGTCAGAGGGGCAAAAAATTTTACTGATTTAAGAACTGTTGGTTGAGTTATTACCCTACTTTTTTGGCTACCTGCTTAGCATTAGGGCTTATTGAAGATGATGAAGAATGGCGAAAAGCTTTACAAGAAGCAAGTCTTTGGATGATCCCAAAAAGCCTGCGACAATTGTTTGTCCGTATTTTAATCCATTGTCAACCCTTGCACCCAGAAGAGCTATGGTCAGAATTTAAAAGTTCTATGGCTGAAGACTAAACAAGATTCATCGTTGATAGCAGAGAAAAAGACATATGCAGATATAAGACTTATGTTAATTGCATAAGGACGATCATTATCTGATTTTCCGTCAATGGACCAAATAGTAGAAATTATTACTAAAAGTAGTGATGATTATCACCCGCAGAGCATGAAAAAAGGCGAAGATCAATATAATTTACTTAACAAAGAACAAAAAGAATTTGTTGGCATGGTTATAAAATCTGCAATAGAAAAAAATTGCCCTAATCAACCGCGTTATTTTTTCCTTGAAGGTCCAGGAGGATCTGGAAAAACTTTTGTTTATTCCACAATTTATCATTTATTAAAATCTGAAAAAAGCAGTTTGTTCATTGACTTACACAGGAATTGCAGCTATTCTACTTCCTGGAGGAAAAACTGTTCATAAAACATTCGGTATCCCCGTTCCAACATATTTAGACTCGACATCAAATATTAAAGTTTAATCAAAGGAAGCTCAGTTACTAAAAGATACAGATGTTTTTATATGGAATGAAGCTCCTATGGCACCTAGGTATACTTAGGAGATTGTAGACAGAGCTTTAAAAGATTTCATGGATAACAACTTACCTTTTGGTGGAAAAATAATTATTTTAGGAGCAGATTTTAGACAGTCACTACCTGTAAAAATAGGAGGAAATCGAAGTGAAGTTGTGAATCTTTCAATAAAATATAGTGATTTATGGAAATATTTCAAACACTTTAAGCTAACCAAAAATATGAGAGTATTTATGTATTATTACCTGACAAGATAAAATTTTTAAATATTTACTAAGAATTTTAAATTTTTAAATATTTACCAACACTTGTTGGTGATGGAAAAAATGACCTTCAGAATAATATGCAGCTAACAGAAACATTTATTGCCACTTAAGAGACGGGCATAAAAGAATATGTTTATGGTCACATAATAAAAAATAAAAATTATGAAGAATTATCTCATTGTCCTTTTTTGTCTGCAAGAAATATTGATGTTGACGAAATGAATAAGAATGTTTTTAATTTACTAGATGATAGTACTCAGCGCATTTACACCAGCATTGATAGTTTAAAAAATTGTGACGATAATGGTGATATATGTGAAGCTATATTACCAGAATACTTAAACTCATTATCTCCCATTTGTTTACCACCCTATGAACTCAGACTTCGACAGAACTCTATAGTTATGTTAATTCGAAATATCAGTATCAAAGAAGGTTTGTGTAATGGAACGCGTATTAGAATTCTTAATTTTTCAAATCATTTACTAAAATGTAAAATCTTACAGGAGATACAGCAAAAGTAATTATTGTTCTGAATCGTATTACTTTGTACTGTAAAAATGATTATTGATTATCCTTTAACATTTAGAAGACGCCAGTTTCCCATAAGCTTAGCTTTTGCTGTGATAATAAACAAATCACAGGGCCAAACTTTTAAAAAAATTGGTATAGATCTTCGTAAAGACGTTTTTGCATACGGTCAACTTGACGTTGCTTTATCTAGAGTTAGATCACAAAAAGGATTAAAAATTTTTTTTAATCAAAGTGACAATAATTCTAACAGAAAAGTAAAAAATTACGTATTTAGATAAATGTATACATGACAAACATAAATTTTAAAATAAAAATGAAATTGATTTACAAAATGTTTTTTTTTTTAAATTTAATTTGAAATGATAAATGAATTTGAATGAATATAATCATCTGAGGGGGTTGGCGCACTTTAGCGCAATTATTGGTATTCATTAACGGATCGATTACGATCGATACGTAAAAATATGAATAGGTAAACACAATTTCTTCTTGAAATTGTAATATAATGTCGTAATAATTGTAATACAATTATTGTAATATAATGTTTATTGTTATTGAATTAAACATAAAATGACCTGAGGGGGTTGGCGCACTTCAGCGCGCAGGGGGCTTGTCCCCTAGTAGTCTTAAAAGGAGAAGTCCCTTTAAAAGTAAAAAATTGTAATTCTAGACTATATAACAGTCAAAATTACGAGAATAAAAATGGTAATGAAAATTCAAAAAGAAATAAGAAAAAGTCTCGAAATAATTATAGTCAAGTAAAGGAGGTAAAATCTGGTAGCAGTAATTTGAGGCAAGTAGCAGATACTTGATGTAAGTTGAATTTTGTTAAGAAAGGTGTCTAGTACCGAAGTAAACAACTTTCGTTGGTTGACAAAAGGGTGGGGGCGGGGGGGGGGGTGGAACTCATTGGGGGGGGGGGTGAAAAAAATAACCTAACCAATCGATAAATTACCATTTTTTAAGATAAAAACATTGATTGCAATTTTTCATAAAAATGCACCCCTTCCGAGTTACAGCGCAATAAAAAGTGTGATTTTTGCCAAAAAAAATTTTTTTTTTTTTAGTTTTTTTAATTTTATTTGAAATCTGGTAGAATTACAAAAAAAATTATATATTACTAATTTGAAGTATTTTCGTTGACAAAGACAGCGGTTTTTATTTTTTTTGTGTACGATTAATATTAAAGGAGATATGACAAGGCAAAAAAGGTTGTTTAACCAAAAATCAAGAAACCGGATCGTTCTGGCGTAAATATCTGGAAAAATATTACTTTCACAAAAAAAATTAATCTTATCATTTTTCAAGATAATAAAATCGGGAAAATTTTGAGACCACCTAGAACCGTTTAAAATAACCAGAAAAAAAGTTATAGGCAAAAAAAATTTTTTTTCAAAATTTTTCATGCCAATTTTTTAGCGTTATCTGGGCTGAGTTGCTTCGAAAAAAAAATCCTTTAGTGAAAAGTCAGAACACATGTTCCTAAATATGTCCAGCAATTTTTGACCCTATCGGGTAATTATTGTTCATGTTTTGGCCTGAAAAAGTTGGGTAAAATCGTGTATTTTTTAAAACATTTTCAGTTTTTGGCCAACAGCGTGAACATTATTTATTTTAAACAGCCAAGTTTTTTAGCATTTATTTCAAGTTGCTTGTACTTCAAGTTTTTGTTAAAATTTTTCGTTTGCAAGCAGATTTGGCCGTTTAAAATTGCCTATTTTATGTTTACAACGGTAAATGCTCTTTTTTGTCGGGCGAAATTAAAGAAAAATGGCCGATCCAATTGAAATTTTGCATATGACATGAAATTTCGGCGTAAACCTTAGCTTTCAAATGGTTCATTGTACATCTCGTTATCATTAGCCAAAAAAAAGTTATGGCCAAAATTCTTTCTTTTTTTCAGCAATTCCAAACAATTTTTTTACTTAATACATTAGGTCCCTCTATTTCTAAGTTTTATGAAAAATTTTCGTACAGTACCTTATATTTACATGATAACTCAATAAAATGCTGCTATAAAATTTCAAATTCCTACTTTTTTCAGCTGCAAATTAGCCGTAAAACCTTAAGTAAGTAATAAATAAGGTACATAAGTCAAAGGTTTGTGTTTTTTTCGTGTAAATATTAAATTTAACGGAAAATTTTTACACGACAAATGTTTATAGGCAGGGGGTTTTTTAGGCACGTTTATGGGGGAGGGGTGAACTGTGGGGGTGAAATTTGAGTTCAAATTTAGAAAAAATTAGTTTCATTAACGGACTTTGAATAATTTTGATTTAGGAACTTTAAATAATTTTTAATTCCAAACTTAGAATAATTTCAATGAAGGGGTAAAGCATAATTTAGAATTTAAGAGCTAAAAACTATTTTTTTGTCTGGCTTAAGGCAATTTTCTTTGCTATGAGCGCTATTTTAATGGATATTTTGAATCGGGCTTTAAAAAAACCACTGTGCATTCAGTGGCGGATCTCGAAAATTTTTTTTTTGGGGGGGGGGGGGGGTAATTTGAATCAAATAACAAAAAAATTGCTAAAAAAGAACATTAAAAAGTAAAGATGGAACATGTTAATAGGGAGGAGGTACTTCAGAACTTAAAATTAAGGAGGGCTTAATTAAGGAGGATTTAAATTTCTTTTTACATTTTGGGGTACTTTTCACCCCCCAGAATTGCAAATATTGTAACTTTTTTAACTGTAAAACGAAAAGGGGCAACAAAAAAAACTTGATAACTTTTTTTCATTTTTTTAAAATTTATAGTAGTTCCCCCCCCTGGCGAGGGGTTGAATTAATTTCTTAATAGTAAATATACGACAAAATATTTTCGAAAAATTTATCCAAATACAAAAAAAATAATGAGGTCATGTTTTTTGTATTTTTTCTTATTCTGGGAGCAGTTTTAACCCCCCTATTATTAAACCTTATATCTCAATATCGGGCCATTGTCAATTTTTTGTATATTGTATGGTACTTTTTACACCCAGGGTTGCAAATCTTGTTACTTTTTCTGCTGTAAAACGAAAAGGGACAAAAAAAATTTAATAACAAATAATTTTAATTTTTTGTATTTTTTTTAAATTTAGGGGTAGTTTTCACCCCCCCCCTGGGGAGGGGTGTACTTAATTTCATATTAGTAAATATACGATAAAATATTTTCAAAAAATTGATCCAAATACAAAAAAAATAAGGAGGTCATATTTTTTGTACTTTTTCTTACTCTGGGGGTAGTTTTAACCCCCCTATTATTAAACCTTATATCTCAATTTCAGTCCATAATGAAATAAATAAAAATCTTCATTAATTTTTCTAAAAAAATGGCATTCATTTGATAATTTTAGCAAAAATCCCAAAATATTTAAAAACAGCCCCTAAAAAAGGGTAGTTTTTACTGTTTACAGGGTGATTGAGAAATTTCTGACATTAAAATCGTAATCAGCGACCCAAAAAACCCCCTAGTACCTACTTTCAACAAAATTCATTTAATATTTCCCGAGATATTAAATATTTATTTATTTTTGGCCAAAAAAAACAGTTTGGCCAATTTTTACAACATTTCGGACTAATTGCAACCAACCAAAGTTGTTTACTTCTGAACTTGACACCTTTCATGACAAATTGCAAAAAGTTTCAAGTTGATCTGACTTGCCTCAAATTACTGCTTCATTTTACAAAAAAATTTACTTCCTTTATTGGATTAAATGATAAAACTTATATTTTTTTTTTATTTTGAAAAAATTGAGCGCAGGCATGGCCGATGCGCAATGTGTTACAATCTTCTATAATGTATAGTAGTATAAATACATAGTACACACATAAATATTTGAATGAGTAAAAAATAAAAATAAAAATAAAATTAATATAAAATTAATACTTTAATACTTAATAACAACAAAAATAGAAAAAATAAAAAATTAATTACGTATTATAACAATACTTATATAATTAAATTTAAATAATTTTAACATAGTTTTAACAAAAAGAAAAGAAATATATTGTAAATTAATTTTAAGTATCAAGGGCGTAAAGGTTTCGGCACTAGCGTGAGCACTTTCGCGAGTGCTCGGCGAAGCCGGGCACGAGTGATTAGTGTTCACGCTCGTGTCTAAAGTATTTCGCCCATGATGCTTACACTATTTTTTGCCCACCTAGGCGTAGAACGAGTTCAGAAAATTCTTTAAACACGAGTTTTACGCCCGGGAGGGCAAAAAACATTTTTCTGAAGGACTGGTGTTTTTTTGTATATGTAATAAGTATTTCATTACATGCATTTTAAATGCATTGAAACAGTCATATCTTTTTAAAGTAAAAGGGAGATTGTTCCACTCATTTATTGCAGATATGAAAAATGAACTCTTATAGAATTCTGTTCTATATATGGTAGGTAGTGCAAAAGTTAACGGTAGGAAGTCTGATAAGGATGTATCAGGAAGATTACGCCTTATAATTTCATCAGGAGGTTTAAATTGTGATGAAAGATATGGTGGTCTACCAGTGGATATTAAACTGTGTACTTATACTAGTTTATAGTATTTCCTACGAGATTTTGCTGTCAACCAGTTTAATTCATTTTTCAATGAAGTTATTACACGTTCATATGTTCCTACACCAAAGATAAATCTTATAGCAAGGTTGAAGATTCTTTCAACCTTATTCATAAGTGCACCATTAAGGGCATCATAGACAAGACAAAAAAAATCAAAAAAATGGAACAATCAGGGATGGAACTAATAGAATACGGAGACTGTAGGATAGTAGTTTCGACTTTAAACATAACCTATGCAGTGTATAGTAAACATTTTTTGACAGTTTCATTATTAAGTTTCATATGGTATAGTCACATTTGAAACTGTTATGGAAAAAATACCTGTGTCATATTCAATATTCAAATTATTCAATTGAAAAACAGTTCCAAAATTAATAGCTTTTATTTTATTTGGATTCAATTTAAGATGATTTTGTGTTGTCTAGTCTACAATCGAATTGACATCATTTTGCATATCATTTATTGCAGAATTAAGAGGAAGCCTTACAATGGATAAATATTTGCAAGTCATCAATAAACAGCTCATAGTAACAGCAATTTATTTCATTTAGAATGGAATCCATGTAGATTAGGAACAAAATGGGCCCAAGCACTGAGCCTTGGAGTACACCCGAACTGGTCGTAATAAACTCAGTGGGATCTCCATTTTCATTTACTACTGCTTGCTGACGAAAAAGCAAAGAGTCATGGATTCATTGGATTGTGGTCTGAGAGAAACCTAGATTATATAACATCTGTAATAATATGCTATGATCAATTGTATCAAATGCCTTAGAGAAATCAAACATCAACAGGACCGTTACTAGACCCAATTCAACTCCACGACGAATGGTGTCAGTAAGTGTCAATAGAACCGTTTGAGTACTAAAATATTTCTTATAGCCCGATTGATGAATATTTATTAACTTATTTGTTTCTAAATATGCAGTAACCTGATCAACGATTAATCTCGCTTATGCTTTTGCAAGATGTGACATATTCGCTACTGGGCGAGTATCTGATGGGGACAATGGACGAGGTATTTTACTTAACGCTGTAATAAAAATTCTTTTCCAACATTCAGGAAATTTAAGTGTTTAATTGATAAATTGAATAGATAGGTTATATAATCTAGTAAAACATGTATAGAGTCTTTATAGTGTCTAAGGTTAAACCCGTCTGGACTACGCCCTTCTCATTTAGGCAATATTTTTGTTAGTGTCTTAGAAACTTGCTCAGTAGTTATAGTTGTAAGGGAGAATATAGTCTCTACTTGTATTACATGTGTAAAAGAAGGAAGCAATATACAAGGAGGTGAGGACATATTTATTTGCGAGAAAAAAGTATTTATCTCTAAGGCAGTGAAAAATCGTAAGGGAGAAGTATAGGTAGTTGATGTGATATTTGACTCCTATAGAGTCAAATATCCGCCAAAAAGTGGAAGAATCTGATGAATTTTCTATATTAGATCGAATAAACTCATCCTTCCTTCTTTTGACCTCTGCCTTTAGATCAGCACGCATATTGCGGTAGTGAGTTAAATAGTCATCATTATTAGTGGACAGATATCTTTTATATAACCTATCACGTACTTTAAATTGAAGTTTTTATGATTCATCTAATTCAAAAGTCTTAGGCTAAAATTGAGTTGCATGAGGTCAAAAGGGAATCAGCAACAATAGATGGATCCAGAGATTTAGAGCGATCTAGGTTTGTAACATTGCGCATCAAATCTAGATTTAAGAGATTAAACTTACATCTCTTAAAAGATCTAGTTGTTTTAAACCGTGGGGGAACTTTAGTTTTTAGGAATTTATATGTAATGTTTATAGGATGATGACCTGCAAAGAGTGGTGTAGAAGCTAGATTCCAATTAACGATATTCTAATATCGTTAAGAGGTTTGGTTAAGACAATGTCTAATTTCGACTTACTATTATTTACTGAATGTGTATGTTCAGTAGGGCAAACCAGCAAGCCCATATTTTGAGAGAATTCCATTAGGGGAAGTCCTTTTACATCATCAGAAATATCGTAGTTGAAATCATCCACGATGAGAATGTGGGAGTACTCTTTGCCTGATAAAAAGCCATTAAGCACCGCCTCAAAATCATCAAGGATAGTACCACCTGGTCTACGATAAATTATTGAGAAAAGTAAAACAGAGGTATTGACAAAGATTTCCAAAATGAGAAAATCTGGCTTATCAATACTATTTGTAAGTGAGGTGTATAGTATTTTATAATTTAATGAATTATGGAGATAGGCAGCTACCAAACCACCTATTATGAGTTCATCAGCCTTTTCATCTAAAACAACTCGATCAGCTCTGATTAAATTATAATTCTTTATTGCAAAAAGATCTGAATTGTGGTATGGTTTGATCCAAGTCTCTGTTACTGCTATTAAAAGTGGGGCAGTTTTATTTATTTCAGCAAATATTGTTGAAAAATTATTATCATTTTTTAATGAGTTAATATTTGTAAAAGAGAGAACATGGCAAAGTGAATTACTTCTTGACCCAGTTTCTCAGTGGACACGGGCTTTTTCAGTCCTATCTCTTCAGGATGGGCAAAGTTGCAAGCTCCGAATGTGTGTTCTGTCCCGGCGAACGCGATGATGCGTATCACACGTTCTTTCGTTGCGATCAGTGGGTGATCAAAAGGAGGGAATTGGAGTCGGAAATAGGCGACATTGCGCCTGACAATGTCGTTGAAAGAATGCATCAAAATGAAGAAGGATGGACTGCTGTCGCAAGGTTCGTGGAGGATATTCTGCGAACTAAAAAGCAATTGACGACACCCTAACAAGAGCCATGTGTAGGAGCGACCGAGATAGACGGTTCTTGCACGCGGCACCAAAGAGGGGACGATGTAGGACGTACAAGGATATCTATTTATTTATTTATTTATATACTTATTTATTTATTTATTTATTTATTTATATATTTATTTATTTATAAACTTACGTATTTATCTAGTTGATGACATGGTGAAATAACAAGAAGGGGAAAAAAGGATCTCCAGGATGAAAGGATTAATGGATGGAAGGATCTTCAACCAAAGAAGATACATGGCCTTAAGTCAACCCGATGTAATGTGATAAACGGTTCCGGGCTGACTTGTATAAGGTATGATGAGGGGTGAGTTTAGTCGGTAAACATGGGGCAATGCATTCTTTGCAGAGTGCCTTGCCATCATGGAGTCCGACACTGTTCAGAACAGCGGGTTCTGTTCGTGCGTAACGCATTCTCACCTCTCTGCCAGTGTGCAAAAAAAAAAAAAAAAATATTTGTGAAATAAATATTTAAATTAAAATCATTTGCCATCTTATTGTTGCTGAATATGGATTTTGATCTTTTTGTTATTCTATGTTTAGCTCTTTATAACCTATGTAATAAATTTAAATCAAAATCGTTAGGAATTAATATTTGAGGTTCCCTGTTTCTACGATAAAACACCTGACCTTCATTACAAAAAACTGTAACTTCTTTATTTTGTTAAATAAAAAATTTAACATTAATTTAACATTAATTTAACATTAATTTATCATTAAGATATAATATTTTATTAGGATCTTGAGGAATAATTGTTGTTGGAAATAAGTCAGCATATGTTACTTTATGTCTACGCCTTATATCCTTTGTTACTTGGAAAGACGATAATTTTATTACCAATTTGTAGTAATCTTGATTTTGTGGAGTATTTTTTTTGCTTTTTAATTCACGAACCTCCGTGATGTTAAATATTAAGTGCTCTGCTCCAATAGCAATGAGATACCTATCAGCTACTTCCCTATCCACCATTTGGCAGTGCACTGGTATTCCACTGATAAACAATTTTCTTGCAAAAAATTGGGTATCAGAAGATGATAATGTCGCATGGATATTTTGAACTTCTATTTCTGCTACCTTGACTGCATTAAATGCCTCTGTTGCTACTTTATCAATTGATGATAAATCATCATTTACACCATCTACGTATTCTCTGTTCAAACGTACTTCAGATTCTAATTGAGTACATTTATTTACCAATTAATTATAGCCTAATTGGAAAGTTTTACATGTGGTCTGAACATTTGAAATGCCATTTATAATCTGCAATAACTTTTCATCCATTGTTAAAGTTGACTATGAATTTGATTGGTTGTTAATGATTGGAGCTTCAGCTGTATCCAATGATTGGATCTCATCAGTCAATGGAAATATTATTGGTAAGCCTAGTGGCTTTATCATTCTAAGATTAGTATTTATACCTCCTGATTACTATTATTATTATTTTGCTCATCAGTTTGCATTATAATGAAAGTAATGAAAATAATGAAGAACAAGAACAAGGTAACAAGTTTAGGAGTCAAAAATACAAAAACAGTAAGTACAATAAATCTAATAACGGTAATAAAGGGAATAAGTTTAGGAGTTAAGAATTTAAAAGCAGTTAAGACAAATCTATTAGTAAAGAGTGTCAAAGTTTTAAAAAGTGAACAGACACTCAAAATTCGGATAACTGGCATTGTATCATTAAAATAAACGCTGCCAAGTAATTGGCGCTATGGTTCCTCATGAGCAATAACAAAATGGTCTTAATGTTCTATTTGACCTAACCAAGTATAATGAAATAAGAAAAACTGAAAATGATCTTTTCCTTGATACTGTTAGTTTAACATTTCATCGAAAAAATTAGGTTTTTTACGTAAAAAAAAAAAGATTTTTTCTACACTAGTACGTAATCTTCTTTTATGATAATTATGTCTGCTATATAGACAGTTTTTGGTGTAGCTGGCGTAATTATATCTAAGAGACATAATTAGACTATTACGCTATAACAAAAATGAAAAAATTTTTACTGTTTTTAAATTGAGGAATAAATTATGGAGAATATATTGGTGTTAAAAGGATATTTCTAAAAACAATTTTTCCATATAAAAAAATTAGGTACTACGTCCATAAAGAATAAAAAGGTTGTTATTTTTTGTATCTTTTGGTGGTAAACTTTTTGAGAGAAAAAATTTCCAAAAACTTAAGTATCGGATCCTAGAAATCGAGGAAAAACGATGTTTCTAAAATTAATACTTTCGGAGAAAAAAATTAGGTACTACGTCCAAAAAAAAAAAAAATAGTGTTTTTTTAATTTTTTTAATTATATATCATTCAATTTCTTTTTTTTTACTAATTTTTTTGTTTTAATTTTTTTGAACAATAAAAATTTGTTATTCAAAGTCAATAAATTTTAAACTTTATGAAAAAAAAAAATGTTTGACGAAAAAAACACGCTTTATTTTTTGTACTTCTGCACCAAAGGTTCAAAAAATTTTTGCACCAATGCTCCCTAGGTAATTCTGTACTAAAGGTCCCTAAATCAAAAATATTTTAAGTCCATTTCACCCCCCTTCTTTATAGTAGAAAAAATAAGGTTTATACTTTGTTTAATTTAGATATTCTATTAATTTTGTATCCTGTCCTGATTATATACTCGGTACCGATCTTCGTCACCTTTTTTCTGATTCAAGGGACAGTTATCCTCACATTAGTCTATTAACACACCCTCAATAGCTTCTAATGCCAGTTTAATTTTTTCAGGGATAAGGCGCCTTTGCGAGAGCAATTGTGAGATCAATTCTCCCGAGGACTACATAATTACTTGAATTTGGTTGAGTCTTTTTTGTCGCCGTCTTTGAATAAAGAACAGGCATATTTAGAACCCACACTGAAAAACCGGTACTATTGAAGCAATGTCTTAGAAGCGATTGAAATATGCCAATAGAAAATATTATTGATTTGATGTCGCCGCTATTAAACGAATGGCTTCTCGCCATCGAATACGGCAGTCATTGTTTTGATGTAAATTTTCGTCAAAATAAACGAGAGTATAAGATTGAATTAATAGAGGGCATACAATCAAAATAATTGTTTTTATAGTAATAATTGTTATTATTTCCGCGCTGATTGTGGAAAACAGCCCACGAAACAATCAGCGCGGATAAGGTTGCCTGGGCGATAAAATCTTTTGCACCCTACAAGTCCCCTGGACTTGATGGCATCTATCCCGTGCTGCTGCAAAAGGGTCTCCATCACTTAGTGGGTCCACTTACGAAGCTATTCAGGGCGTGCCTGGCAATCGGTTACGTGCCGATTAGCTGGAGAACGTCCAGAGTAGCCTTCATTCCGAAAGGCGGAAAAGTAGGACACTCTGTAGCGAAGAATTATAGACCGATCACACTCATGTCATTTCTCCTCAAAACACTTGAAAAAGTAGTTAACAGGAAAATGGACGAGGAACTGGTAGCGTTTCCCCTCGCAGTAAGCCAACACGCTTATCAAAGGGGAAAATCTACCGAAACGGCTCTACATGGAGTGGTCAGCTACATTGAAGCTGGTATGGAAACATACGGGGCGGTAATGGCCACTCTCATTGATATTGTAGGGGCATTTAGCAATACTCCTCATGACGCCATTGATTGCGGCGCAAGGGATCATGGAATTAACGGAACAATAAGACTGTGGCTGGGTGAATACCTTAAACACAGGTACGTTGCTTCGGAGCACGTTTTCTCGAAGTTGTCGGGAAAAGTAACGCGTGGCTGCCCGCAGGGTGGAGTGTTATCTCCGAAACTGTGGTGCCAGGCGGTCAACAAACTCCTTACCACACTCGAAAGAGCAGGTATCAAGGTGTTTGGTTATTCGGATGAAATCATAATTCTGACTCAGGGGTCATGCATGGAAGTCCTTATGGACGAATTGCAGCGGGCCTTGCAGCTCTTTGAAGAATGGTGTACCGGCGTTGGAAGCCTATCGGCTAACCCTGATAAGACCCAATGCATACTCTTTACGAGAAAACGCAGCCTGGATACCTCCAAGGGGCCTATCTTTTACGGCAAAACGCTCGACTTCTCCAAGGAAGTAAAGTACCTCGGCGTGGTGCTGGACGATAAGCTGAACTGGAGGGCTCACATGGAGCATGTAACGGCCAAATTCCTTAATGGATACTGGCTATGCAGACGTATGGTGGGAGTAACATGGGGTCTAAGACCGAAATTGGTAAAATGGATTTACGACGCGGTTATGATCCCTAGGCTCACATACGGATCGGTAGTATGGTGTCACAGGTCTAACCTCATCACTGAGGGGAAAAACCTGGACCGCCTACAAGCAATGATGCTTAGAAGCATGGTTGGAGTGCCAAAGAACACGCCAAAGACGGCACTCCGTGTGCTTGTCAGTGTTCCTCCGTTCCACATTGTTATCAAAGAATCGGCAGCCAGAACCGCAACTAGACTACGGGCCCTGGGCGAATGGGTTCCTGGTAGGGGCAAGCACGCTGCGATAGCGGAACTGCCCTGTATGGAACTACTGAACAATGGCCTAGACAGAACTACTGGGGAGATTACCTTTGAAAAGAGGTTCTCCATTAGGATAACCAGCAGGGATGAATGGGCAGACGGCACTCATCCGGATCTGGCTCATACAAGAGTCTGGTATACGGATGGGTCGAAACAGGATGGAAATACTGGTTCGGCAGCATGGGGCCCTAAAGAAAGAGCCCTCATCGGCTCTGCAGGACCCCTAGCCTCGGTGTTTCAATCGGAAATACTGGCTATAAAGATGTGTGCGGAGAAGATGCTTCGTCAGGGGACAGAGGGAATGAGAATTAGCATATGCTCAGACAATGTGGCTGCTCTCAACGCTCTGGACTCGGTAACGGTTTTCTCAAAGTTGGTACGCGATTGCAAAACTTCTCTAAACACTCTTGGTAGTCGGAACAAAATCACGCTTTACTGGGTATCCGCTCACGTGGGCATACCAGGCAACGAGAAAGCTGACTCTTTAGCCAAGAAAGGAACCAAGATAGCAGTCCCAACTGCTGTCGTCGGAACCCCTTGGTGCGAGGTTGTGTCAGCTATCTCTGACTTAATGGGTAGGGAAACCGCAACGGAGTGGACGGAATCAAGGGGAGCCAGGCAGTCCAAAAGGGCCCTGGGTACCTCTCCGATCTACGAGTGGCGTGATGAACTACTGAATATGAATAGAATCTATACTCGTGTTGTGGTGGGCTGGATAACGGGACACTCCGTATTGAACCATCACAGATCATAAACGATATTCGGAACTGCAGATTCTGCGATGAATCGACAGAAACCACCGAACATCTGATCTGGGCTTGCCCAGCGCTAGAGGAACGTCGTAGACGGTACCTCGAATTTTCACTAACGAACACAGAAGATGTTGGACCATTGAAGCCTCAGAGCCTAGTGAACTTCATAAGGTCACTAGGCCTCGAGAACTTCATAGGAGGGCGGAGACCACCTGAGGGGGAAGCCTAAGGTGAACCTGCAACAGGTATACCCGAACTGTGGTAAGATCTCGGTAACATATGTCTATGGGCTATGCCTAAAGGTCTGTGAGCACCCTGATCGATGCCCCTAACTGGGGAACCTGGAGTTCGGTCATTGCCGGAAGAACTTGAAGGGGGTTATTCTGACCTCTGGTTTTCATCTTCGGAACACTAACACACAAGGCAGCAACCATGCAGTTATTCGGACCCTCGAAGGAAGGGTGACTCTGGGATCATGCTCGCATGGAACCAGGTCTGGACTTCCCTACAGAGGCAAGATATCTGCAGGTTCTCACTTTTGGGACACTAACACACAAGGGAGCAATTAAGCAGTTATTCGAACCCTCAAAGGAAGGGTGATTCTGGGACCATGCTCGCATGGAACCAGGTCTGGACTTCCCTACAGAGGCAAGATATCTGCAGGTTGTCACTTTTGGGACACTAACCGCGAGCACCATCTAAGGGAAACAAACACAACACAATACCGGGACATCCAGGGCTCTTACTTAAAGGGACCAGGATGGACCAACGGGGACTAACAGGTGGAGCGCTAGGGGCTTTTAAATTAAGTCGGGTGCTCTGGAGCTTGTCTCCCCCCATCCAGGCAAAAAAAAAAAAAAAAAAAAAAAAAAAAAATTGTTTTTAATATTTTGATTTAACGTTTAAAAACATTCAATCAATAGAAATTGATTTCAGTTCAATAATATTATTAATAACAAAAAAAAAGTTCGTATGTATTATGCATATGTTTAGGTACTATTCTTTCTCTTTCTATCCTTCTGTGTATTTATTGTTTACTCAGACTATAATTATGGCTTTTAATGGCGCGCGCGGTGTTTTTGTTTATATTATTGCTTTTCATTATTACTATTATAAAGAAATGGAATTTCCTAAAAATTATTTATGTTAGATTTAATTATTATTTTTAAATATGCATTCGCTACCTAGATATGCATAAATTACTCTTAATATTAAAAGGGGTGGGAAAATTATTACCTGTAACATATAGTCTTCAAAATTTTTTTAATAAATTAAAGTGTCCTGTTAGAGTAGTGGATAAAGTAGCTGTCTCTCACCCCAGAGGTCTATGGATCGAATCCCGAGAGGTCATCAAATTTTTCATCAGTTTTTTTTAATGGATAATTAATTTAAAAAAAATAATTTAAGTGTAATAACGTTAATAAATATGTTATAATAACTAATAAAAAAATTAAAAAAAATAAATAAATAAGAGTGATTCTTAGTGAATTCAGCAAAAGTTTCCAGGTCGGGTCGCTGAAACCGGCTAAAAACTTTTTTTTGCTAATTACCTATCCAAAATGGACTATGTCCTCAAATTTTAGCCCTTAATATTGAAAACTAAGCCCAGGGCGAATTTTTGAAAAAAAAAGACGTTTTTATCTTTCCTCAGCCACCCATTCTTCTTTTATGTGCCATTCCTTCTGGAAATCATTAAAAATAATGAAAAAAGAGGTACTATAGTAAAATTTCCTCAGGAATCCAGTCATGCCAGTAGTTTTTGAAAATTCCTACACGGGGAGCCAGAAAACGGATAAATTCACAGGGTATATTACGGAAACTACAGAAAAATTGTTTTCTTTATTTTTATTAAGAATTTTAATTAAGCGAATTTTTTATTAAGCTTCTCAGGAAAAGCGTGTTTTTATATATATTTTCGGATGCCATATCAAACTAGATGCGATCGAACTTCCTAGACCCTAAAATAACCGAAAAATCGTGAATTTTCCTCAATTTTTCTCATTTTTTAGCAGTTTTTTTGAATTTTCCCGCTCTAAATGACTCCCAACGATTTAAACAAGGTAAGATTCGGATTCCCAGGGAAATTTCATATATTTTCTTTATTTAAATCCTTTTTAGGCTTCGATGTAAACGAGCTCACACCAAATGCCTTAAATACAAAATTTTGATTTTTATCGTTTTTTAGCAGTTTTTTTGAATTTTCCCGCTCTAAATGACTCCGAACGATTTAAACAAAGTGAGATTCGGATTCCCGGGGAAATTTTACATATTTTCTTTATTTAAATCATTTTTAGGCTTCGATGTAAACGAGCTCACACCAAATGCTTTAAATACAAAATTTTGATTTTTATCGTTTTTAGCAGTTTTTTTGAATTTTCCCGCTGTAAATGACTCCGAACGATTTAAACAAGGTGAGATTCAGATTCCCAGGGAAATTTTACATATTTTATTTATTTAAATCATTTTTAGGCTTCGATGTAAACGAGCTCACACCAAATGCCTTAAATACAAAATTTTGATTTTTATCGTTTTTTAGCAATTTTTTTGAATTTTCCCGCTCTAAATCACTCCGAACAATTTAAACAAGGTGAGATTCAGATTCCCAGGGAAATTTTACATATTTTCTTAATTAAAATAATTTTTAGGCTTTGATGTAAACGAGCTCACACCAAATGCTTTAAATACAAAATTTTGATTTTTATCGTTTTTTAGCAGTATTTTGGAATTTTTCCGTACTACATGACCCTGTATGATTTAATTAATGTCAAATTCGGGTTTCCAGTAAAATTTTAAACTTTTTCTATACTTTAATAATTTTTTGGCTTTAGTGTAAAAGAGTTCATAGAAAATTCTATACATTTAAATTCTTTTTTAGCTCTATATTGGTCACTAGGTAGAATTCGGAGTTACATTCTATAAAATATAGCTATTCTTTAGAGAAAAAAAATTTTTTAAATAATAATTAATGAATTACATATTTTAATAATCTTTAAAAGAATGAGTTTTTTAATAAAGAGAAAATTATTCTATTAAAAAAATTTTTATGGATATTTATATAATATTTAGCTTACAATAATGTATTCAGAAAATATTTTTATAATTTAGATAATTTATTCACAAATAGAATCCAAATTCTTTAGATATTGAGTGTATTTGGAATGAGTATGCCCTAATTTTATTTTTATTTTATCATCTTCATTTGTAGCCGATACATTGTATAAAATTTCATTAAAGCCTACTTTAACACGGGTCTCAGTATCAGGCCATTTGTAGATATTTTTTTAAAAACTTTGTAATACAGATATTTTAGCTATTAATTCATCTTCAATTATATCTGTAATAAAACCTACCGCCCAAGTTTTTGAGATTACGAAAGAGACATAAGTATTTGCTGACCATTTATAAGCTATTTTTTTCAACAAATTAAATCTTAAGGAATAACTTTCATCTGAACTTAAATATTTACAGCCAATTATTGTATTTGATAATGGAGTAAAGTCGTGATAATTTCGTGTTCCTGGAATGGTATGCGCCATTGATGATGTTGTGTCACGTTCCAGGCTTAACTACTCTCTGCTTATTATTATTGTTTTTATTGTAGGTAAATGATGTTCACAAAATTCATGAATGCGGCTTACATTCATTATTTGATTATCAAATTCACGACGTAAACTTTCTTTGCTTGTATCTCTTTTTATCGTACCTCCAATGATATCATAAGTTGATTTACCGTGAGAAGTTGCAAAAAATATCCACTTAGCATCAATACCAAAATTCTTTTTATGTTGACATAAATTGTATAGGTTGGAACAATTTTTGTATTGTCCAGGACAACCATCGCTAACATACTCAATTTTCTTAATTTGAGGCATATTTTCTTTTATGTACCTTACAATATATTTTTGAAAAACCTGAACTGCTACTACGTCATGTTTACAATTTACGTAGCTTATTGTTTTAATGAAAAATATGAATACAATAAAAATGTTTTTAATGTAACTCATTTATTTAATAATAAATCTTGTAAACATTGACGATTGCCACGCCACATAGCTTTAAATTTTTTATATACAATGTTTATTATTTTTAGCGCTAAATTTAAATTATTTAAAATTTTTTTCGGAAATAAGATTATTAGTAATTTACATCTTTAATAATATAATATTTATTAAGTTGTTATTATATAGGATATAATAAATCTTATTAGGAACCTTAAACAGATAAAGTACACACAAAACTGCTAAAAAACGATAAAAATCAAAATTTTGTATTTAAGGCATTTGGTGTGAGCTCGTTTACATCAAAGCCTAAAAATGATTTAAATAAAGAAAATATGTAAAATTTCCCTGGGAATCCGAATCTCACTTTGTTTAAATCGTTCGGAGTCATTTAGAGCGGGAAAATTCAAAAAAACTGCTAAAAAACGATAAAAATCAAAATTTTGTATTTAAGGCATTTGGTGTGAGCTCGTTTACATCGAAGCCTAAGAAGGATTTAAATAAAGAAAATATATGAAATTTCTCTGGGAATCCGAATCTTACCTTGTTTAAATCGTTCGGAGTCATTTAGAGCGGGAAAATTCAAAAAAACTGCTAAAAAATGAGAAAAATTGAGGAAAATTCACGATTTTTCGGTTATTTTAGAGTCTAGGAAGGTCGATCGCATCTAGGTTGATATGGCATCCGAAAATATATATAAAAACACGCTTTTCCTGAGAAGCTGAATAAAAAATTCGGATATACAATTTTTCTGTAGTTTCCGTAATATACCCTGTGAATTTATCGATTTTCTGGCTCCCCGTGTAGGAATTTTCAAAAACTAATGGCATGACTGGATTCCTGAGGAAATTTTACTATAGTACCTCTTTTTTCATTATTTTTAATGATTTCCAGAAGGAATGGCACATAAAAGAAGAATGGGTGGCTGAGGAAAGATGAAAACGTCTTTTTTTTTCAAAAATTCGCCCTGGGCTTAGTTTTCAATATTAAGGGCTAAAATTTGGGGACATAGTCCATTTTGGATAGGTAATTGGCAAAAAAAAGTTTTTAGCCGGTTTCAGCGACCCCACCTGGAACCTTTTGCTGAATTCACTAAGAATCACTCATAAATAAATTCAAAAAAAGAAAAAAATTGTAAAGTATATAATTTAAAATAAAAATAAACAAACGGGGGAGACAATAAAGAACAATTAAATATAAGAATAAAATATTAAATGTAAATAGAAAATAAAAAAATAAATTTTTTCTTATTTTCTGTGAATAAATATACATTGAAATGATAATATTCAAAATCATTTCAATATAGTTTTAAATATTTGAAATAATTCCAATCTCGCCATTGAATTAATGATATTCATCATTGGCATATATCAATTGCTTCTTGGTCATTGCTTCAATTTCTTCGGTTTTTCAGTGCACGCCTATAACTCCAATCTACCAAAAAAATACTGTTAGATCCTTAGACGAATGAATAATTTGATTTTATTTATTATTTGCAAAAGGTGTACGCCCGAGTTCACGTATCCATGCCAATATAAAATGTAATATTTTTATTTTTAAAATGTGTAAAGAAACAAATATTGATAAGGTAAAAATGATTGAACAGCGTGATTCGTAAAAAATATCCGAGAAGTAAGATGATATGCAGTGAAAATAACAATGATTAAAAATTCTGTTAGTTAACTTATTAATGCCTAACCGACCTAACTTATTAATGTCTTAGATACTTAAATTTTTCGGTAATAAAAGCAGTATATTTTAGACTGGGAAACTCATACAGTAAGTAATTTCGGTCACGATTCTTCAATTTCCGGAACTAACTAAAACTACTAAGAAATGGGATAAATTTTCAAATATAGAAATCAAATTATAGAAATTTAAAATATTCCTAAACTCAAAAAAGTTTTTATTTGGCTATGTAAATTATTTTTAGTACTCCCAAGAGAAGTTAAAAAAAAATTATAACCAATTTTTGTAACTACACAACCAACGAGCATGAAACATGTTCACTTACAACACTGATAATAAAGTATTTATTATGTTCATAATATCAATATCTATATCTAAATATTTATATTTAAATTTTTATTATATAAATCATGCTGCTTAAACATCAAAGTGAAAAAAATTAATTAAAATTTCAAATTTTTATTTTTTTTTAAATAATATGAATTTATTCTTTATTAATTTTTACAATAAATTCTTTAGAAATTCTACACCAATGGTCCCTAGGTAATACTGCACCAAAGGTTCCTCGGTACTTTTGCACTAAAGGTCTTTAGGGACTTCTGCACTAAAGGTCCCTAGGGATTTCTGCACCAAAGGTCCCTAGGAACTTTTGCACCAATGCATCGTAGGTACTTCTGCACCAAAAGTCCCTAAATCGAAAATATTCTAAGTCAATTTCACCCCCTCCCCCTAAAAACGTCAATTTATCACCCCCTCCCTACCGAGCCAGACTTTTTCAGATACCCCATCCAATGAACTCGTTCCATGTTAAAATCAAATACGCATGTATTAGCCATTACAACTCTCCCTGGGATTCTTAAGTAAGCAAGGCAGTGAGTTTTATAAATGAATGAAAGATTGAATATTTTGGGCTGAAAAACTTACCTAGTAGGTAATTTGGGTCGCTATTTTCATTTTCGGAGTCGGTTTTCATCTACAGCTCCTACGAAATGAGATATAAACTCCAAAAGTGGATTTTGAAATATTTTTTAAAGAAACTTAAGACTTTCTCAAATTCAAAAAGTTTTTATTTTGCTTTGAAAAATAGTACTAAGACTCCCAAGAGAAGGTAAAAAAATCAAATACGCATGTATCAGTCATTACAACCGTCGCTAGAGGTGTTTTTATGAAGCAAGGAGGTGAGTTTTATAAATAAATGAAAGATTAAATATTTTGTTCTTAAGAACTATTCTAGTAAATTAAAGGATTGCTCTTTTAATTTCCGAAGTCTTTTTTCACCTACAGTCCCTATGAAATGAGATATCAGCCTCTAAAGTGGGATAAATTTTTAAATAATTCCTAAACAATCTGAGGACGTTCCCAAATGCAAAAAAGTTTTTTTCTGACATTAAAAATAATTTCTACAACTCCCTTAATAATTTCTACAACCCCCCCAAATGTAAAAAAAAATCTAATCCATTACAACGTTCCCTGGGGTGTCTTTAGGAAGCAAGGGCGTGATTTTCACAACTAAATAAAAGATTGAATATTTTAAGCTATAAATCACCAAATATGTAAATTGGGTCGGTTTTTTAAATTCTGGACTTCTTCTTAAGTATTTCGGTTTATTCTTTTCATTTTTTCAAGATTCACCCTTATTTAGGTGTTGATATCCCTATTTCTATGGATTTGAGATAAAAATAGGCTATAAAAACGAAAAAAAGATCTAATAGGAAATAATAAGTTAGGCTAGTTACTTTTTTTCAAAATTTGCAGATAATACCGTATCATCGATATTCGATAAATACTTAACCGATATTATCGGAAATATCGTATGAAATGAACAAATAAAAATAATTTATTTTACGATAAGATAAGATAAGATATTATTTATTTATATACTCACAAAAATAGGTATACATCGGTTAAATAATAATTCTATTTAGGTCAAATCTTGCAACTGTTTTAACTAAAAAAATAAATAAATGTTTAGATATATCAACGTAAGTTTTTCTGTGATTGCAAAAGACTTGAAAAGAAAGATTAAATAGAAACTTTTAAAATACGAAAACCATACATGATGAAACTTAAAAAATAATTTTTGAGTAAATATAATTTATTTATAAAGTTTTCTATAAGATTTCCTGTAAGTCATTTAAGTTGTTTGAATGATTAAAAAAAAATTTTTCTTGACTTTTTTATTCATTGTATCATTATTATTTACAGAAAAAAAGGGAGGGCGCCATTCTTGGGACGCCATATTTCAACCTATAGTTATTTATGAGTTTATTATGTTGAAAAGACATTACTCATTATTTCAAGAAGCCTTCTAAGTGTTTTATGTTATGTTATGTTTTATTCATTTCTGAAACTAGGCCTTACAAAGATAAGGATAAAAATTAAATTTTCTTTAAAAACCCTATGTAAACCCTTTAACCTTATGGGGCAAACGAATATTCAAAATAGGACAGGTAATAACTACCTGGAACGAAAACACCTGAAAAATAGGGCTCAGCATGTCAAAAGTTATTAACTTTATTTATTAACTTTATTTTTTAACTTTAATTCTTTAATTAGTAATGAAAAAATACAAGATATTTACAAAATTAGCTTCCTCTTACTGGTAATGCACCCCCTACACACACACATAAAGAAGAATATTAGGTACATTAAAATATTACGTTCAACGACTGTCGCGTCTTATTTAAAGCCTGAAATTCTGGTATTAAAATACACAAAAAGAGGTAATGTGCGCAGTCATTTTTTTTTGGTTTTATTTAATACCACTATTTTTGTCTAATATTTTTCTGCGTGCAGATAATGGTAGTGCAATTTGAAAAAGCCTATTTGAACTTGTCGCTGCAATAACTTATAGATTTTTAAAAGAGAGGGAGAATCGCACCTATGGAGTATAAGAATACCCTTCTCTTATAAAATTTTCTAAGTTGTAATTACAACGACGAATTAATTTAGCTCAACATTTGAGTTTATTGATTATTATTAAAAGAAAACCAAAAATCTGAGAAAATGGCTTTTTTTTATCAGTAATAAGCCCTCTTACGTTAAATTATAGAAATTGATACGGTTGAAGCACCAAATGGATTAGTTTTTTTTATTATCATGGAATATGTTCATGGGGAGGGGTACTCGGGAATGTTGGGTACTTGGAGTAGAGGGGGAGTTAAAAAAATTTTAGGGGAAAGGGGTCAAATATACTTAAAATAATTGGAAATCAAGCTCAGGGCCTAATAGTACAAGAACTTTGAATACTTAAGGTTTATTAACTTAGAATAATTTATATTAAGGGGTTTATTATAATTTTAGTTCTAGAACTTCTAACAATTAGAGAGTAAAAGTTATAACTGTTATAAGCGAACATGTCTCATCGGTCTTATCAAATCGGTATGTTTATTTAATTAATATTTTATTTTCTAATGATATTATTTTTGCAAGTTAAAAATGTTGACATATTATAATTATAATAGTATATAATTATATTCTGATAAGTTCATAAAAAAATCTTTACTGATTCTATAGGTTCTTGGTGAGAAAATCTTGATCCTGTTAGAAAATTCACAGTTGATTGTAATGGCTGAATAGGACTAGATGTTGATGGCGAGAAATTAGATAGTACAGATCTTTCCGTAATTCCAGGAATATTTACTGGAGCTGAACTTCCAAGTAATCCTGAACTTGCAAAGCCAGCAGAAATTGAGTTTCCTATAGGCGAATTCGTATCACGATGAATAGAATCTACTAATCCAATCGAATCCTCAAAATGTATATCTTCTAATGCATTCCCTAATAAAATAATTCGTAAGTAATAAAATAATAATAAATTAAAGTATAAGTACGGTTTTGGGAGGCGTTTTAATTTAATTTCTCGGCTTCTTCATTAACTATCACCTTAATTATTATTTATTAAATTATAATAGGCATAAAAGCGGAGTCCTCAAAATAGTATATTTTTATCCTAGGCCGCAAAAATAAAGAATGGCGCAGATCGCACGCAAATTGCAATCCGAGGCGAAGCCGAGGATGGCAAACTGCGATCTGGGACATTCTTTTTTTACAGCCGAGGCCAAAACATAATTTTTCTTCGTCAGTGGCTAGAAAACACGTATTTTCGAATAACGCTGCGGCCGGGAAATACGTGCTTTCTGGCCACTGACAAGAAAAAATTATTTGCGAAATGACTGTAAGGTTATCTCTTATCTGGTAAATCATAAACAAAAAATCCAAAAAAAGACCTTACAAAAGAATATTATGGAATTCGTGAAAGTAAAAAATTAGTAGGGTCTGAAAATATTTAAAAAAACAATATATATACAAAAAATGGTACATTTTTTAAAGAATCCCTGTTTTTTACCATTTTATGCTTTCTAAAGTACAATAATATAATTTTTTTTTTAATTATATTGATTGCTTACTTATTTGCAAAAGAAACGCAATAACTCTTTGAAGCACCCGAACCGGTGGTTACAGCTATTAATCGAAAAAGTCTTTTCGAGAAAAACGATTTCAAAGTTTTTTTATAATTAATAAAACTACATACAAGAAACCGTATAACAAATACTTTAAATATTAAACCTAGATTATAATCATTTTTAAATGCATTTGGAATTTTTTTGTATTTGCTTAAAAGATTTTTAATGAATTTTTAATGAATTTAATGAAAATTTAAATTTAAATTTAATTTAATTTTTTTTTAATGAATTTTAGAATTTGAATTTTAGAAGATAATTAGACTAAATAAATAATAATATGTTTTGCGGTTTCCACTTAAAACGAATTTTAGTAATGAAAATTATTGAAAAAGATGCTTAAAATTTAATACTCCAAAATAACACATTTTTATTAAGTAAAAGCTATTTAGCTTTATAAGCACGATATTCTTGCTTAGGGTTCGTGAACTAGAGATTGCAACTACGCGCAAGCGCTAAAAGAGCAACTAGCAAAAAAAAAAGAGCTGGCGTAACCCCAAAACATGCTCCTTTGGCACATGTCTTGAACATATGAGTACACACATACACACAAAACTGTATCGTGCTAAAATATACTCGCGTAGTGTGACCTTGTAATTTTTAGAAATTTAAATAAGTGAGAATGAAGATCATTTATGAAAAGAAGAGGATTAGCTGTCGTGTAGATGAGGTCTATCCTACCACTAGGAATCTCTCTGTAAAGGTCCACACGTGGAGTCACTATTTTCTATGCCAATATTTTACATACACTGAGAAAAAAGTTTTGTCAAGATAACCAAATTTTGGTTACTATCACTAAATATTAGCGTATCTATAACCAAATATTTTGTTGATTAATTCTTAAGCAAATTATTTAGTCAAAATTACCAAATATTCAGTAGAAATAACCAAAATAATTTTTTAAGAAATTTTAGGTTAAATATATCTTAAATATAATTTAAAATTGTAAAAAAAAAATAATAAATTATTTTAAATATCCTAAAATAATTGCAAATACTAAAAAATATTAGTAAAAATTATCAACACACCAAATTGCCCACCTGGGCGTGAAATTTTTTGTGAAATTTCAGCACACGTTTGAAGCCCAGTAGGGCAAAAAATTGTATAAGCACCATGGGCGAAATACTTAAGACACTAGCGTGAACACATATCACTCGTGTTAGTGCTTACGGTGCTAGTGCTTACGCTAGTGTCTATTTACGCCCTTAATGCTTAATATACTATTAAACAGTAATAGCTATGAAACTATATTTTAATTAGTTAAATTAATCAAACTCATTTAAAATTACAAACGAGAATCCGAAAGCATTTTTTTTTGTATACTCATGGTACATGCATTTTTTAACGAAGAACAGATAATTATTTTTAATAATTTTCTGAGTTCTTACAAAAGCATACTTGAAAATGCTTTCAAAATTTGTTAATAATTAATTTGTTAACTAAAAATAAAATGTTTTGGTCTTAATCCTGTTGGTTTTTGGGATTTTTTCTGTTACTGGAAAATATTGTGGTTCTGGTTGCGAATGATATTGTTCAAGAAATTGGGCAAAATAAAATAATGACACTTTTGATTTAACTAATAAAATAATAACGTTTATTTAACTAAATAACTTGAATAACTGTTTAATCACGTCACCTCTCTCACAATATGTAATATATAAAAATAAAGAACACGAGTTTAACACAGTTTGTATAAATATTCACTAAATCATCGAATAATTGCATTTCATTACACATATTATTAACATGAAAAAACACGACATTTATATACACTTAAAAAATGTGCTTTTTAACAAAATATTATATTGAACGATAAATGATAGATACTCGTCATATTGATCGTGTCGTGAGACTGGCCGCGGCAAGCGAAGGGGCGGTAAAAGACGCCAGTTTTCGGCGCGTGTGAGATAAACTTAATAAATCAAATTAATGAATAAATAATGCCTCGCTTGATGCCGTCGATCTCACGACTCGAGAAACCGCGAGAATTAAATAAATAGATACTAAACATTTCCGCCCGCCTCGTTGTGAAAACGACGAAAATTACTTTCTTCAGAAGGAAGAAGTATTAGTTTGACTATTGGTCTTAAAAATTGAGAGGTAGACGTTTTTACAGTAACTGTCCTGACTAGACCGTCTTTGCCAGGATGTAATTCTAAGACGCGCACAAGAGGCCATTGAGTAGGAGCCGTGTTGTCGCTTTTGATGAGGACCAAAGAACCTACTTTGATGTTTGACTTCTCGTGACGCCACTTGTTTCTGACTTGGATTGACTGGAGATACAATTTGTGCCAAACGTTCCAGACGTCATCTCTGACCTTGTTGACAAGTCGCCATCTTTGTAGTTGACCAATTTTGACGCCAATTTCGGATACTTCTGGTAATGACTTCAAGCCTCGCCCTATAATTAAATGACCTGGAGTGAGTGAACTGAAATCAAAAGGATCATCTGTTAATGGACAAAGTGGGCGTGAGTTAAGACAAGATTCTATGCAACACAGGAGTGTCGTCATCTCTTCGAATGTTAGAGTTAGATCTCCAATGACACGCTTAAGATGGAATTCGGCAGATTTCACCGCCGACTCCTAAATTCCTCCGAAATGAGGAGCTGAAGGGGGGTTGAAATGCCAAGCGATGCCTTGGTTCGACAACTCATGTATGACGTGCTTCACGTGCGACGATCCCTCAGAAAACATGACCTTCAAGGCAGAATCAGCCCCTACGAAGTTTGTACCGCAATCGGAGTACACATCAGTGCACAAACCGCGCCTCGAAATGAATCTCTTGAAAGCAGCCATAAAATGCTCAGTATCGTATCGCGAAACAAATTCCAGGTGAACCGCTCGTGTGGACATGAACACGAATACTGCTATGTATCCAGGAAATGACTTACATCCTTTACCAGATGACATTCGCGCTTTGATTGGTCCCGCGTAGTCAATTCCGACTTGAGCGAATGGATGAGAACGTGTGACTCCAGAAGCAGGCAAGTCAACCATTTTTTGAGTCATTACGGATGCTCTAAAGCGTATACAAGGAACGCAGGTCGATATAAATTTTTTGACAGCTCGTCTGCCATTGATTATCCAATGAGTTTCTCTGACAGCAGATAAGGTAAGTTGAGTACCACCATGTAGCATGTTTTGATGACTATTCTTAATAATTAAATGTGCAAGATTTGAGTAAGGGGATAAAATATATGGAAACTTCTCGTCAGGAGAAAGATTCGCGTTTCTAAGACGACCGCCTACTCTAATGCAACCAGTTATTATCGAAGTATGGATATAAATTTAATAAGTTGCTTCGATTAGAAATTACTTGGTTTTGAGAAAGGTGGTGATATTCATTGGGAAAATCAATAGCTTGAGAGAGACGAGTCCAAACTATCATGGAGTGTTTGATCTTTCCAGCAGAGAGCCATGATCGTTTTAATTTTGGTGCGCATATTTTGGAGGATTTGGAGTTAGTAAAGAAACGAATGCACCAAGCCGCGACTCTCAACAATTTAAATAAAGATGAATAACGAAATACTAAATCGAAAATTTCGCGTTTGGGCTTGCTATTTTGTGACGCTCCGTGACAAGTTTTCTTCTTTTCTGAAAGTTCAATGACCTCAAAGCTCTCGACTTCTTCTGCAGGCCATGGCAAACTATTTTCAGATAAGAATTCTGGACCATTCCACCATAAAGCGGATAGCGAAAATGTATCAAATGAAATTCCTCGAGTGCCCAAATCAGCTGGATTTTGTTTGCCTTCTACATAGTGCCAGTTGGCATTTGGGACGATGTTATTGATAGAGGTTATTAGATGAGAGACAAAAGGTGTCCATATATATGGCTGAGACTTTATCCAAGCTAAATTATTCTTCGCATCTGACCAAAGATGAACACTTACCGAAGAAAACTCATGCAAATCGGTGACTTTTTTAATGAGATTACATAATAGCAAAGAGGCGCAGAGCTCCAAGCGAGGAATGGAAACAGTTTTGATTGGAGCTACCTTGGTTTTCGCGAAGACAAGGTTGACATAGCAAAATCCGTATTCTGTGATTCTGAAATAAATAGCAGCGCACATGGCTTGTTCGGAGGCGTCCCCGAAACCGTGTCTTTCGACTGTGCGATTGGCTAGAAAACCTATCCATCGTGGAATTTTGAAATTTACCATTGACTTTAAATCATTATATATCTCCTCCCACAAAGAAAAATGAGAATCACTCAAGGATTCGTCCCAATCAGTTTTTTCTTTCCACATAAGCTGCATGAAGATTTTGCATCTTATTATCAGTGAAGAAACGAGACCTAACGGGTAGTACAATTTAGCTATGATAGATAATATTTGACGTTTAGTAAGACGATTAGAAAAAGATTGAAATTCGCCGTTAAATGATAATTCATCAGAATTATGATTCGATTTGAGACCTAAAAGTTGGCAATCGTGACTAAGACAATGGTCAGTTTTTGACGAGTCAGCTAACCAATCATCAGGGATATTTTTTAATAATTCTTGACTATTTGCAACCCATTTTCTCAGTGGAAATCCGCCCGCCATGAGGAGGTCGCTTACTTCGCAAGAGAGATTTACCGCTTCATCTACTGTGTCGTGACCGAAAAGACAGTCGTCCACGTACATATTATCCTCTAGAACTCTACAAGCTGCAGATTGAAGAGCCTCGTGAGCTAATTGCTTTAGACATCTTAGAGCTTGAAAGGCAGAAGGACCTACTCCGTACGTGACTGTATTTAAATTAAAAATGGAGACGCAATCATCAGGAGGATTGCGCCATAAGATGCGCTGATATTTCCTATCGTCGGGATGTATTAGGATTTGCCTGTACATTTTTGCTATATCTGTACCGTAAACGTACCTATATAGACGCCAACGTAATATCGGTATGCAGTGCTGGACCAGTTAAAAGTGCGTCGTTGAGAGACACTGATTTCTTAGCACGAGACGAAGCGTGAAAGACGACGCGTAACTTTTTACCGTGCTGGAAAATACCGTGATACGGTATAAAATACATTTCTGACGGGTCATAATCGAAATTTATATCGTTTAGACTATTGACGGAGGACATGTGATTTAAATCACTATACTCGAAAAGTAATTTGACGTATTCTTGCTTTAAAAAGGCGTTTTTAGAAAATCTATTTTCTAGTCTAACAAGATAATTTTTTGCGAAATCGAGAGAATTTCCAAAATCATGACAATTTTCTCTAAATGGGAGTCTGACAATGAAACGACCAGAATCATCTCGAGAAAAGGTATTTAAAAAGTGACGTTCGCAGGCAGCGTCCTCGTCGGACATGAGTTCAAACTTGTCGGGAGCTGGGACTGATTCGACTTCCCAAAACTTTTGCAACTGCTGACGCAGCTCTCTATGTTCATTTTGAATTGTGGACAAATGTTGAGAAGACAATGAATTGTTGGTGTTGGAAACGTGAGGAGAAGAACAGGTAAGAATCCAACCTAAGGTGGTTTGTTGAGCCAATGGCTCGCCAGGATTACCTTTTCTTAGACCCTCCTCTATGATTAGAGTATAAATGAAATTACCAAGGATCAACTCGATCTCGTCGTCAGCGAAAAAACGAGGATCGGCCAATTCAATGTCGGACAGATGTGTCCAAGCCGGGTCGAAACTAGAACATTCAGGAACGTAAGATGAAACGTTACTCAGTACGAGAGCTTCAGTATTATAAATATAATTGTTATTTATACATGACCTTATACTGAATTCCGCAGTTCCTCTGACGCGTGTGGACATATCTGCGACTGCAGTAACGCTGAAGTTACCCGTTGACCTTTGAAGCCTCAGTCGTTGAGTGAGCGATTCGGTGATGAAAGATGCCTCAGCGCAAGGATCGATGAGAGCTCTGACCTGACAAGTTTTTCCATTGTGCGAAATGACCTCGACGATGGCTGTGCCCAATAAAACGACTGCGTTGCTTCTGACTGTGGCTGGCATTGTAGCTGAGTGAGAGGCGAGAGGTATGACGGAAGTTGAGCCTTGACCACCTGACATTGAAGCTTGTGAGTTGCTGGTTGACTGTTGACCTGCAGCTATTGACGAGACTGCTTCGTGTATCAGCGTGTGGTGTTTGGCACGACAGGTATTGCAAGTCTTCTGACTGCGACATTCAGAGACAGCGTGTTTTCCCAGACAGTTATAACATAACTTGTTGACCTCGACGTAATTACGACGCTCTTGAGCTCACTTGCCCCTAAAATCATCGCAAAACGCTAAAATATGCTCTTTTTTACATAAAAATCATTTATAAGACTTTGACTTTGACGACTTAATATTAGGATTAGTTTAAACATTAGAGTTATTGACAGTATGGACAGTTTTAGAATTATTCGATTGACTAGAATTGAAATTATTATTTGACTTACGACCTTGGCTATTATTGTGAGAAGAAGCCTGTGATGCGGATCCCTTCATGGCACTTAGAGTCTGAAGTCGATCTTGAAGAAAGGTCTTCAAATCAGCAAACTTGGCATGCTGTTTTGATGAGCTATTTAGTTTCTCCCAATCTCTTCTTGTGACTGCATCCAGTTTGTCCAAGACGAATGGAACTAGCAGGTAATCCCAATGCTCTACTGGAGCCTCTAATGCCCGAAGAGATTCTAAGCTGTCTGTAAGCTCGTTGATCATGGACCGTAATTGAGTTGCTGTCTCACTGGACATCCTTTTTATAGCATAGAAGGCATTGACGTGAGCGTATATGATGTTCTTGTTGTTATCGTAATGGTTAGCAAGCGTTTTCCAGATCAACTCCTCGAATTGCCCCTCTGTAACAGTTAAATTTTTAATTAGAAAAAGTGGCTCATCGCTAAGCGCATTTTTTAAATAGGAGAACTTTTCAGCCGAAGTTCTACAGGAATTTATCATAAGAGCAGTGAATAAGTTTTTGAAGCCTATCCAATCTCTGTAATTTCCATTGAACTTAGGAATTGGCAAGGCTGGAAGCTTTCTATCGACTTGAGATGCTGTTGCGACACTTGTGTTGACTGGGTGACTATCTGAAACTTCCTTTAATTTGAGTATGCGCTTTCTTTCCAAAAATTGCCCATATTGCATGGTGTATGTTTCTTCCATGTTGTCCAGAGAGAAGCAATCGTTGGTAAAATAGTCGTGAGTAATAGTCTTCTGATCAGCTAGCTCAAGAAGCTTCGAGTGATTGCTTCTGTATTTATCGTAGGTAGATTCCAGCAGCAATAGTCTTGCCTCGACTTCACCTATTGTGACGACTTCTGAACTTTTCTCGTAGCGATCGAAGGCTGTTTTCAATTTTTCATATAAGCTCAATTGGCTTAGGATTAAGTCCTCGAACCTATCCATGATTGAATTGTCTACGACACGAAATATATTTTCAACATTAATAAGATAAATAGACAAGTTGAATTTAATTATATTGTAAATGAAAATAAAAAAAAACTTTTGTCTTGACTGCAGCTTCTTGATTAAAATGCTAAAATCGACGTATGACGAGAATATATTATGTGCTTGCACTTTTGTATGATGAAAAGTTAAAAGAAAGTCTTGAAGTTATGAAACAAATGAAAGCTCTATATAACGAAACTGGACTGTATAATAAAAAAAAAATTTTGGCTTCGTACTGAAAGCAAGGCCGCACTGTATCGTGTTCCAAGAAGAGTACGAGTTTTGAATAATAAAGTTTATAGAGTCTTGACCTCTTGATTGCGTTGGTTAGAAAGAGAGAGATGACAGTTAGCAAAAAAAGAATGGAATATAGTTACTTTAGATTTTGATGATGACGTCATTATCATAAAGCATTGAACCTATGCGTTGACCTAGATTTCCATATCTTGATTTTTGCTCCAATTTTTCATCTTGATTTTTTGCTCCAATTTTTTATCTTGATTTTTATTCCAATTTTTTGTCTTGATTTTTGCTGATTATTTTGCCTCTTGAACGATCCGGTTACTTGAAGGACCATGGAAAATATTGTGGTTCTAGTTGTGAATGATATTGTTCAAGAAATTGGGCAAAATAAAATAATGACACTTTTGATTTAACTAATAAAACAATAACGTTTATTTAACTAAATAACTTGAATAACTGTTTAATCACGTCACCTCTCTCACAATATGTAATATATAAAAATAAAGAACACGAGTTTAACACAGTTTGTATAAATATTCACTAAATCATCGAATAATTGCATTTCATTACACATATTATTAACATGAAAAAACACGACATTTATATACACTTAAAAAATGTGCTTTTTAACAAAATATTATATTGAACGATAAATGATAGATACTCGTCATATTGATCGTGTCATGAGACTGGCCGCGGCAAGCGAAGGGGCGGTAAAAGACGCCAGTTTTCGGCGCGTGTGAGATAAACTTAAAATAAATCAAATTAATGAATAAATAATGCCTCGCTTGATGCCGTCGATCTCACGACTCGAGAAACCGCGAGAATTAAATAAATAGATAAAGAATATTTATTCAAATAGAACTGCCCTCCCCCACAAGGGGAGGGTAAAAATTTACATTTTATTGGAGGAATTGCGGGGCCTCCAGTCCCCTCTATTAAATTCATTTTTTTGCTTAAGTTAACATAGCATATAATGTAAATTTACATAGATATAAATATAAATCTTCATATAAATAAATAAAGATAAAAAAATTATTTGTATAACAAACAATATAAAATTTTGATTATAAAAAAAAAAATCTATAATTACTTGCTTAATAAATAAATAAATAACCGAATATGAGCCTTGAAACGTGACTGGGTAGGCATTACAGTAGAATGAAAATAATAAAAGAACAGAAATAATTTCAAAAATAGAAAAAAAATGTATGAATAAGTATATTTTAATATTAATTAATTATATTGCCGTACTCCAGAAACGTGTTCGACATATATGTCTCTTGAACAGCGAATCGTATCGCATAACGCTGGTTGATGTTAAGGAGTCTGATGATCCGCTCGTTTCGCCAGTCCCATCCGCCAAGAGAGCCGACGACAAAGGCATCTACTTCAACCGTGTAACCCTTTCCTCTGAGACTCTCGGCTAGGAGATGGTAATGATCAACTTTACGTTGTCTAGCCTCATCAAATGCGACCATACGGTTCTCAAAAGGAACGGTTACATCGATAATAATTATATGACGCTTGACATCGTCACGTATGACAATGTCAGGACGTAGTAGGGCCAAATCGCCGACTTCTCCTGGTATAGTCCGGTTTGTAGTCACTGACCCACGGGTCTTTAGTGCTCTAACGAGACGGTCCTGTATATTATTGTGTCGTCTTTGGATCGCGTCTGCGTGCACTCTACAGTGCCCGATCACATGGGGCAAGGTTTCTTGCGGCTGGCCGCATTTACGACAGCGTTTGTCACCTTGCCTTTCCTAATGTCTAGCCGCATTTAGTGGTAGACAATTGAGTCTATCTCGATGAACAAAGTGCCAGTCACAAAAGCGAGTGAAGCTTCCAGATCGCAAATAGTGATTTGAAAACTTGCACTTGCTTGTTATTTCAAAAACCTTACCCTGGTCTTTTTTAGCGAGCAGTGATTTTAAGTAATGACCAGTAAGAGCTGCTCGCATCCTACGTATTATCTGTGATCTGGACTGTGGAAGCACAACTACTGTCCTGTCTCCTGTCGTGTTGCACTCTAGTGAGTATTCGTGGCGGTCTACACTCCAGTGCCATTTCAATCCAAGTCGGGTAATTTGCCTACCGGGAGCATTTCTCGACCTGGACCAGAATGAATCTGTCTGTGTTCCCACCATCATGTCATCATCAAGGCTACCCGACAGAAACCTTGCGCAATCAACCTCAGAAGCCGCTTTTTTCATCCTAATAGAGGTGGCCTCTCTGAGTGACGACATGGCCAATTCACTCACAGTCGCGTCTTTGCAGGTTAAAATCTTGAATGCATGTGCGACGGTCAGCAAATCGACCATATCGGCTAGAGGAAGTGGGCCTCCCCCACCCCTGTTCGGGGGGAGAAAGACAACCTCTGCACTAGCTCTCTGAGGAAGGCTCATCCAACTTTTTGCCATTTTTTTAATTACTTTATCGGCCTCTTTAAGAGGTTTTTTCTCCACGTTGGCACCTTGGAGTAAAAAATCTAGCCTTGGTAATATGAAGGTCGACATAGCGTCGAGCTTCTGCCAAGGGGCCAACAAGGAGTCATTGATCTTAGCAAGGTCCTGCCTGACATCCTCGATAGATGACACAGGAGTTTGACGCACCTTGTACCTAGTAGGGATGCCTAAATGTTGGTAAGGGTCACCGGATCGTAGTGTCTGGATACACTGTCCTTCGATAGTAAAGACCGTTGGTAAGACTGCACCATCCCTACGACCTTTAAGGTGTAGTGATGCGCATTTTTGGGGATTAAATGTGAGTCCCACCAAGGTAGACGCTTCCTCAGCTGTTCTTAGAAGCATGCGCATTCCCTCAACTAAGTCCGCCAGAAACGCCATATCATCCGCATAAGTTAAATTGTTAATTTTTTGATTAGATAATTGGTAACCTTGACCTGTTCTGAATTAAATAAATAGATACTAAACAGTTACATTATCACGGTATAACCTTAAAATTTTAAATTTATAAGCGCACAACAAAACAATAGTTTAATGATAATTTTTTTTTTTTTAATTTTAAAAATTTAAAGATTTTATGTTTAATAATTTTTTCAAAAAATTAGCCACTATATTGAAAAAGATTTAATTTTTAATTCTTTTTTTATTTTAAGTTTTTTTGGTAAAATCTACTGAATATTTGGTAATATCTACTGAATTTTTTGGTTCTGATAACCAAAATTTTTGTCATCATTACTAAATGCAATTTTACTAAAATTTTGGTTATCCTTACCAAACACTTTCTTCTCAGTGTAGAAAAAAAGGAGCAACGCCGTAAGGAGACATGAAATAAATTAATATATGTTTAACCACACGGAATTTTATCGTCGCGAAACTTTATTATGTATAGCAAACTGGTATATGTATATTTGTATGTATATTTTTTTATATGTGTATGTATATTTTTTTATGTATTCTTGATAAAATAGTATGAGTGTGACTACCGTAAAATTTTGTAAAATCTTTTATAATATTTAATAACTAATTGCAAACAAATTTCTTAAATTAAAATATATAATGATCATTTAAATTAAATTATAAATTGTCTTTTAAAAATTTATTTATTAACCAATTTATTTACCAATGCATGCTGCCAGGCGTATGTGTGTGTATCTTTACATACCGCACTTCAACATAAAATAAGTAAATCCTTTATTTATAAATAGTAATATTGTATTTTAGCAATAAAGTACAAAATTAAATTAAATATTATTTTTATTATTATTTATTAATTATTATTAAAATATAAAATACAGCATTAAAAATTAAAAAAATATAATACTTTAATGGACATACAGTAATTGGTGAATGGTTTAGTTTTCTACATCGGTAGAGAAAAATTATCAATCCATCAGTTACATACATGGATACATTTATTAAGATTTGCTTTTATAGCAGTTACGTATATTTGCTCACGATAGACAATTGAGAGCATACTTTAGTGATCTTCTACTCTGTGTCTAATTTTTATAACTGGATACTTTGATTAATAAAAAGGATTTATTTAATTAAAAAGCTCCTTTACTTGAATTTTCATTCAATTATCATTAAAAAAAAGTGAAGTTCATTCTGTTAAATACTTTAAGTTATTCTAATAAATTTAGAGTGTTGATAAGTAGCTTAGTGAACTGTATTTTTATAAGTAATTAATTAAATAACTGAAACTGGTGATGTAAAAAAATAATAAAACTGATAATTTAGTAGCACAAAAAATATATATTTTATTTAATCAGGTGTGACTACTATAATAGTTGTCCTAAGACTGGGCACTGTGCGCCGCTTCTCAAGGCACGCGCTTACACTCTGAACACACGCACGTATACTACAAATACACGCATACTACTAAACTTATATAAGTATTACATAATTAATATTTATTATAGTGCATTATTTAACATAGAGTAAGAAAGACGACTAATATTAGTTAATTGTAACATTTATATTTTAAAAAATATTAAATTAAAAGATATTATATTAGTCAATATGGAACTTTAAAATACAATATAATTATTGCTTTATATTAAAATTGATGGAATTCTTTGTCAGTCTTATTACCGACCTAAAATCTTTATTAATATTTAAAATAGTTTATTTCAGCTCTATATAGTAGTACGAGCCATCATCAGTAAAATATTCTACTATACTCTAAAGATAATCAAAGATGTTAAACTTTTTTGACTTTGAGTTTTTAAAGTTTCTTTGTTAATAATATTTTAGACATAAATACATAATTAGTTTACATGTTTTAAAAAAATATTTATTTCACATTTTCCTACTAATTTGATAAATAACAGTTACAATATTATTTAAAAAATGTGTATACATATAATATATATACATATGATTTACTATGCTTAAAACCTTTGTTGGACTGTGGCGCCTCCGCGCACTTCCTTTTTATACTATGTGGTGAAGAAGGAGGAGAAGCTAACAGTTCAGTTCCATGCTGATCGTCGCTCAGTACATATCGCAGACGCGTATTGATTGCTTATACTAAAATCACTTATAAATTATTGTTAATTAAACGTGCAAATGACGAGTTATAAATAAAGATTAGAGAAGACGAGTATTATTAAATAAACTGTGCTGATTAATAAATAAGAAGAGTGTTTATTTTATTTGCTTTAATCACATAACCCAATAGGTTATCGGCCCGCCATCGCTTCCACGGCGCGTGTGCCTTTTTTTGTGTGTTGATTAAAATAAAAAGCAAATAATTTTTGGTGAGAGAAATTATTTTAAGCAGTGTGTGTATAAAAATTAATTAAATTTTGGTGAGATAAAATAAAGAAGTGTGTGGAAAATTATTTAAAAAAAAAAAAAAATAAAATTAATTATCTTTGTGTGTTTCCATTTATATATTTATATATATATATATAGAAGAGAAAATGGAGACCGAGCAGAAAGTAAAAGGTAGGATTTTTTTTATTATTGGTGTGAAATGGATGAGAGAGAAAAATTACCGGTAATTAATTAATTAAATTAAATCTTTTTTTTATTGCTAAATTGATTATTGAAAAGTGGATGAGTAAAGGAATTAAAATTAAATTTTTATTTGACGTGTATGTGTATGTGTGTGTTTTACACAAAATGGCCGAAACCGACGCCAAGTTTTTCTCGATGGTGATGTACACGCCGGGCAGAAATTGTGTTTTACAAAGATGGCGCTCGGGAATTTTTTTTTATTGTTAAAATAAAAACGATCGATGACGAGAGAAATAATTTTTAATTTTCTTTCTTTTCAATAATTAAATATAAAAAGAAAAGTGAATAGATTTTGTTCGTACGAAAATGAAATTAATTAGATGCGCATAAATAAGACGTGAAATTTTTATTATTATTTTAGCGGGAAATAAAATTCGTGTGTGTGTTTTTGCGCGTGTATGTGTCCTGCACCCGGAAATACACGCACGAACATAACCGTTTTTTTTTAAGAAATGAAGAAAATAAAATGAATTTTTTTGAGGTTATGTGTATGTGTCTTTGCATGTATGTGTTCTACGTGTAAGATTACATGAATTTTAATTATTTTTTTAAATTATAAGAGAACGAAACGAAAAGTTGTAGATGTGAATTTATTATATGCATATAAAATAAAGATGTGAATTTTTATTAAATTTTTTAAATAATTCTTTTTAGAATAAGACTTAAATTTAAGCAATATATTTCTTTTAGAAAATAAAGACCTATACATCAGTCTCATGACAATGTATGAAGCAAATGGGATGAGAGAGAAATATGGAGGTGAAAACGTTGTAGTCAGGTTAGATGAGAACGTGATTCGACTTGTAACCGAAAGTGGCTCAACTGTTTATATAGGTGTGTAATTTTTTTAGAAAAGATAAAATTTTTAAATAAATTTTTTTTGACGTCAAATTAATAAAATTAGGTACCTAAAATTAAAACTAAAATTTAAAAATTCATGAATTTTAAAATAAATAAATTTTTTTTTCAACATTAGCTGGTTTGTGAATAGTATAAATTATTATTGTGTTCATAATATGTTAAATATTTACAAGGGTGATCTTGAATAATATCTTGTGTTCGGATATGTGAAAGGTCATTCACTTTGTAGTTTTTCGTGCTTGTGTTCAGTCGATAAATTACGGAGTTAAATTCTTACCCTTTTATTACTTGTGCATGATTAGGCTAAGTTAAAATCTTTTCAGATAAAAATACCATCGAAGAAAAGGAGTGGGATTTGATATCTGAAGCCGTAAAAAGGGAAGAATCATTGGGAAATAAGCTGCTCATTCCCATAGAAATCCAGCAAACAGAACTTAAAGAAGGGGGTTTTGAGTTTGTAGATGCGCAAATTGATGAGTCTGAAAATGACTTGAAAAGTAATGAAAAGAAAAAAGTAGATGAGAATAGAGGAGGCCATGGCATGAATGATGAGGATGATGTGATCGTGACTGATGCGTCTACTCAGACCCCACCTTTCGGTGAGAAACAAAAACCTTTAATTAAAAATGTTGAAAAATGTAACCTAAATCTGCAGAAGGGTTACAGTAAAAATCAAAATGTAAGTTTTGAAACTAAATTAAATGATTCTGAAGTTTTAGATGGGCAGAATTTTTATGATGAGATGCAAAGAAAGTTCGATGCGTACTTAAAAGAAGTGAAAGAGCAGCACAAAAAAGATTTGAATGTGATGGCAGCTAAAAATGATATTATTGCCAAGAATACTCAAGGTGTGATGAATGAAGTGGAAAGTAGGCTAGATAGGAGAGTGACAAGATTAGAAAATACTCTTTCTGGAGTTAAAAATTTAGACGAGATTGCTGGCACTTTGAAGAGAGCCTTAGATAGGGTAGATGGGACAAATAATGACGAGATACAAAATAGAGAGGTAAGAGACCATAATAATTCTAATTTATTTAATTCTACGATGGTGCCTGAAAGTATAAATATTTCTAATAAAAATGATATCACATTAATAATTCGAGACGAGATTAAAAAGTTAGGAATTAGTACGTTTTCGAATAAAAATGATTCAAATAAAGACGAGTCGATTGTAAATGAATTGAAAGATGTATTAAAGACCGGTTTATCATCTCGAGATACAGGTTCTAGAAGAGATTACAAGTTAACTAATAAAATGCGTTTTGAACATTTTATGGACTTTTTTACGTCAGAATTAAGAACAAAGGATTTGTTATATGTTATTGATACAAAAATTAAAGTAAACGATAATTTAGATGAGCGTACTATAGAAAGTAATAAATTTAGAGTCCGTGATATATTGATAAATAGAATAGATCAAAATTATCATAATAAAATTTTAGATGAGTCAAATCCTATTAAAATGTTAGAAAAGATACAAGAAATAAAAAGATGTGAAAATAATTTAACTTCCGTGGATCTTAGAAAACGGTTGTATAATATACAATATAATCCTAACAAAGAAAAGGCAGCAGAATTTTGGGATAGATTTGACGAGTTGACGAGAAATTACAATAACATCCCAAATGCTCCTGCCCTTTCTGAACAAGAAATTAGAGACGCGTTTTATCAAGCAATAGAAAAGAATATACCTCAGGTACACCATCTAGAATTTGTAAATGTAAATTTTACGGGTAAAAGTCTCTCTTACGAGGACTTAAAACGTTTTATCATACAGCATGAAGCAAGTAGACGAGGTGGTCAAGGTGGTTCTGGCACTTCACAAAGTGTACAAGCTATGGTCGCATGGCCTTCTGGAAGCCAACAGCGGTGTTTTCACTGTGATGGCTTAGGGCATATTGGTAGAAATTGCCCTCGTAAAAATTTGGAAGGAAAGCTATGCTATTCCTGTAAGGAATACACTACTGACCATATAGCAGCAAATTGTCCTTTAAATAGAGGATCAAATCGACGAGATAGAAGGTATGATAATAACAATAGACGCGATTATAAAAACAATGGTGGTGGTCGTGGTTTTAAAAGAAAGATAGAAAGTAATAATGACGAGTCTAACTCAAAAAGAACCAAGTTTAATAATAGGGGTAGAGGAAATTATAAAAACAGGGGTCGAGGCGGAAAACAGCAAAACAATGGGCAGCAAGAAAAGAAGAGCTCTGACAGTAAAGGTAACCTTGATTGTTTAAATATTTTTAATACTGATTTAAATAGACGAGATAATATAACTCAAGTTAGCTTTACCGGATTAAACAATAATAAATTACTAGCCGAATTTTTGGCCGATTCCGGAGCTACAGAGCATCTTACAAATTCTAAATTAATATTTAAGACGTTAGATGAGAATTATAATAAAATTATAAAATGCGCAAATAAAGATGAGTCAGCGAATTTTAAATCGGAGGGAGTAGGGGTTGTAGATTTGATAAATTCGGATAATAATATTTCTTTAAGAAATGTAATTTGCGCTGAAGGCTTATCGGAAAACTTGCTTTCCCTGAGAAAATTTGCTGATAAAGGTTTAGCTATTTATTTAGATAATGAAAAAATTAATATTTTTGACCCTGTTTCTAAGAAATCATTTATCTCTGGTATATATGATAAACCTTACTGGAAAATAGAATTTGAAGTGAATAATTTAGATGAGAACATAAACTCAGAACATAGTCCTTTAAATAATAAAATTATTGCATACTTAACGACGAGAAGTAACCGAAATTATGAATTAAAAGATAAATCTGATAAAAATAGTAAAAGTCATTTAGATGAGAAATTAGATGTGATTAATGAAAATTTCTGTGACAATAATTTATTTGATAATGAGACTGTAGTAGAAGTTGATTTAAATGATGCGATTTTTGAAAATAGCTTAAGAGACAGAATTTTAAATAATCCCGATGAATCGCTTTTTACTGATGATGAATTCGAAGAGAAAAACGAATTAAATTTTGATAAACAAAACAATATGTTTGTTAAAAATAACAGAGAAATGTTATGGCATGTCAGAATGGGCCATGCGTCGTTGGGATATTTAAAAAGGCTTCAAAAATTATATCCAGAAATAAAAGATTTAAAAGATGCGAAATTTGATGAGAAAATTTTAGATTGTGAAATATGCTTGATTTCTAAACTAAATAAATTGCCGTTCAATAATGTAAGATTTAGAGCAAATGAACCGTTACAAATAATTCACTCCGATATAATGGGTCCTATTAGTCCTATGACTTACCCAAAAAGGTATAGATACATTTCTGTATTCATAGATGACTATTCTAGGGCGGCAATGGCTTTTGGCATGAAAACAAAAGATGAGACTGGAACATGCCTTGAACTGTTTGTTAAAAGCACTAGAAACTTTATTGGACGAGATGCTAAAGTTTGTTACCTAAGAACTGACCAAGGTACTGAATTTACTGGTGGGAAAACTAAAGAAGTATTGGAGAAATTAGGAGCTGAGTTAGAACTCGCAACTCCTGATACTCCAGAAAATAATGGTGTTTCGGAGAGATTTAATCAAACCATTCAAAAGAAAATTCGTTCTTTAATGTATGATGCGAAACTTCCTGAAAATATGTGGGACTTAGCTTTAGGTGCGGCTGTCTATGCGTATAATCGCACACCACATAAGTCTGTAGACATGAATATACCGTTATGCAAACTAAATCCTAGATTTGAACCAAAATTAAGCCAATTAAAACGTTTTGGTTGTTTGTCATATATTAAAATACATAGAAGGATAGATCCTAAATTTAGGAGAATAGCGATGAGAGTTGTATTAGTAGGATATAAATCAACTGGCTTTATTTTTCTTAAACCTGAAGAAGGAAAATTTTATGAAAGCCGAAATGTTAGATTTAACGAAAAATTGGTTTTTGGTGACAAATATAGAAAGAATAGCATAACAGATTGGGAAAATGTCTTTGATGAGATAGACAAAGAAAATTGGTTTGTTAAATTTGAAGAGAAACCAAAAGAAAATGTTGATAACATACAAAGAACGGAGGGAGCGTTAAAAAGAAAAAGAGGTAGACCCAGTAAAAATATTCTAGTAAACTCTATTAATGTACCTTTAGAAGAGTCTGAAGAAGAGACTGAAATTTTAGATGATGAATATTATCATGCATTGCTCACTAAAATTAATAAAGATCCAGGTTTCTATAAAGAAGCCATGAAATCAGACGAGAAAAATAAGTGGGATCTTGCAGTAAAAGACGAGCTAAATTCAATGAATAAAAATAAAGTATGGAATTTTGTTAAAAGACCTCTTGTAGATGAATATGGTACTAAACCAAATATAATTGATTCTCGGTGGGTTTTAAAGAAAAAGATTGAGCCTAATGGCAAAATCAAACATAAGGCGAGATTAGTAATAAGAGGGTTTAAAGACAAAAATACATACGATCTGAAAGACACTTATGCTCCTGTTTCTAGACTTGTATTAATTAGAGCAGTACTTGCAATCATAAATAAATATGACTTAGATGTGTGTCAAATGGACGTGAAAACTGCCTTCCTAAATGGTAAAATCGAAGACGAGATATACATGGAAATACCAGAAGGGGTGAATGTCTCAGAAAAATTTAGACAAGAAAATGTTTGCAAAATAGAAAGAGCATTATATGGTTTAAAAATTAGCCCTAAAAGGTGGAATGAACGTTTTACTGAAGTAGCTTCAAAAATTGGGTTAACTTCACATTATGATGAACCATGTCTATTTACTTGGAGAGATGGGGATAAATTTCTCATATTATTACTATACGTAGACGATATGTTAATCGCTAGTAATGATTTAGTCAAATTGGAGCAAATAAAACTGAAGTTGAAAGATGAGTTTGAAATGACAGATCTAGGAGAGCCTAAAAGTTTTCTTGGGATTAACTTAGAACGAAATCGATCGGAGAGAATTTTAAGTTTATCACAAGAAGATTATATAGAAAAAATGTTAGAAAGATTTGGTTTTAAAGAAAAGCATCCTCAAAGAACGCCTATGGTAACGCATCAAGTGGCAAATCGAAAAAGAAAAGAACGAGAAGAGTCTGATGATGATGAGATATTGAATAAAAATCTACTTATGGCAAATACACCTTATAGAGAAGCTGTTGGTTCTTTAGCATATTTGGCAAACGTTACTAGACCAGATATTGCGTATACCGTAAATATATTAAGTAGACACCAGGTTAAACCAACTGAAAATGAGTGGGCTATGATAGAAAGAGTATTTCGATATCTTAAAGGAACCAAAGACTTGAAATTAACATACACAGGTTTGAATAGTAAACTAGAAGGCTATTCTGACTCTAGTTATTCTGATTGTAAGAAATCATTAACAACTAGTGGATATGTTATTAGATTGTTTGGCGATTCAATAGCCTGGAAAGCACGGAAACTGTCTTATGTAAATCTATCTACTTGTGAGGCTGAATACGTTGCGATGAGTAATGCGACTCAGGAAATGATTTCAATCTTTAATTCATTAAAATTAATATTGAACATTCCTTTAATGCCTGTGACCCTTTGGTGCGATAATTCAGCTGCGGATAAGAATACTAAGACGAGAGGCAGTAATCGATTAAGACACATAATAGACTCTAAGGTTGACTATTTTAAAGAGTGTCTCAAAAAGGGTTATATCGAAGTTAGATGGGTACCTTCTAAAGAACAAATAGCCGATATTTTTACTAAACCATTGGCTTTTGATTTGCACAGACAATTGACTAATTCAATCTTAAACTTGGAGAGTTAGACGAGTTAAATTGTACATGATGTGTATTCGATGAGATGAACTAATAATTGATTTGATTTGTTTCAGATAAATAGAAAGTGCTTGAGACGGGAGGGAGTGTTGAACTGTGGCGCCTCCGCGCACTTCCTTTTTATACTATGTGGTGAAGAAGGAGGAGAAGCTAACAGTTCAGTTCCATGCTGATCGTCGCTCAGTACATATCGCAGACGCGTATTGATTGCTTATACTAAAATCACTTATAAATTATTGTTAATTAAACGTGCAAATGACGAGTTATAAATAAAGATTAGAGAAGACGAGTATTATTAAATAAACTGTGCTGATTAATAAATAAGAAGAGTGTTTATTTTATTTGCTTTAATCACATAACCCAATAACCTTATTCAAACGTCTTTTCAGACGTTGTTTCAGACGTCCGATAAGCTGTTGTTTCCGTCGATACTGTCGGAAAGCGGGAAAGGTATATAAACGGTAAACTGAACTAATGCTAAAATAAACGTGTATCATGAAAAGTTTAACACTTGGTTTATCTAAAGAAGTATTGTATTATATTTTACTGATGATGGCTCAAAATACTATACAGATCCGAAATAAACCATTTTAATCATTAATAAAGATTTTAGGTCAATAATAAGACTGACAAAGAATTCCATCAAATTTTATAGAATTTAATTTAAATTTATGAAAGGAACGAATAAATCAAGTGTTATAATTTTTAAAAATATTGTAAATTAACTAAGCTTATTACTAGAATTAATTGTTAAAGACAAAAAAATTTATCAGGCAATTTACACTTATATGATCACATCGTAATAATATAAAGATTCAAATATTATTTATGAATTTTATCGATATGAAATAGAGTTTATTTGCATTAAAAATTACTACGTTTTCTAAAAATATTTATGTGGATGTCAGTTTGATAAAATATTTTACGATAAAGCATATATTGACGGATAAAAATTGATAAACATACAGAGTCGACGTAAAAAACACGTATCCACATGAAAAATGACCCGGATAGGAAATTTCGCGTTAAATCCAATTCTGGGGCAAAAAAATTTTTTTTAGTTGCGCATGCTCGAGAAATCGCTAAAATATCGCTAAAACATCCTTTTTTTAAATTTGAATTTCTCAAAAGTATATAAATAAAAAATCCTCTATTATGTTTCAAAGTACTTCTGATACTTCAAAGTTTACGATGAAAAAGAGAAACCACTGGGTTTTTGCGTTTTAAGAGCTCTAGATCAATATATAGCAGCTTTAAAACTTAGTTTATTAAAAATTTCAAATTTTCCGCCAAGTCACGTGACCAATTAAAAATCTGAAAAAAAATTTGAATTTCGCGGGAAATTTTTCATAAGGGTGATTCTACAGACCTCCGTAAACGCAAAACCGCAGCCGCAACGCAATGCGCACAAATCAAAATCGTGTTGTGCACATGCGTGTTGTGTTGTGCGCATTGCGTCGCGGCTGCGGTTTGCGTTTACGGAGGTCTGTAGAATCACCCTAAGAATATATATTTTTACGTTTTTAGAAGTTTTTGTATTAAAACGGCGAAATTTAAATAAATAATTGTAAAATATTAAAAAGTAAATTGTAATATATTAAATCATCTGATAAATTATTTTTAAAAACATTTTTTCAACTATATCAAAAAATTTTTTGTATAATTTTTTTAATAAAAATTTAACTAACAAGGGGAGTTCAATACATTTGGAACACCAAATTACACCAAATGGTTATGGATGAGTTTGTTATGTTGAAAAAACATGTCGACTACCCTCCGTTCATTCCAATGGGTTTTCTGGGACTAGAAACACAGGGCTCAATGTTATAAAATAGGGTTTTTTGGTAATTTTCAATGAAACGCCAAAACCTCTTCTGGTTCGTCTCATCCAAAAACCGAAATTACAATAAATTCAGTTTCACCCCCCCCTAAAAACGTCACTTTTTCACCCCCTCTAAAAACGTCAATATTTCACTCCCCCTAAAAACATCAATTTTTCACCCCCCCCCCCTGCCAAGCCAAACTTTTTCAAATACCCCATCCATGAATGAACATGTTCCATGTTAAAAAGTACATTTCTAGCGAATGCAAAAACTGTATAAAATTTTTTATATATTTTTTACACTTAAATAAAGAACTTTATAGTATTTTATAGTATTTTGCTTCACAAAAATTTATTCATCCTTCCCTTGTAAGGTGAAAACTACCAAAAAATGGAACTTTGATTGAGAATCTACACAACCTTTTACTGGACTTATACACCATATTGAGGGTATAAAACGGTGAAAAATCAAAGTCATCGTAGAAACTTCAAATTTGAATATATAATATATATTTTTACGTTTTTAGGAGTTTTCGTATTAAAACGGCGAAATTTAAAGGAATAATTGTAATATATTAAAAAACTATATACGTTAGGGAGATTCAAAAAAAAAGTGCTCAAAAAATACTCTTCCTGAAGTATGTTAAATTTTAGGCAAAAAAATGACTCCATACTAAACTTATATATATATCCTTATGTAAAATTTCCTACGGAATACAAATTTTTGGTCAGATTTTTAATTGGTCACGTGACTTAGCGGAAAATTAGAAATTTGTGAAAAACGAAGTTTTAAAGCTTCTATATTTTGATCTAGAGCTCTCAAAACGCAATAACCCAGTGGTTTCTCTTTTTCATCGTAAAGTTTGAAGTATCAGAAGCACTTTGAAAAAAAAAGGTTGTTTTAGCGATATTTTAGCGATTTCTCGCGCATGTGCAACTCAAAATAAAATTTTTGACCCTAGAATTGGATTCTACCATTGGAAATTTCTTATCCGGGCCTAAGAGGAAAAATTTTATAATGTGAATTTGTGTTTTTTACAGAAAAAATAAGAAAAATTTTCTCTCATTTTTTTTACTTTTTTTATAAAAGTTCAAAACACAAAAATGGCCGCCAAAAATCGAGGACTGAACCTTTTAAGCTAAAAATTGACGTGGAGGCTTATTTTTAGTACAGGCGTCCCTCCTTATACGCGGTTTCCATATACGCGGGTTTCGCTCATACGCAATTTGTCAATTTTTTCTATTCCTCTTTATGCGCGATTTTTCCCTCCGTAGAGACAATCTATAGAAATGTTGTAATAGGTATGCAAGAAAATGAAAATAATAATGAAAATATTAAAATACTAGAGGACCCTAAAGGGTGTATAAAACATATTTATGCCAGTAAATAGGCAGAGGCACATAAAAGTTTCAAAACAATATTAAAAGTTAAGAATATAGAAAACTGTTTATTACAGTTTGTTTTTATGTATGGGAAGTAAAATGACTTTTAAGGAATTCAAAGATAAGTTAAAGAAGAGTAAATAATTCGAACACTGTGAAAATCTGAATAGGACGTATATTTTAAATACGCCTAATGAATACAGAGATACAGATTTAGTATTTTTATTTATGAAAGAAATTAAGAAAAATATATGTGTACACTTAGAAAACATAGTTGCACATAGTGAAGAAAAGAAAAATATGAATTATGCTCATTATATAGGAAATAAAAACTCAGATTTTATACATCTACATCTATCCAGAAAAAATTTTACACCAGTAATAAAAATAGGCGACAAAGATAAGAAAGTAATGGATAAAATAAACATATAATAGAAATAGGGGTAGGAATTCAAGAAATAAATCCTCTAGAGAAGTTAAATTTTCCAAAGAATAGAGAAAATATAGGCAAAATACACTCAAAAAGACGACCTAGCAGAAATGCCCCCATGGAATCTGAAAATAAAAAATTTAAATACAATTAAAATTTAATCACAGTTTTAGGCTAATATTCTACATAATGTTTATGATAATAGTACAATTTGTATAGATAATACAGTCAGGTAACATTATCAAAATGAAAATAATAATAATTAATATAAAAATTGTTGGTAAATCACCTTTAGTTAAATTTTTTTTTTTTTCGTAAAGATAATGCATACAAAAATATAATTAATAATTTTTTTTTTGGGCTATAAATTTAGAAACGTAGTAATTTTTTATATTTTTTAAAATAAATTTTAAATTTTATCATATATTAGGAGAGGCGTAAAATGTTTTGTCAAGTAAAATTATAAATTAAACGAATAGAAATATAACTTTAATCATTTGGATGGTATTTCTTACACAGTAAAAAGTAAATACATGTAAAATGTAATTTCATATAGTAAAATAAAAAAAATATAATTGGGGTTAAAAAAAATTGAAATATGCAAGTTTTTTTTTAATCATTAAAGTTATGAAATAAAAGTAATTAAATTAAATAATAATAATTGATATACAAAGAATTTTTTAAAAAATAGGAGATTAATCCAGCAATGACCGTTGGTTGAGAATTTTAGATTGATTTTTGTTTTACTTCTCTGTTCTTTAGATCTGAGTTTTTCTCTCTATTTACCCTTACATATAGAATTTAAAAATTTATAAAATATTAGTTAAGGTTGTTTTCTTATTTGTGACTGAGAGTTGAGTATCTGAGTCTTTAAATTTGATCTACAAAGATATATGGCTATAAAAAGGTATTTTAGTATTGAATGATCAGAATCGATAGGCAATGTAAAAAATTTACAAATTAAACAAGTTTGTATATAAAAATTTAAACTATTTATTTTTGGTTTCATTTGGAATATTAAAGTTTGAAAAAAATGCACATTTTTAAAAGTCAGTAGTCAATACTACAAAATGTGATAAAAATTATATTCCTTGTGAATCAATTTTAATACATTGAAATTTTGTTAAAATATAAAATACAGTACTACGTACCACAATTGTTAAGAGTTTTAAAAATAACATGTGGAGTAGTATTAAAATTTACTTGGTAATTATTTACATATGCCAACTTTACATTTTGGACATTTTTTTTTGGTTCAGTAGCTATTCTAGAAAAAAAGAAGAATGAGAGATGAGACTTTGAGTCGGGAAGACATGATTTACCTTTTTCTTATGAAGTGTACAATTAAAATTAAAGTACATTAAATTTTTTTTTTATTATGTGAGGTGTGGGGAGTTAAGAGGAGGACAGAGGCATGTGAACTTGAAATTTTTGAAATTGAGTTCGTGTCGAAAAAGAGTAGATAAGTGATATTAATGTTAGTCTTTCAATCAGTAAAATTAAATTATTTTTTTTTTAACGAAAAAAATATATAATAATAGCATTTATTGCTGGATGAATACTTACTTTTTTGTACGTATTTTACAATTTTACGTATATTTTACAATGAGTACGATGGGTCTATAGTATAGTTACACAGTAGGTACGATGAGTGTACAATATAGTTATACAGTAGGTACGATGAGTCTATAGTATAGTCATAAAATGGATTTTTATATGTGGTAGTGTACGAAGGGTTTATATAGGTATATATCGTATAAGTATAGTAATTCATGAATTTAAAAAAAATACAAGTGTATTTAGAGGAGTGTAAAGTATTATATTATTATTACACTTTTATAGCAATATTAAATTAATAATAATATCATATTTTTTTTTACTAATAAAAGGAACAAAGATATAAAAAATGAATGAAAATATTTAACAAAATTAAATATAATAAATTATAGCTGTAAAGAAATTATTTTGTTTTTTTTTATTTAACAAAAATTGAAAAGTAAATAAAAAAAGAAACCTTGGGTCGGAGAATTTTTTTTATAAATGCACTTTTTTGGAACAAATACTAATAGATAAATGTTAGTAAACAAAAACAGATAAATTTTTTTTTAAATCTTATCAAACGTTAATTTTTTTTTTTTTTTTAAAATAAATTTTTTATTTCATAAACGTTAATTTATTCATGTAGAATAAGCGAAAGTTTAGAACAAATATGAAACTTTATCATAAAAGTTTTAGTATTTTAATTCAGAATGTGCAAAGACATTAGCCTAATATGAAAATTTAAAGAAAAGAATTATTGCCAAAGAACAATTTCTTGATAATGATTGTAACAATATAAGTAATATTATTTCTATCACGTGTTTTTGTATTGTCTTAAATATATTAATACTAACCTACTTAGACAAGTTTTAGATAAAATATCTAAATGCATATGATTTATGGAAGACTGCAGAGAATCGAAGCGAGACAAATTCAGCATTAAAAATTGAGGGACAGAAAAATCTAGAAGAGAAAACTCAAATTTTAAGCAAGCATTAAATAATAATAAATTTTTACATTTTTCAAGTAAAAGTTTTTTTAAAATTTAGAATAAAAGTTTTTTATTACTTGTATGTATATTATATATTCAGTTAAATATGTAAGGAATTAAAATTATATTATTTATATTTTAAGTATACCCAAGCTACAAGAGGTTTTCTGCAGTTTACCTCTGACACCGGCGAATGTCGGCATGGTTCCTAATTAATGACGGCTGCAGACGCACATACCTACCCAAATCCTTATCCATGTAAAAGTTTAAAAATATTAAAATTAATAAAAATTTTAAAATTAAGTAATTATAGATATGTATATATTAAAGATGAAACAAGTATAAAAAAAAGTAATTATATATTATATAAATAAGATAAAGTCATAAGAAATTTCAAATGAAAAGAATACAACACGAGTTAATTTTATGTAAAATTCTGATAGGACCATTCCAGGAGGAATGGAAGGCAAGCAGAGGTGTGTTGCGTTGGCATAGTATGGGAAAAATATTATATATGTTTTTATAATATTATATTTACTATGTTTAATTTTGTGGAAGATGCTTAGTAAAAGAGATCACTAATAGAAAAAGAATAAAAAACAATATCTAGGAATGGTATTTACAAGCTTATAGATTGAAAGTCAATATTAAAACAACATGTATTACGTCAAAGGACAACCTTTGAACTTGGTATAGAAGACGCCCAAAACAACATAAAAATTCTTCTCATACAGTAGCTACATTCTTTCACACGGTTTAACTCATATAAGCTACTGTCCAGAAATGTCGCGAGACACTTGTTTGGGACACTTGTTATGATACACTTAGCTAAGACACTTCTTTGAGATTCAATTTTAATTTATTATCTATTATGATAGATTATATTATATAATATATTACTGCCTCTGTACTGCCTTTAGTGTCTTGCAGTACTTTTTTATGCGGACATTGTCAGCCCACATCTCTGCACCGTAGAGCAAGATGAAGTTGACTTTCGTCATCAACAGCCTCCTCTTCCCTGATCTGGGACCGCCGAAGTTCGTCATAAGCCACGAGAGGGACTTTGTCACCCGGCCAGCCTTTTCACAGGCCTGCTGGAATTGTCTATTGTAGGTCAACTTGTTATACAAGAAAACCCCCAAATATTTGACCAACCGGTCTGGATCATAAGGGGATTACCTCCGTCATCAAAGCTGACGCCGAATATGGTATCAACCCTTCTCCGGGTCAGAAGGACAATCTCCGTTTTCGGAACTGCCAGTCTGAGTCCGTGATCGGACATCCAGCTATTGATAAGGCGCATGGCCTCATCCAAGGTATTCTGCTGGTACTCTGTCTCTCGAGCTGTTATGGTTAGAGCAACATCATCCGCGTATCCGATCATGGAGCATCCATCCAGAAGATCAATTTTTAGATAGTCGTCGTAGAAGGCATTCCACAGATAAGGACCCAGAACTGAACCCTGCGCTATGCCTGCGCTTAATACTTTACCTCTTGTGCCATCGAGCGTGTCCCAGCGCAGGTATCGGTCCAGGAGGTAGTCTCTGAGTATATTTCTCAGATAATCTGGAACTCTGAATACCTGCAGGAGGGAGTGCAACATATCGTCCCACTTAGCCGAGTTGAATGCGTTTTTCACATCCAACGTGACAAGTAGGACGTCCGGTTTAATATCCGGCCGTACTGGCCCTCAAAACCACCTTCACGACCTACTCAATGGCACCGATCGTGGAACGCCCTTCACAAAAACCGTGTTAATCGTCGCTAAGGTCACCCGATTCCCTAATTGCCTGCCGCAATCTTCCTCTGACCATGCTCTCCATGACCTTGCCAATGGTATCTAACATACACAATGGTATGTAAGATGATGGAGATCCTGGTTCACCCTTTTCCTTGCTTATCAGAGCCAGGCGGGCCACTTTCCAGTCCCTTGGAAAGACGCCTGCAACGAGGCACGCATTAAACATGTCAAGGAGGAGACCAGGGATTAGCCTTAACCTTTGCAGCCACCTTAAGAGCTTCCGCGGGTATTCAGTCTGGTCCTGGCGATTTCCAATTTTTCATTGACCTAATTGCCTGAAGCATCTCCACCTCGCTAAATAGCGGAACTTGCTCCCTCGGGACATCCAAAGCCGGGTGTTATTAGTTTGGATGATCCGAAAAGAGAGAGTCCACTATTCTTTTGGTCACTGCTTCATCCATCGTGTTGTCACACCCGGACTTAAGTTTGCCCATGACAACCTTATATCCCAGGCCACACGGATGGCTATTGATATCATCTCTTAGCGACCGAAGACAGCGCGCCTTGCTGAGGTGGATGGTTTTCGCCAGCCTATGCTTGGCTTCCTTGTACTCTTCAGAGCGCGTAGCCAGCTCTGGACGACCATGCGTTCTTTGCCGTCTTCTGCGTGCCCCGTGACAGACCCGCCTAAACTCCGCAACTTCTTCATTCCGCCAGTACAAGCTTCTTTTACCCTTCCAGGGCCGTTTTTCGCGGCATAGAGGCATAGCAAGCTCCCCTCAGAAGATCAGTTACCCTTTTGACGAGAGTCTATGTCTCTCCCGGGGTGGTCAGTCCTCCATGCCAGGCTAGGATACACGAGGACTCTTCACGAAGATATTCCACAAATATCTATCCCCGTCCATCTCTATCCCCGTCCATCTTTGACACATTCCAGCCTAGTGGGCGCTTTTTGTATGGAATCACTTTGAAGGTGATGTAATTATGGTCACTGGCTCCATCCATCACCCTCCAACCACCCAATCTTCCTGCCAACCCGGCCGAGGCCAAAGTGACGTCAGGGATCGATTCACCAAAGTCTGGCTTTACGTAGGTTGGATTGTTCCCAGAGTTCATGACCACCAGATCAGTTCTAGCGGCCATCTCGTTTCGGATCAACGTTTTCCTGCGGTTCGTGGTTGGCATTCCCCATTCCACGGCCCTGGCATTTAAGTCCCCGGCAAATATGAAATTGGCCAGAGACTTCCCTTAATGTTTCCTCCAATGAGGCCAGCATTGCGGTGAGCACCCCAATAGTGTCATTCGGTGACAAATAACAACTAATGAAGGTTGTATCACCGCACTTTGCCCAGACGTATCAGTTGCCTTTTCCATGTCAGGACATAGACGTCTGAGCGCGACCTCGTAGCCATATAGCGCTCCGGCCTGTTTCATCGGTGAACCAGAATTGCTGATTCCTATTGCGAAGTGGCTAGGATAGCAAGACGACACTAGAGTCTGTCTCGCACGCGAGCTGACCGAGCAAAAGGTCAGCAAGAGTGGTATTGTTCATATTCCCTTGCAGGACTCCGAACGTTACCGATGACACTTTATCTTCCTTGCCGTAAGTGCCTCCCGATAACACTTACATGATCCGCAACCTGGAAGGAGGTCGGTCTTGGCCTTGTCAGTTCTTTCCCTACAGAGGAAGCATTCTGCTTTCTCCACAGGACATTTTTCTGAATTGTGGCCTTAAATGCCAAATTTGGTTGTGGCCGAAACCAAGACACTTAAAGCACCGTATAACCTCGGCTCTTAAGCGTACTTGCCAATTAGACCAGCCATTATTTTGCCAGCTTATATTGGTCAATTTTAGTGCGGCGGCCTCTAGTAGCTCTACGACCGCCATATCCGCCTTAGTGCCCTTAGCCTTGAAGATGGCGACTTTTATGTCGTCATCGTTCTGCAGCTTGGTTGCCTCCCTTACCATCTGCCTTACTTCGTCGCTGCCAGTAATACCATCTAGGCCTCTGATCTCCACGGTTAGGTGGGGAATCAGTTCCTTGACTGTACTTTCTGGGCCTGCGACCGTCTTGACAGCGCCTAATAGTTTTTGCCGGTCTTTCGACGAGCTCAGCTCTATAAGGACGCTGCCATCCTGGGTTTTCTGGAATCGGGGAACCTCAGTCCCCGAATCCTTTAGTTGAACAGCTCTTTTGATCTCCAGCAGGGCTGTCGCATAAGACTTCCCTTCAGTAGGCTTTATTATTAGAGCCTCCTTACGCTTAGGGATCCTTATGCGCCGGTTCTGGCGCTTCTTTCTCCTGCCTTTTTCTGTCGCTTCGGAAGGAGGAAATTCGCCGTCTCCTTCTTTCTTCTGCGGCTTTTTCTTTTTTCTTCTTTTATTCTCTGCCCCCTGCCGCTGGTCTGCTGCTGCTGCAGTTATTTTTGGCTGCTTCTGCTGCTGCTTCTTCTTTTCCTGCTCTTACTGAATCTCTCATCTGAGTAATATCTCTCTCCATGTTTGCGTGGATTTCAATGCACGCCCTGTTATATTCCTTTGACTCTCGGAGATATCTTTCCATATTTTCTTCCTTCTTGCCTTCGTCATCAAGCTCAACTTCGCTAACATTAGAAAACGAATATGAACTCTGGTTGTTCAGAACCAGATACCACCATGTCTGATGGCATCAAATACAATTATTAATCCGGCATGTAACAGACTTCGATTGAGAGGCGGTGACGAGAGGGAACACCAATCTTCAATCTAACAGTTGAAGTGTTTCCACTTCCATGTTTGCTACAATTCGACAATGTTTTATACCCGTCATGGAACAGATCAGGTATCTATCAGAGGAATCATGAGGGCTGATATCAGATTTTACTCTGGAACCAGACGACATTGATTCCATAGGTAGACACCCTACAGATTGGAGAATTGCTCCTCCTTATCTGATGACAATGCCACTTCCCAATAACCCATCACCTTCACACATTACTAAACCAGAAAAAAACCTGCAGTCATGATTTAGCGGGATTCGCGACTAACTTACTAATCGGCTACGTCGCTGTGCTCGAGGTAGAAGTCTCCCATGCTAAGAGCCAATACGTCAGGTCTAAGGCAACCCTGTATGTGGCTTAAATCGCACTTAGGTTGGAGAAAACCTTGGAGCCCTTTTAATGTGCCTCTTCCTCAAGGATAGTTTTAGGATAGCAGTCTGCGGCTGCATGCTTGTCAAGAATGCTCGAGGGAAAGACAAGGCATAAAATCCGCTTTATAGGGCAGTCTCAGTTATTCCAGAGAGCTATATCCTATATCCTTGATTCTAGTTCAACCTTGAAAAAAGGTGGCCTAAACCACCCTCCTCTTTCCTCAGCCTTATGAGGCTCCCAGCTTGGGACCGCTACAGCGGAGTTATTATTATTTTCATTACTATTATTATTATATTTTTCTCAAAGAAGACCTTTGGATCATCTGCGAGCAGTACCCATTGGGTAACTTAAATCCAGCTACCTGGTTCGGCGACGAACTCGGAACAGCAGCTATTTGGATCGCTAATCAAGAAAAGGTACCAGTAGAAGCATCAGGAAGAGGTAGGGGCTTTGTGTGGGTTAGAAGTAAAACTATAACTTACGTGAGCTGCTACCTTACGCCGATCGGACCTAGACAGCAGTATTATACGAAATTGTTAGGCATAAAAGACTTTGCGAGAGATACGCGTAGAAACATAATTGTTGCAGGCGATTTTAACACTAAGGCTGTTGACTGGGGCATGCACTACACTGACTCAAAAGGGGAGGCGACCCTTGAAATGGTATCCAGGCTGGGACTCGTTGTCTTGAATGTGGGTAACACCACTACCTTTAGAAGGGCCGGCTATAACGAGACGATAACGTGTCTTTCGCATCTGAAGGCCTGAGCACAAGAGTGAATAACTGGCACGTCATGGAAGATTTTATAGCGAGCGACCACCAGTTTGAAATCCAGCACGAACGACAGCCCCCTGGCGAGGCATATAGGCCGAAACCAAGAGGTTGGAACCTCAATAAGCTGAATAAAGAACGATTCGTACAAGTTTTATCGATGGGACAAGGGGCAATTCTAGCGAATCCCCGCAGAGTAGGAAGTAAGGAAGACGCGGAGAAACTAGTATTAGTTTAGTAGTTAAGAAAGCCTGTGATGCTTCCATGCCTCGAAAAAGGTTCAATGGAAAGAACCCACCTGTGTACTGGTGGAACCCAGAAATTGCAGAGCTCCGCAGACAAAGCGCGAAGAAGAGCGACTAAAGCAAAGTCCCGAAGTCCAGCAAGAGGCTTCCTCTTAGTAGCTTAATAGCTAATACTAATATCTGTAACTCACTCCATCCTATTGTATGGAGCAGAAATTTGGGGGAAGGCATTAGACAAGGATATGTATGCGAAAGGCATAATAAGAGTTCAGAGGCAAGGTGCTCTGAGGGTTTCTTGCGCGTACAGGACTGTTTCGGAAGCGGCAGTCCTTGTGATCGCAGGCATTATCCCAATTAGGCTCTTCGCCAAAGAGCGTAAACTTATTTACGATAGAAAAAATGAAGGCGACGTCGACCGTATCAAAGCGGAAGTTAGGAGGGATGTGATGCTGGAGTGGCAGACGCTCTGGGAGGATTGCACAGACAGCGCATGGACCAGGCGTCTCATAAAAGATGCCGCTCCATGTTTCCAGAGAGAACATGGGGAAGTGAATTACTTCTTGACCCAGTTTCTCAGGGGACACGGGCTTTTTCAGTCCTATCTCTTTAGGATGGGCAAAGTTGGAAGCTCCGAATGTGTGTTCTGTCCCGGCGAACGCGATGATGTGTATCACACGTTCTTTCGTTGCGATCGGTGGGTGATCAAAAGGAGGGAAATGGAGGCGGAAATAGGCGACAGTGCGCCTCACAATGTCGTTGAAAGAATGCTTCAAAATGAAGAAGGATGGACTGCTGTCGCAAGGTTCGTGGAGGATATTCTGCGAACTAAAAAGCTATTGACGACACCCTAACTAGGAGCCGTGTGTAGGAGCGACCGAGATGGACGGTTCTTGCACGCGGCACCAAAGAAGGGACTATGTAAGACGTACAAGGATATCTATTTATTTATTTAAATATTTATTTATTATAAACTTACGTATTTATCTAGTTGACGACACGGTGAAATAACAAGAAGGAGAAAAAAAGGATCTCCAGGATGAAAGGATTAATGGATGGAAGGATCTTCAACCAAAGAAGATACATGGCCTTAAGTCAACCCGATGTAATGTGATAAACGGTTCCGGCCTGACTTGTATAAGGTATAATGAGGGGTGAGATTAGTCGGTAAACATGGGGCAATGCATTCTTTGCAGAGTGCCTTGCCATCATAGAGTCCGAAACTGTTCAGAACACCGGGTTCTGTTCGTGTGTAATGCATTCTCACCTCTCTGCCAGTGTGCACAAAAAAAAACAGCTATCAAAATTATCATTATTATCATCATTACAAAATGGCCAGCAATCAGAATTTTGTGCATACATATTATTAAAAGTACAATTATTTCTTTCTCCAAACTTATTTTGAAAAAGGTTTTGATTTTGAAAACGATTATTCAGATCTACTCTGTTATTAACATTCTTATTATTTCTGTAATTTCTATTTCTTCTGTAATCATTTCTATAATTATTGTTAAAATTATTAGAGCATTTAAAATTTCTATTGTAATTAATTGTTGAGTATTGTAATTAGAATTTTGATATTCAGTTATTGTAATAAGAATTTTTATTTTGTTGTATATTATCAGACAGTATATTATCATTGAGTTTAACATTGGATTTATATTATTTTGGGAATTTGTCCAGAAAGGAAAAGGAAAATATGGATTAAATTGATTAAATTTCAATTGTTCTTGAGGTCTATCCGTTTGCAATATATTACTTACGATCGATACTTCCCCTGATTCTACTGCTTTAAAAAATTTTGAACACGATTTGAATTCATGTGGGCATTTATAATAAGGACACTCTGCATTTACTGTACATGTAACATTTACATTTTTCGCTAACGGGGCTAATAATGCCCATAATTTATTTAATAAGATCTTCAATTCCTCAAAGAGATTCGAAGTATTTTAAAGAGCATGAATCCGACGCATCAAATGATTCATCGGTAGATTTAATTTATTTAATTTATTTAAATCTACCGACGAATCATTTGATGCGTCGGATTCATGCTCTTCAAAATAATTCGAATCTCTTCAATACCTCAAAGTAGAGAATTGAAGATTTTTATTTGCATAATATTTATTTGATCTTGTAGAGCAATTTTCATGTGTTTTCAAGACTTTAGACCTTCCCTCAAGGTTTACTGCTATATTTGCTGCTTCTCGTAAACTTCCTGGTTTTTTAGCTGATACTCTTAACTCTGGAGGGTTTTTCAGGCCTTATAAAAAACATTCTAATGACTCAAGCTTTGTTTTTTTCTTTTAATACTCTCTTTCTTCTACAGTCATACTTACTAATGAATCATAAAGTGAGAGTAATCTTTGTTCCAGATTTTGAACTCTTAGTGCATAATCACACACTGGTTCATCAAAATCTTGCTCTATACGACGTAATTCTAATCGAATTGTGTCTGCATTTTGTATTCCTCCAAAGGTTAATTTTAAGTCTTGGAATAACTGTTCTACCGAATCATATGCTAGTGCAATACCCCTATATGCTAATTTTGCTCTACCTTTAAGTTTTCCTCCAATAGTATTAAAAATCCATTTCTTGCTTTGCAGGCCATAAGTAGCTAATATATCCCTAATAACTTTTTCAAACGCTTTCAGTGTCTCAGGGCGATCGAACGAAAGTTAGAGTAACAAGTATCTTAACCAAGTGTCTCAAACAAGTGTCTTAGCCAGGTGTATCAAAACAAGTCTCCTAAACAAGTGTCTAGCGACATCCCTGGACAGTAGCTTATATGCGTTAAGCCGTGTAAAAGAATGTAGCTACTGTATGAGAAGTATTTTGATGTTGTCGTGGGCATCTTCTATACCAAGTTCAAAGGTTGCCCTTTGATGTCATAGATGTTGTTTTCTTATTGATTTTCAATCTATAAGCTCGTAAATACCATTCCCACATATTGTTTTTTATTCTTTTTCTATTAGTGATCTCTTTTACTAAACATCTTTCACGAAATTAAACATCGTGGCCACGAGGCCACGACTACCACTATGATTTTCTGGTAGTTTGGACTCTATAGAATGCAAAAAATAACGTGACCACGAAATCTGCGATGGATGCCAAAAATATTTTGCCCTTTTATGTCAAAAACCGTGTTTTTGCGTATCTGAGCTACCCCAAATTTTCAAAATTACTTTTCAGATTAATAAAATTAAAAAAATAGATAAAAAATATGATTGCCAATGAAAAACCACTCCAAAAAAAAAAAACTTTTCTTTATATAAGTCCATTTTTAGATTTTCCTCAAATTTGTCTTAAAAAATACCTCCAGTTGCTTGCTATGCTTGAAAATTCAAGCAACAAATAAATTTCAAGCAAAGCAGCCTTGCCGTGAAGATATTGAAAAAAGTTTGTTTTTGAATTTAAAATATGCATTAATTGCTTGATTATTATGGTAAAATACTTTTTTTTTTAATCGTTTACTTTTTCCCCTGAGTATTCATTCCTTCAAAAAAAAAATCATTTTTTTACCACATTTCAACTTTTAGGTCAAAAACCAAAGGAAACCTGTGTTAAATAAATTTAGCTACTTACAGTTTTCAAGGCTTTTGACTTAAAAATTAAAATTTGGTCAATAAGAATGATTTTTTTTCTTAAATAAATTTTTTTTTTCTTAAAAAAATTAATAGATCTAAAATAAAAATTATTATTTTACGACAAAAATCAAGCTAGTAATGCATATTTTAAGTACAGAAAAAGGCTTAATATCAATCATTTTTAAGACAAATTTCATCAATAATTTCAGCATTATTCGATTGATTTTAATCGTAAAATAAAATTTTTTTTTTTTTTTAATTAATTAACTTTTCTCTAAGTATTTATTTCTGAAAGAAAAAAACCAAATTTAAATTTTTAGGTCAAAAACTGTGTAAAGTAAATATTGCTACTTACAGTTTTCAAGGCTTTTGACCTAAAAATTAAAATTTGGTCAATAAGAATGATTTTTTTTTGTAAAGAAGTTAGTTGTCAGGGAAAAATTAATCAATTAAAAAAAAATTATTATTTTTATACCACACTCTGTATAACACACTCAGCCACACTGAGGAGATCTATGTGTTGGTGCTGATCGAAACGCTGCAGGTATCTTCTGTACCTACATTAACAACCGCGTATTTTGGAAAAATAATTTTTTAATGAATTTAAAAATTATATAATATTGCCGCTTGATAAGTCTTAATAAAAAAGTAGAATTTTGTTTGAATCATAGAAAGCAAAGATTTTTATGTGGTAGGGAAGTCGGCGGAGAAATAGAAAAGAAAGGATATATTGTAAAAATAAACGTATAAAAGAAAGATGCGAGACAGTGACCACGTGACAGCTTCGGCGATGTAGAATAAAACGGGGAAAAAATTTAACACGGGGCTGGCAATCTCTTTAAACTCATATCTGCCTTGATTCATACACTTTCATAGGTAGTTAGAGGTGAAAAATACTATTCCCCTGACTAATACGAAAAATGTGTACTACATATTATACAAAAAATAAATATGTGCGTCGATTATTTATTATTATAAATTATTCTTTTCAATATTAATAATAGAAAATTTTTAAATTTAATGCACACCTACATTTATTACCTCATGCTGAGATACACATTTTTTTTTTTAATGACGTGCATACATTGTCTTTTATATAAAAATAATATTTATTTATTTAAGAACAAATTATTTTGTTTTATAAATTTTTTTTTTTGCATTATTATAATATTTCGTGCTAAATAAAATTTATTGCTTCTTTTATTATGTTCAATAGCTTCATTTCCCAAGTCTAATATCCTACATTTAATAACAGCCGTGTGATCAAAATCTGCTCATCGATTTATTCGTGTTTTGATTGGTCGCGTTGATTATGTTATGCGCGTAAATTATATTTTTTATTGGGTGCTAGCGGTGTAGAATACAAGAAGTTCTCTGTCACATATACTCTCGCGTGTTATTTAATTTTTATATAATTAATTATTTATAAAATTTTTTGTATTTTTCGTTATAATTAAATATAAATAAAAAATATAATATTTTTCTCATTTTATTATACAATCTTCTAAAAATTTTGTCTTCGATTTTATCTTATTAATCGATTCATTATTGCTCTGCAGTATCAGCCACGCACTGTAAAAAAATTTATAAAACAATTTTAAATATTAATTTTTTAATTTATTATTATAAACTGTCAAAATAATTATAAATTTTAATAAAAAATGTTTAAACTATAATAAAACATTACATTTGTAGATGCGACATAAATAATATATGAAAACTCATTCGAGTACTTCGTCATCCATTATAAACTTTTGCTGTTCTGGACAAAAGAAAAATTAATTTGGAGGGTTGAAAAGGGTTCTGGCCCGAGGTGCGTAGCACAAAGGGACAGTAATCAATATTTTCATTCAGATACGATATGTATTTTTTTCTTGAAATAAATTTTTAAAATAAAAATAATATTGGTTTTTATTTATCATAGTAGTATATGAAAACTTATTCGAGTATTTCGTCATCCAAATGTAAAATTTTGCCGTCCAGGACAAAAGAAAAATTTATTTCGAGGGATAGTAATTAGTATATCCATTCAGATGCGATATTAAATATTTTTTTCTTGAGGTAAATTTCTATCTCTAAAAAACTCATTTGACATAATTTTTTATCTAATTTATTCGGGTAGTGCTTGGTTGCGCTGATTTTTTCATTATTTATTTCATTAGTTCTAATTTTTATTTCTTTGAAAATACTTAATTATTAATAAAATTTTGTGTAAAAAATACGGAAATAAGAAATACAATAATTATTTTATTATACAATCTCCTAAAAATTTCGTCATCTTTATCTATTTGTTCGTTTTATTGATGCTCTGTAGTGTTAGCGGCGCGCTGGGTACAAATTTGTAGACAACTTTAAATATTAATTTTGTAATTTATAATAATATAAACTGCAAAAATAGTTATAAATTTTAATGAAAAATGTTTAAATTAAAAGAAAATTAATTATATTTGTACATGCAACACATAATATATAAAAATTAATTCGAGTATTTCGTCATCCTATTAAAAAATTTCGCCATCCAGAAGAAAAAAAAATTTGTTTTGATAGATGAAAAGGGTTCTGGCCCGAGGTGCGTAGCACCGAGGGACAATAATGCAATATTTTTTCTGTAATTTTCAAGCAATTCCAACATAGTGGCTTCCAGATTTAGGTTCCAGATTTTTTTTAAATAAATTTATTATTTTATATTAATTCATTAATGAATTTATCTAAAAATTAAATTATTTTTTTTATTTTAAAAAATAATTAATAATTTAAATAATTTTACATATACACAAAATCACAATATGTATTAGAATATATTATATTATTTAATATTAACTATAACTTTAATATGAATATATTTGCATAAAAATTATAAAAAATATGTCTTTTAAGCGCGTGAGAATATTATTATAATATAAAACTTATGGTTAAAATGAGGGAGTTACCTGATTTCCTTGCTATAGTAGGTGTGGATTACATTTTGGGGGATATGTTCTCCGGAGAGTTCTCCCGGAGTTCTCCTTTCGCTTTCAAAAATTGAGTATTTTAAAAACCGGGGAAAAGAATGGGGAATTCCTCTATTCCCTCGCTCCCTCGATTTCGAAAATCGAGCCCTTGGACTCCTGCAACTTTTGCAACTTCGATTTTTCCAAAGATATTTTGTTTTAGGTTACTCAATGTTTTGTATGACAACCTTTTTTTATCCAAAGTATTATCTAAAATTTACTGAATCATAAAAATTACGGACATAGGAACCCGGGCGCATAGTTAGTGATCAACAATATAAACTTAGCTAGCCTTCTCTAGGTTTCGCAAGTATCCGTTGCTTCCCACCCTGATAATAGCTGTTCAAGCTTCTTTTAGTTACTTTATTGAGTTACTAAATTAGTGACCAGTAAGAATTAGAAATATATAATAATAGTCCTAAAATTGTATAATTTTTTGAAAAATGATTATAGCTGTTGAACCGATTAACTCAAAAATTTAGGTGGATTCAAAAAAATTATTCCTGAATCGAATGAACTTCTTTTTCACACTAAAATTTTTCCTTACTTTTCCATTTCCTAGGTTATTTTAAGAAATTTGATAAAAATTTTTTTCTCGGAAATCCAGTCTTTTCAACTAAAAATTTATATAATACTAGCAAAAGTTGGAGGGGGGGGGGCTCCGCCCCCCCCTGTATTGCATTTACTTCTGTTTCTGTTGCTTAAGAAAATCATTTCACTGCACATTTATAATTATGCAAACACATTAAGAGTTTTCAGAGGAGATTCAACCCTAGTTCTGTCCCCAGTAAAGTTATAATTATTAATTACGGAAAATTATTTGAAAAGGTATTTGAGAGACCCAAAGATAATTTATTTTTTATGCAATCGACGTGTTTCTCCCGCACGAACAGAATCTATAGCATTTTAGTCTTAATATCTCGTGTACTATTTTGTTAATCTAGACTTAGAGACTTCAAGACCTATTATGAATCATGTTAGTCAGCTAGTGATTTCATAATTTAAACTTCGCGTTATTAACTGGATATGCAATTTTTCCGGTAATTTTTGATCTAGAGAATTTAGGACCTCATAATAAAAATTTATCAAATAATTTTCAGAGGGGCGTCTTTATAGTCATAATAGTTTGTAGCGTAAACAATATAAATTGCAAATAATACAGTCATTTTAATAAAAAATCGTACATTTGACTCCTGGATATGCAAAATCTAGTTTTTCAGAGGGTTCTAATTTTTCGTTAATGATAAACTCGATTAACTAATTTGTAAAAAAATTAATTTATGATACAACAATCATGTTTTTGTTTTCTGAATAGTAAAGAATCTATAAAATTTCCTAAATTTTTCTCTATTTTTTTTATTTTACTGCAAATTATCGAAAAAATTTTTCAGACTTCAAAAAAAATTTACACATTTTTAAAGAAGCGTCCGTTTTTTATGCAAATATAAGTGAATACGTATAAATTAGTGAGGAATCGAGTAATACCAATTTCGACAGTAAAATTTTATCATATTTAGAAATTATTTCACTTTTTAATCAAATTTTCAAAAAATTTTATTTTTTCCAAAAATAGTAAAAATTGAATACCTCCAAAAGTATGGTAACTGACTTCCAAAACTATGGCTTATATCACCCGCTGACTTTTTCTCTATATTTTGACACTTCATTTTGACATTGATTCAACCCTGGTGATGAAACACATACAGACACAGACCCACAAATAGATGATTATAAATACCACAAAAAATAAAAAAATTAAAAAAAATTTTCCGGCCAGCTTCAAAAATATTTTATAAAATTTTAAAGATACCTCCGTTTTGAGTAAAAATTTAGGAGAATACGCAAGAATTGGTGCCAAATCGAATACTGCAAAGTTTGACAGTAAAATTTTTCGATTGTCTCAAGATATTTCAATTTTTGTTAAAAATTTTAAAAAATTTTATCAAGTTCAAAAACACTAAAAATTGAATATCTCCAAAAGTACGATAGCTGATTCGCAAAACTATGGCCTATGTCACTCGCGGACATTTTTTCTTTAATTTGACACCGGTTTTATATAATTTCGATCACTGGTTTGACCCTGATGATAATACACACACACAGACACACAGACACACAGACACACAAATAAATTTTCAAATATATATAGTAGTAAGATAAGATAAGATCAGATAAGATATTAGTCCTAAACTTTTATATTTTTCGAAAAATTATTGTAACTTTTGACAGATCGAGTCAATCACCTTGAAAATTTAGGTGGATACGTAAAAAATATACCCGAATTGAATGAAATTCTTTTTGATTTAAAAATTTTTCCTTGGTTTTTTAGTTTTTTACGTTTTTTTTTTAAATTTGATAACAATTTTTTTCTTGGGAATCCAGTTTTTTCAACATAAAAAATTTTTGTCGTTATCAATCGAAACTAGTGAAACGAGGCCTAGCCTATGTTATATAGTGTATGTTTTGTTCGGTAATTTTTGCCATCTTTTGATTTTTTTAACTTTTATCGCGTTCTTACAAACAAACAAACATACAAAATTAAAGATTTATGTATATGTTACGCTCCGTTTGAGGAATGGGCCATTTCGCGGAATGGGACGCTTATCGGCTTGTTTCGCGGAATGAGACGGTCACCTGTCCATTCCGCGAAATGGCCATAAAATCGGTCATTCCGCGGAACGGGACATCAAATCTTACTCTCGTTCCCCGATTTGGGATAGTTTGTTTTTTTAAAGAATAATTCGTGAATTTTAATAATAAAAAAAAAATTATTTAAGATTTTGAGTAAAATAATGAAAAAAAAACTATTTTATTTATTTCATAAAAAATATTTTCTTTTTAACTGTTTATTAATAGCAACTTTTTTTCTTTTTTTTTTAAATTAAATTTATTAATTATTACTTATTTAAATATTTTCTTTTTAACTTTTATTATTAAAAAAAATTTTTTTCGTACATTTAAAATTATATTTTTGTGTTGAATATCTCGCACAAAAAAAAACATAATGATTTATCATCATGTTTTATCATATGGTTGGTATCATATGCTTTACCATAAGGTATATATTTTTGATAAAATAATTTCTGTTATCTCCTGGAGAACCTTCGGGATGAAAATTAATCCTCCTAGGAAAAGCTGAAAACCTGTAGGTATAATTTTCATTTTTTAACCCAATGTATTTTCCGATTTTCCAAGATGGCGGACCAAAAAAACATGAAAAAAACAACTTTCTACCTGACTTGGAGGTTTTCGAGGTTAAGAAAACGGTTTTGATTAATGAAAATTATCATTTTTTTACTCCGAAATGTTTTCCAATTTTCCAAGATGGCGAACCAAAAAACATTAACAAAAGAACTTTACATGTCTAGGGCAAAAAAAGCCTATTTTTTGCCCTGCGGTGACGGCTTTTTTGCCCATTATATGTAAAACTATTGTTTAGAACACGGGACAAAATCCCTTGTTTAATAAATAGCTATTATACACTACTTAAGAAAAACACGTAAACACATAAAACTGACCGTACAAATTGAGTTTTTAGTTGATGAAGTGAATGATAAAGAGTATATTGGGTGGAAGAATGAAAATTTTCATTCATAAAAACGGTTTTCTTAACCTCTAAAACCCCTAGGTAGTGTAGAGTTCTTTTTTTCAAATTTCCCGGTCCACCATTTTGGAAAATCGGAAAATACATTGGGGTGAAAAAATGAAAATTATACCTCCAGGTTTTCAGATTTTCCTAGGAGGGTTCATTTTAATCCCGAAGGTTCTCCAGGAGATAACAGAAATTCTTTTATCAAAAATATATACCTTATGGTAAATCATATGATAAATCATAATGATTTACCATATGGTCCAACCATATGATAAAACATGATGATAAATCATTATGTTTTTTTTTTGTACGAGATATTCAACACAAAAATAAAAATTTAAATGTACGAAAAAAATTTTTTTTATTAATAAAAGTTAAAAAGAAAATATTTTTTATGAAATAAATAAAATAATTTTTTTTTTATTATTAAAATTCACGAATAATTCTTTAAAAAAACCAACTGTCCCAAATCGGGGAACGAGAGTAAGATTTGATGCCCCGTTCCGCGGAATGGCCGATTTTATGGCCATTTCGCGGAATGGACAGGTGACCGTCTCATTCCGCGGAACGGGCCGATAAGCGTCCCGTTCCGCGAAATGGCCCATTCCTCAAACGGAGCGTAACATATATAACGGATAGGATAGGATAATCCCAATCTTATTTTGAGACTCCTAAAAGTTGTGATTAAATATACGGGCTCTTAAGAAGTAAATTTTTGTTTAATACGTGGAATATATTACTAATATTAAAAAGCGAAAAATAATTATCATGTATTTATTTTTAATGCTGAACTTAACGTATACCAAGCACGAATTGTAATTTCTTTTACGTACTCGGCAAGTTCAAATTATTTTTTTTTTACATGTAGCAAGCAAAAATCGAAATCAAGTACTACTACTAATTGAAAAAAAGTGACCAAATATAGTGCAAACTATAGCAACATTTTGTCACGTTTCAATTTCTACAAATTCGTAAACCGTACTTATACCTTAAATTATTGATTATAATAATATAAAGCTTAAAATCTTACCAACTACAGACTCAACGGTATCATTTGAATAAAAGGAATTTGAAAGTGATGCTGCAGTAGGATTCATTGAATTCAAATTATAAGTTATAAAAAGACTTTGTTTTTTCTTAGATTTTTCAGTTTTACTCAGAAGAGGATCATTTTCTATAGCCATTATTTGTTTCCGTATATCAGACTGTAATGTAATCATAAAAAAATTATTCTTATATCTGTTGGCAAATAAAATAATCATTTATCGACAATTTTTTACTTACTGTTTGAAAAACAGAATTGGAGTTGTAGATCATATTGGATAATTTTTGTTGTCCAGAGTTATGTAATTGAGCTCCAGGTGCTTTATTATGTGAACCAATACTTTCATTACTACTGGTACTTGCTGACTCTGAAATTTCTCCACTTCCATTCTATAAAATTAATATATATTAATTTATATACTTTAAAAACTCTAATGAATACTAATAAAAATAACAGTTTTTTATTTTATCTCGCGACTTTATGTAAATAGAGATACTTTAATATATACGTCAAAGGTTCGCGTCCCTATAGAGTAAGAGTTTCATAGACGCTGTTTGTAGTATGAAAATACTTTCGTATCTTAAACTCTTCACCACGTTGAGGCTAGTATCCTGTTTTTATTATAATACTTAAAAGAAAAATCGAATATTAGGAAGAAAACAGGTTCTGTAGGCAGGATGAAGGTCTATGACCTAGACCTCAAAACTGTAGTTATACTTGAAAAAGTGATTCCGGTTTTGAGAATACTAGGCGCAGGATGTTTTATGGGGGGTGAGTTTAGTCGGTGAACATGTTAGCATGGAGTCAGACATAATCTAGGCTCCGGCCCTAGATATGCGTAACGCATTCTCACCCAGGCGTATGTATAAATTATATTGCCAACCTTGCTCGCATGCAAAAAAAAGTATCTATTTGTTTCCCTTTTTTTTAACAGTTAATCTTCTTAAATTTAATTTTCATAATTGTATATTAAGTATCCAGGGCGTAAAAGTTTCGGCACTAGCGTGAGCACTAGCTCGAGTGCTCGGCGAAGCCGGGCACGAGTTATATGTATTCTCGCTCGTTTCTAAAGTATTTCACCCATGGTGCTTACACTATTTTTTGCCCACCTAGGAGTAGAACGAGTTTAGAAAACTTTTTACACACGAGTTTTACGTCCGGGAGTGCAAAAAATTCTTTATTTACTTATTTATTTCATATTTACTTATTTGAGATTAACTCAAACATTTGCTACTGCAACTCACAAACACACGGTTATAACGATCATCTGTTCGTTCCACGGCAAAAAGGACCCCGCGCAAAAGTATGCGATTTTGCCTTTCGGTCAAATTGGCCGAATTTTGGATATGTTGTAGATTTTATCATTCTGAACAAGTCTTTTGAGCACAAAACTCAAAAGTCTCAACTTTGGCGGCTACGGAGCTTGATAGCTCCAAAGCTCCACCATGGCAAGATCGCTTCAAAACCTTTTTAGGCACGATCACTATTTATGTAATATACAGATGAAATCGTGCCTTATCATTTTGTCAGGTCAAAAAACGAAAGGTTCTTAAAATTGTCTAATTTGTGAAGAAATTTTGTCCCCAAGTCATTTCGATGCCTCTAACATGCTTATACGAAGGTATGTGTGTCTGTAAGTATGTTCGAGAAACTGTACAGAGCAAATTTTAAACACAACTCGATGAAACAAAAAAAAAGTTGGTACATAATTTTTTGTATAGCATCTAGTTGTGCCAAAAAAGGAAGCGCCAAAACAGGATTCTCATATCCCCTCTATACTATACTTTAATATGTAAAAAAAAAAAAATTGTGAGAAAAGGTGGTCTTTATTGACCAAAATAAGTGGTCGCGGTCGCTACCTTCTCTCACGCGTTTAAATATTTTAATTGAAATACTAAAATATTAGACTTGAATTAAAATCGCCTCGCATCGTGTATTCTTACGAATATCACGCCATAATTTAGGTTAAGATTCTTTTGTACATAAATTTATATTTGATTATTATTAAAATTCAATATCATTAATAAATATTCAATTTATATTTTTAAATCTAGCACCTAATATATACGGGTAAGTCTATGTAAACTGGTTCTTTATTTGTATAAAATTCTTATAATTAATTGCATTTATCAGAAGCCTCCTGATAGTTCCCGTCATAGTTAGTTAGTATAAGTTATATTTGCGCTATAACATATACATTAACGGATCTCCTCTGAACACGCGGTATAAGAAAACGGAGTCGATATTTATACTTTTGTTAATTTTGGTTTCGGCGATCCTTTTCTCGTACCTCGAGTCTCATCATCATTTTCTAAATTACTTTGTAATATGATAGAGGTTTTCTAATTATCTTTAATTAATTAAACTTATTATTATTATTATTTTATGCTAAATTTATCATATTACAAATTGAATAATTTATTGAATAATTTATTAAAAAAATATAAGAAAAAAAGTTTATAAATATTTTACAACATATGTTTTCACAAAAATAATTATTTGATAACTGTTCTCACAAAAATAAATGTTTGATCACTGTTTTCACAAAAATAAAAAACGGTTTTTTTGCCATAAAATGTCCTAATAATATCAGAAATATGCTTTTTATTTTATTCAGGCTACATATTTATGTTTTCTATGTAGTCTAAATAAAATAAGAAATATATTTTTTATTTTATTAGGACAATTTATATGATAAAAAACCCGTTTCTTATTTTTGTGAAAACAGTTATCAAATATTTATTTTTGCAAGAACAGTTATCAAATATTTATTTTTGTGAGAACAGTTATCATATATTTATTTATGTGAAAGCAAACACTGAAAATCTTTTTGGTTTTCTGATTACTTGGAAAGTAGATCAAAGCTCAAAATCCTTAGCTTGCATCATTTTTCGGGCCATATAGCCCCAAATTTGAGAATTCTGAAACACGAAATTAGGTTCGTGACTAATTTGGTTAATTGGCTATAGTGATGAGAGAATTAGTGATAATAAATTGCGGTTTACGGCGTATGAAAGGTGATACTTAAACCAAAAAAATGAGACCATCTAGAAGAGTTTTGGTTAACTTGCGAGGTTTTAGCGTTTCTTTGAAAATTACCAAAAAATCCTATTTTATAACATTGAGCCCTGCGTTTCTAGGCCCAGAAGGCCCATTGGAAGGAACGGAGGGTAGTCGGCATGTTTTTTCAACATAACAAACTCATCCATAACCATTTGGTCTAATCCGGTGTTCCAAATGTATTGAACTCCCCTTGTAAATATATATATTGAGACGGTATGATGGGTACTCCATCAATAAACCATTTAATTAATTACTATTTTTTTTTGTTTTATCATACCCTCTCATAACCTAACCCCAACCTACATTTTTTATTAATTTATCAGCCAAGTGTGCTTACGTGATCAAAGATCACGTACACACACTGTGAAAGTAAGTTGACGCATGCGCTTACAACAATATGACTATAGTTATACTGCTACATAATAGAAAACACATGATAGTATTTTGTATTTTTTTTACTTTAATTTTTATTACTTAATTTTAATAAATCGAAAGTATTTTTTGTTAATAATTAAAGTCAAAGTGCAAATTTATATTTTAAACGTAAATTAACGCGTATCTAGTCATTCATTTCAATTTTCTTTAACTCCAAAGAATTACTTCTTTGTTTTGTTATCTCACTCCTTGAGATATCTCTTATTATCTTATACGCGTTAATGCGAACGAAAACATATAAATACGGCGCAAAGACACGAGAAAAGTATCAATTGATCTCCGGCTGTGATACACAACGGACATCTCAGGTAACTTGAGTTGCTCTAGTTATCACTGCTCTTGGAGGTGCTCCAAGTAAAATATATAGGTTGGCTACCACCTAGTATACATTACGGGCGTACAGAGCTGAGATGCTCTCTCTGTACTAGTAATAGCTTGGTTAAGGAAGTCTGGTGCTGCCACTACCTGCCATTGTACGGAATCAGTAGAAGTTGGATGCCTCTTCTACAGGTAACGTTCTTTATTATAGTGGTTTCTTTGTTTGAGTTGCTCTCTCGAAGTGGCCATTATAATCAAGGGCGATACTGAGATTTCGGCACAGTGCTAGTAGATGGTCATGCGGGTCTGGTTACCAACCGCGTGACGTCAGAGGCCTTTTGCCAAGCTATAACTACTCGGCGGTGAGTTGCTCTCGTCGTTCTGAATTCCCGTATGTGTAAGTTTCACTTGGAGTTGCTCCAAGTGCAACGTTAACTAAAGCGGCGTTTATTTTTTATAATAATTTTTTTATTTTGAAATTTATTTTGTTATTCGCGTTTTGACTAGATCGCCAACCGCGGATAACGTGATTAAAGAATTTTGCTTTATATAAATTGCGTTACAATATAAACTTATTGTTATTAATAAATTTCTTTTAATTAAATAAATTCAATTTTGGTTTATATAAAAAATTGCTACATACACAACAAACTTTTGTAAATAATAAAATACAATTGGTTTATATAGAATCAGAAAGTATTTGAAATATGAACTGTTAATTAATATACTACAAGACATTCTATTTTGAATAATTTATTATTATTTTTTGTTAAATTAAACGACGTCTTATTATTGTGTTAACCATAACCCATCCTAACAGATCTGGCATTTTTAACTTCAGTAAAGAATCTAAGGTACTCTGGGCCCCCCACCGTACCGTCTCAATATTTATTTAAAAAAATTTTTTAAATTTAATCTTATAAAAAAAGTAAAAACAAAAACAAAAGAATATTTAAGGCAAATTGGCAATTATTTTGGAGCTCTACTCCCCAAAATTTGGCTTCAGGATCAACAAATAGTTAGTAACGTTAACGACTTATCATCAAACAAAAAAGATATTCAGTGTATGTTGTCAAATTTTTATAAACTCTTTTCTTATATTTTGTTTAATAAATTATTTAATAAATTATTCAATATAAAAAAACATTAACCCTAAAAATTATTGTTTTTAGAAATAAACATTCCTATACGAATTGATTACTGCATAATACCTAATACCTACACACAAAAACACACGCACACACACACACACACTCATATATATATACACATACACACAAAGATACAAATGTAGTATATTGGTAGATGTTTCTATGTTAAAAAACAACTTAAATCAAGATAAATTCAAAATATTTAGAATAATATTTTTAAAAATCCGAAAACTGCGCATGCGCAGAAAGTGCCGACCTTACGAATTAAAACGCTTTATTTTCGGACTTTATATGCATAAACGGAAACGCTGGTGCAAAAAAATTATGGGACGTCATTTTTTTTTATTTAATTTCATTTTTGACCCCCGTGCCACATTACCTTAAGCATCGGCAGTCAATTTTGAATAATGTTTTTAGATTATTTGTGAAGGGGATTCAAAATGTCTGACTTTTACAACGATAAAATAGCTGAGTGTTACTTCATAAAACTCAAGTTCAAGTTAAAGTATATAAAAAATCGCTTATACTCCTTTAACAGTCATTTGAAATATTATTTTGCTAGAGGCAAGAACTGTTGCATGAGATTACAAAAATGTAACTGCTAAACGTTTGGTTACTAAATTTATCAATGAAATTTTCAGTATAAAAAAATGAGTCACTTTTAACTTTTTAAGGAATCAATAGATCGTTATTAATGAAACTTTTCATTACATTCATCTGGAACAAATAAAAAAAAAATAAAATCAAGATATAATATCGGATTCTATTATATCAACGCAGCTTTCTTAAGCCTGGATTATATTGGTTGGAAGAATGTGAAAACACACTTTTCGAAAATCCATAACCAAAATAAATATATCCAATGAAAACAGAAAATCTGGATGAAACTTTTAATTAGGAAAATTTCACTATAAAAATTATTCGAAGTTTTAACCTAAAAATAGTCAAAATTTCCAGTGAAGAAGTAAAAAATGATGGAAAAAAGGCAAGTATTAAAAAGAGGCAATTTTTTAATCTTCAAAAGTACAGCAACTTCAATTGTCCACAAGTTTGATGTCTAATATGAGAGAAGAGTTTTTATATACGCATTGAAATATAAATTATATGATTTCCTTTTATTATAGTGAAAGGAATAAAAAACTGATTTTTCAAGTAAGTACAAATGTTATTTAAAACTACGAATGTTATTTTGTTCACATCTTTTTAAAAAGTAGCTTTCTGCTCGGAATTCTAATTATATTTTATGCTCAGTAAGTAATAAATTAAATTTATAATGTATCAAAGATTTTATAACTTAACGATTAAAAAATATATATAGGTATAGATTTCATTTTACTTTAATAAATATCAAATATATGAACGACTAACCCATATCAATATATAATTTTTTATTTAATAAATTAATAAATATAATAAAAAAGAAAATATAAAGGAAAAATTGTGGCTATTTTCTGTTTCCTAAAACAACCTACACCTATTACTATTTTATATTTTAAATTTAACATTATTTTTATTATTTAAAATTATTTTGAATTATTATGGTTATTATTATGATTTAAATATTTTATTGCTGTGTCATATAAATAATTTGGATTAAAAATTAATTGATCATTTAATAATAAATGTGGATATTTTGTCTGTAAATGTTTTACTGAAGCAGATTTTTTTTTTTTTATTTTTATCATTATTGTTGTTATTATGATTTTTAATTAGCTCCGGTACATCGTCCTAAGCCCGGCACATTATGAGGCTAAGGATGGAGGAAGGTAGTTCAGGCCACCTTATTAAAGATGTACTAGAATCAGAGATGCTGGACATAGCTTTCTGGAACAACTTAACTCAATGCACTTTCATTGAGTGTGTCGCAGACAAGTTATTCGCCCTGAGGGGAATGGCAAATTTTAGTAAGTCATGTGGTTTCCCTTTTTTTATTAGGAAAACTTTGCACGTAAAACATAGAAAAAATTATGAGAATTGGAGATTAAAATTATAAAATAAAAGGAATATATAAAAGTAACTTTTATAAAAGTTAATTTTACTTAAGTTAAGAGGGATACGCGCGGTATTCAATACAAATGTATTAAGGTTCTTCACCAGACAATTAAAATTACGGTATTTTGACAGATCATTTTTCGTGGTTTCTTAAATAAAAAAAAAAGTACGACAACGTCGCACAATGTTTGTAGCCGCGCGATTTTATTTACATGATTATTATTATAATATTATGCGCGTATTTTAAACGTCGACGTTGACAGCTTAAAATTTTCATCGGTTTTTTATTTTTTCTAATTAAAATATCTTTTATACGAAAACCACAATTTATTTAAAAATCGAATAGAAGTTTCTTCAACAATTAATTTACTTGTTGCAATTTTTTTTTTTAAATCTATTGTTCAGTTTCGGCGTTGACAGTAAATAAAAATCTCAAACCCGTGTTTTTTGACTCGGCTCCTATGCTTGCAATGTATAAGAATTCAACTTTGGAGCTTTGTATCTCCTAAACGAAAATCACAATTTTCTTAAAATTTTATTTTTATGTGTATTATTATAATATAAAGCCCCTAGAAAAATTTTAGCGATTTCTATTGTCGTCTAAATTACTGGTGAACTAGCTTAAATTAGTTTTTCACAGTTTTGTGTTACAATTTGATTAAATTTGATAAATTATTGATAAAAACTGTCAATAATTTTTGTCGCCAAGAAAATGCAAGCAATAATATTTTATTTAGATACTTTTTTTTTTTGTGAGAAAAATAATATCAATACTTTTGAGTCATCAAACAGAAAATTGTAATGTTTTTATTGTTATTTAGCAAATACAAAGTACATCTGAATGTAATTTAAGCTGTAATGAAGAATGTAATTTAAGAATTTATATTCTTTAACAAAAAATCTGCAAATTATTCAATTATTTCACCTAAAAACAATAAAATATACACACGAAACATATTATCATTGGTAAGAGTGTGCATTATTTACTTATTTCAGAAGTATGGTATACGGAAAAATTTATAAGAATAAAAAAAATTCAATTTAAATAAATTTAGAACTTATTTTTTCACCATTCGTAACACAATACGATTATTAAAGAATTTTGTAATTAATTAAAAAACATTTTATGTCCATATATTTGCATACATATATTTCCCAACGCGGACTAATATTTACGCCAACGCAAGCGCGTCGATCGAATTTTTAATGCTCCTTCTACCATTTCCCTCAGGGCAAATAGCTTTCTGAAATAACTGAGGCTGCCCTAAGTATAAATATTTAATATAAATATAAATTGGACCTATGCCTTGCTTTTCCTTTGTGCACCCTTAATGAATATGTTGCAGACTGCTATCCAAAAAGGGTTCTAAGATCTTCTTTAAATTTAAGTGCGATTTAAGCTACAAGCGGGACCGCCTTAAGCCTTATGTATTGGTTCTTAACATGGGAGATTTCCACCTCGAGAACAGCGATGCAGCTGGTAAATAGTTAGTTGCGGGCACCGCTAAACTATGACTCAAGCTTATTATTCTCTAGTTTTAGTAATGTGTTAAGGTAACCCTCGGGGCCAGGAAGATTTTGGATTTTCTAGATGGGCGTGGCAAGCCTAAGGAATTGAAATGAAAGGATGTTGGATTAATTAGGAGACTCAATAAATTGATAGCAATTAGCATATAATATTATAAGTTTATTAGACGCTTGTAGGACGGCGTCTTAGTGAACTCTGCGAAAACGTATGTACAAAAGAAAGTAGGGAGCGCTCTACACACACACACACACATTATTTACATATTTACACAACATTCCACCCACCACAATTTATTACTAAATTGTAAAACATAAGAATTTTAAATTAAATAATTGCATAAAAATGAAGCTAAAAAGTAATTGTGGTGAATAGATGATATAATAATAAAATTAATAAATCTAATTTTACTTTACAGTTATAAATGGCATAAAAATATCTGCAAATACAAATTTCATACAATATTAAAGCCTAATGGCATTAAAAAACTTTGTAATTAAAATTAAATTAATATTAATTGATTTAACTTGAAAAGTTCTTGCTTATACATGATTTTGATTTCACAGTACAACATTTAAGAAAAACGCGTACATAAATAAATAAAAACGAATACATAATTGATTACATTTTAGGTAAAAATAGTTATTTTAATCAATAGTAATTAAAGATATACTTTAAGAAATATCGAGTTCTACTAACTTCACCAGACTGGCATGAAATCCATAGACCTCAATGGTTTGTAAGACCAATGAAGCCTCAGACCACACTACACTGTCAGTAATGACATTTATCTTATCTATATAAATTGAGCAGTTTAACACAGACAAATATCATTATAGCATATTAACAAATTTTATAAAGTTCAATAAATAGAACTTTAACCCAATATAAAAATTTTGCTTCGAGTAAATTTTGCTTAGTTCTCTCCCTGTCCTAAAAAAAAGTGAAAAGGAGAAATTAATTTGCATAAGATTCCTCAATTTAATTTAAAAAAATGATTATAGATTAAAACACATTTATTTGTGTATAGCAGCCACAAATAAATAAAGCTTAAGCTTGATAACTTAGCTTAGGAATAATTTTTAGATTAGCCAAATGATATTTTTAAAGCAAAATTTCCATACAGTGGTTTGAGCTTATTTTTATGATAATCTGACAAAGTAGGGGCAAAGTTGTTAAAATTATTTTAAAGCAAGTAAAAAGTAATGATATTTACCACCCACCTTGCCAAATTTAAACTTATTACAGAGCTTGTCGTAGAAAATGAGTTCAAACAATAAGAATAGCTGATTTGAGTAAGATTTTATACAAAAAAAAATAATTAATAAAACCAATAATGAAAAATATAAGAAAATATATAAATATCATGAATTTAGCAATAATTTTGATAATTAAATTAAACCCAAGTTAAAAATTTTTCTTATATTAGTTCTGCAAGTAGAACTAGATACACTCCCTCCTCCTCAAAAAAAGGGGTACAAAGCACTGATTTGTTGTAAAAGCAAAGTATTAATGTATCGCATTAGCAAAATTTTTAACTTGTTGTTTAAGTTTGATTCAATAGTAATTTGACAAAGTAGGTGTGTAAAGCAGCAAAAATTATATTCAATAGCAAGTAAAAAGATAATTTCACCACCCACCTTGCCAGATTTATATATAAATGTACAAGTATGTACATGTTTACAAATATCCTAGCTGTGCTTGACTTTAAAATCCTCCGTCATGTGTATCAAGTGACGAACAAGTGTGGAACACAAAAAATTTTGCTCGCCCCATAGTTTTTTTTGAGTTGAAAGGCTCAAAATCATATTTTTTCAATATTTGAAAAAAACCAATTTCTGAAATTTTTTAAATAAATTAAAATTATTTTTAATAATGTATTTATGTTTTTTCAATTGTTTTGTGATTATAATTTACTACAACAAGTTTATTTAGGACCAAAAAATACAAATTTTCAATTTTCAAGGTCTTAGAGCAACTCAAATGTTAAATATTCGATTTTTTTTAAATTTCATAGACTTGGGATTTTTCTATCAGATTCAAATGATGTTATAAACTGGATTTAAAGACGTATTCGATAGTAATTTTTCCAATACAATCTGAATTCGCTATTTATTTTAACATATTACCATGATTTTTATGAGAAAAATCCGTTTTTTTTTTTTATGGTTTCAATTTTTAAAAGACCAATTTTTTAAAGTTTTGCAGGTTTCAAGAAAAAATTTTCTGAATAATATTTACAAGAGTCACTTATATATTTTTTCCTCTGAAATTCAATGAAATCACTAGTTTTTTCATCCAGAATTTTCCTTAGCCATAAAATCATTTGTTTCTATTTTTACTGGTTTTGTCCAATTTCATATTTCTTATTTTGCTAAACTAGCCAATTTGAGCCTGAATATTGAGGGAAAAACTACTCTAGAAAATAAAATAATAATAAATAAATGTAATATTTGTAATAATTAAATGTAAAAAACACAACTTTTTATAATTAAATGTAAAAGGGCACGTCCCGTGAATCAGTTTAATAAATAAAAAAATAAAATAAAAAATAATATATAAAAAATAATATAAAACTTTTCTCTGTCTTGTGGTGAAAACTCACTGACCTAACCAATATTTTAGTTAAGTGAAATTGAGATTATAGGGGAATTATTATAAAATCTTTAATTATCTAGAAAGGATAACTTTGGATGAAAAAACTAGTGATTTCATTGAATTTCAGAGAAAAAAATATATAAGTAACTCTTGTAAATATTAATCAGAAAATTTTTTCTTGAAACCTGCGAAACTTTAAAAAATTGGTCTCTTGAAAATTGAAACCATAAAAAACAAAAAAACGGATTTTTCTTCTAAAAATCGTGGTAAAATGTTAATAAAGTAAATAGCGAACTCAGATTGAACTGGAAAAATTACTATGGAATACGTCTTTAAATCCAGTTTATAACGTCATTTGAATCTGATAGAAAAATGCCAAGTCTGTGAAATTTTAAAAAAATCCAATATTTAACATTTGAGTTGCTCTAATACCTTGAAAATTTGTATTTTTTATTAAAAATAGTTTTAATTTATTTAAAAAATTTCAGAAATTGATTTTTTTCAAATATTGAAAAAATATGATTTTGAGCCTTCCAACTCAAAAAAAAACTATGGGCTGAGCAAAATTTTTTGTGTTCCTCACTTGTTCGTCACTTTATATGGTCTAAGATCATGTAAAAAATGTTAAATTAAAAAAAAAAATTTTATTTGTTCCCCAACAATCCCCAAATTGGGGCGGTTCTCCCCGAGAGCTACGGTTTTAATTTTAGGATAAGCATTTACTGCCTCAGGAGACCCTATAGAATCAGAAAATACCAGAGAATTTTAGTATAATCGTGGTGAAACTTTTTTCGTGTTCCAGACCACTGTGGCTCAAGAAAAGCCGTAAAATCGGAAAAACTAAAAGGAACATGATTTTGTCAAAAAGCGGGATTTTTTTTTCTAAGTGTCCTTAAAATTTGTTGTCTTTTGCCATGTACTTTTTGTTGATAAAAAGTTTTGAAGAATTTCAGCCTTTGAAAACTCGAAAAACAAACTTTAAAGCTTTATATTTTTCCTGTAATATCATAAAAATTCTGACCCAATTTTTAGATTCCTCGAGAAATTTCACTAAATACCCTCTTTGTTGAGAAATTTTTAACCTTTCTGAAATGCTGTAGGGTAGATGAACCAGTGAATGACCAGTTTTGCGTTTTCTCAAGCTCTAGCACTTTATTTTTATTACAAATAAGATTTAAAAAAGTTACATATTGTTAATACTACTGTTTAAGGTCTAAAATATGACATGCAATTGTAATTTTTTTTAATTATTTAACTAAATTTTAAATAATTAACATATTTCTTCAAAATCACCAGTAATTGACCGATTACTCCTAGCAAATGACCGCTAAGGAACCAGTAAATGACTATTTTTTAATAATAGCGCATACTTCAGGATCCTTTGGTTTTTTCCCTTGGGCGTTTTAGTTTTTGGGAACTGTAGATGACTTTTCCAAACCTTGTTATTTCTTTCGGGGTTACAATTTTTAACTTAATATCTACAGCGAAATCAGGTAATAATGAATTTCTACTATCAGAGTTTTTTGAATTTTCCAATTTGTTTATTTGAAGAATTTGAGTATTATCTATAGCATCTGTAAATGTTATAAAATTGGTAGCATTATTGTAGGAATGAAGCGAAAGAAAGTTATTCAAAATACATTACCAATAACGGTATTCTCAGTTGCACACCCTTTTGTCAATAAAATTACATCATTGTGATTTAAGTTGTTCACATTGACCTCTGGAAGAGTTGTAAAAGATTCAATTTCTCCTGGAATGTCTGAAATTTCAAGACTAAAAGAATCATTATTTAAATTGTTAACTTGGATCTCCGGAGCAGTTGGCATGAATTCATTTCTCAACTTTTCATCTACCATAATATCTCCTGGAATATCCATAATTTGATTACTAGAATAATCCTTATTAAAATTGTTACTTTGGACCTCAGAATCAGTAAACAAGATTTTTTTTTCTAATACTTTTTTTATATTGACATTTATTGGAATTTCTGCAAGAGTCTCATTTGTAGAAGACTCATTACTCAATTTAATGCAGGAAATTTCTATGGGATGTGAACTTCAACAAAAAGAACAGTTTCATTATTTAAAGAACTAACTGTTGACAAATGCAGCTGATACTTCTTAGTTTTCCACTACCTAAATGAAATTTTTTCATTGTCTGGCTCTAATCCTGCATTACAAGAATCTTGAAATTCTTTTAACATTTTATCAGGTATACTTAACTCTAAACTAATTAAAATATTTTTTTTTAAGCTAATTAATTCTTCAGTATGTAATAAATTTGAAGTTAAAGATTCATTTTCACAATTATTCCCATAACTTTTAAATCTGTTGGACATACATTTTTTATAATCGACTGAGTCAGGATTAAAAGGATATAATCTGCAGAAATTAAAAGCTTTCTTGATAAGAAATCATCATCATTATTCGATGACCGATGGAAAGTAACATGAAATAAAGAAGCAAAATTTCTTTCAGTTATTGGTATGTTAGATTTTTGGGAATGTTGCTGCACTACTTTCTTCCAAGCTATTTTTAAAGGCCTAAAAATACCAAAATCGCAAGGCTAAAGAATACGTGTAGCATTAGATAAAAAACAGAAAATATGAATCCTATGTTTTGAACAAAAGTCACTTAGTTCTAAACTAACACGTGATTTATGGCCGTCTAAAAATATAACAATAGGAAACTTCACTTTATCAGTATCTAGCAGCTGTATAAAAGCAATTTACAATGTATTCTTAAAATGTGCATCCATCCATTTTTGCTATGACCTAAAGCGTATCCATTAGGTACAGAGGAAGCAACATCAATAGATATTTTTCTTTTATAAGGATATACTATTAAAGGTCTAATTGACTGACCATCAGCAACATAAGTCCATAAAACAGTTAAATTTTCTTATTATTGCCCTTGTAAAATTGAATACAAGTTTTTTTCTTTACGCACTCCAAGAACTTTACTTATTGAATAATATTTTTGCATTTATATATATAATATATTACTATATAATTCACTTAATTATTTTACCTGTATTAGGGCATAATTGCATCCCTGTTTCGTCCATATTGTAAATCCTAATCTTCTAAAATTTCAGAAGCATTTTCTTCATTGAGGTATCGTTTGCAATCATTAAACCATTCTCTTATTCTTTGTTTAGTTACCCCTGCACTTTTTTTGCATAACACTTCGATATTTTTTAAGCCAATTTGAGGATGCCTTTGTAAAAATAACTTCATCCATTTCTCGTCTGGTCTATTATTAGTAAATGGGTTTTTACGTTTTAACTCGACTAGAATATGTTGAACAGAATCTTTGACTACTTCAGGATGCATAGAATAACCAATCATGGCTTTAGCAATGATCCATTTTTCAATTTTTGCTTCTTCGTCATTAGTTAAAACTGGTGGAGGTTCTATTTTCTTATTTATAGAAACAGTTTCATGCAGCTTATTTACTAAAGTACCCTTTAGAATATTATATTCTTGTAAAGCTCTATTTGCAGTAAGGATGTTATTTCTAACAGAATTTAATGCTTCATTTAACTGCTCCTGGCTATAAGAGAATCTTTTCCTATATTTTCTTTTGGATTTTGGAGTTGCGATTATTTTTTTTTTCATATTTTTTTTGAATATTCTTCTTTGTATTTTTATCTTTTTTGGCTGTCATTTTCTACTAATTTCAACTGCAAATAATTAAATTGTAAGTGAAATTTTTAAAAAACTAACCTTGCAATTTACTTTTTAGTATTTGAGTATATTTGTGATGCATTAGGTAAAAAATTAACAATTAATAAAATTAAACAAATTATAATTTAAATCACGCAATATGCAGAAATAATTTAAATTTATCAAAAAATTAAATATATACTTACACGTGAACTTTAACAGTCATTTACTGGTGATATAATTTACTATTAGACCCAGTAATTTGACTAATGGTCATTCACTAGAATTACCTTCATAATCGATATCCAATGAATGACTGCTGATTAATTTAACTTAAAAGTCAAACGGCGGTAATTTTCGATTAAAATATCTTTAAAAATTATTTTTCAAACACTTTTAAATAATATTCAAAAAAGAAACACCTTTTAGAGGTATTTTATTTTTCTAAATAGAATTTCTCAGTTTTGCCAGTTTTTCATACTTTTACTAATAAAATGGCGTTTTTTCGTAATCTTCGGATAGCATGATCATTATTATTTTTCACTCGATGGTAGATGCTGTGTCTAAAATAATTATACGAAATGAAAACTTATACATTTATTCATAAAATCGTGGTTTCATATTTGGGTTATTATTTCTCAACTGTATATAAAGTGTACGGGTGGGTCAGCAAATCAACCCTAAACCAATTTCGTTCAAAAATATAACTAAAAATGGTAAATTTCCCAAATTTTTAGCCCTCTAGATCCGATCCTCTCTTTTTGACAGCTGTAAAAACTTTTTTCATTTTTGGTCAGATTTTATTTTTAAGTAAGCATGTTTTTCTTATTTTTTATCGTAAAGGCTTATTTTTTGATAAAAAAAACATTTCCTTTCAGAGCCGCATAGGAAATTTCCCGCAGAATCTGATTCTGCCGTAAAAAATTTTTTTTTAAACTGCGCATGTGTGAGAAAATCTAAATTTACGCTTTAGATGACCTTGACTTTGGGCTTTAATATCTCAGTAGCAGAAAAATCGATTTCTACCTAACTGGTCTCAAAAATCTTCAATTCTCGTGTACTTTTGAGGAATTTTGTTGGGATTTTGACTTTTCAACGCGCTATATTAAAAAAGGTGATTTTTTAAAAATTAATAAAATTAATTGCTCTATTTTATTATTTTAAAATTATAAAAATGGCCCCAGACTAAAAAATGTTCAAAAGCTTGGACTGTTTTTAATGATAAAATCCGGTTAGGTCGGCTGTCAAAAATATAAAAAAGTATAAAATCCGCTTAGGTCAGCTGTCCCAAGTATAAAAACTATAAAACCCGGTTAGGTCGGCTGTCCCAAGTATGAAAAAGTATAAAATCCGGTTAGGTCGGCTGTCTCAAGTATGAGAAAGTACAAAATTAAAAAAATATAATTCGTCGTTAAATATATTTTTACTGTCTGTAATATAAAAAAAATATTAATTTTTATCGTAGATTCTCGATGGTTTTATATATGTAAAAAATTCACTTGGTAGTAAAATTAGGTTAGGTCGGCTGTCCCAAGAGAGAAAGTACAAATTTCATTCCGTCGTTAAATATATTTTTTCCGTCTGAAATATGAAAAAAATAATAATTTTTATCGTAGATTTTTCGGTGGTTTTGTATATGTAAAATATTTACTTTGTAGTAAAATCCGGTTAGGTCGGCTGTCCCAAATATGAAAAAGTATAAAACCCGGTTAGGTCAGCTGTCCAAAGTATGAAAAAGTATAAAATCCTGTTAGGTTGGATGTCGCAAGTATGAAAAAGTATAAAATCCGGTTAGGTCGGCTGTCCCAAGTAAAAAAAAGTTTAAAATCTGGTCGGCTGTCTCAAGTATGAGAAAGTACAAAATTAAAAAAATATAATTCGTTGTTAAATATATTTTTACTGTCTGTAATATAAAAAAAATATTAATTTTTATCGTAGATTCTCGATGGTTTTATATATGTAAAAAATTCACTTTGTAGTAAAATTAGGTTAGGTCGGCTGTCCCAAGTAAATAAAAGTATAAAATCTGGTCGGCTGTCTCAAGTATGAGAAAGTACAAAATCCAGTTAGTTAGGCTGTCCCAAGTATGAGAAACTACAAATTAAAAAAAATAAATTAATAAAAATAAATAAAAATACTAAAAATAAAAAAAATAATTAATTAAATAATAAAAATAATTAATACAAATTAATAAAAATAAATCGTTAAATATATTTTTGCAGTCTGTAATATGAAAAAAATAATAATTTTTATCGTAGATACTCGATGGTTTCATACATTTAAAAAATTCACTTTATAGTAAAATCCGGTTAGGTTGGCTGTCCCAAATATGAAAAAGTATAAAACCCGGTTAGGTCAGCTGTCCAAAGTATGAAAAAGTATAAAATCCTGTTAGGTTGGATGTCGCAAGTATGAAAAAGTATAAAATCCGGTTAGGTCGGCTGTCCCAAGTAAAAAAAAGTTTAAAATCTGGTCGGCTGTCTCAAGTATGAGAAAGTACAAAATTAAAAAAATATAATTCGTCGTTAAATATATTTTTACTGTCTGTAATATAAAAAAAATATTAATTTTTATCGTAGATTCTCGATGGTTTTATATATGTAAAAAATTCACTTTGTAGTAAAATTAGGTTAGGTCGGCTGTCCCAAGTAAATAAAAGTATAAAATCTGGTCGGCTGTCTCAAGTATGAGAAAGTACAAAATCCAGTTAGTTAGGCTGTCCCAAGTATGAGAAAGTAATAATTTAAAAAAATTGCATTAATTATTGCATTAATAATTGCATTAATTGCATTAATTGCATCGTCGTTAAATATATTTTTGCAGTCTGTAATATGAAAAAAATAATAATTTTTATCGTAGATTCAGGTAGGATATAATAAATATATAAAATATAAGATAATATATAAAATACAAAATCAGGTTAGGTCGGCTGTCCCAAGCATGAAAAAGTTAAAAATTGAAAAAAATTTACTAAGTGATATTTCTTAGATTTCTCTTGAATGAGACGATTAAACTTAAAACCAATGAAACTTAGTTTAGATTACTGTTTAACAAATACATAACCGTAGAGTTTTAACGAATCGGTAATAACTATTTTTAGTTATCAAGTGATGAGTGTGACAACTTTTCCATGTTTTAAATTTTGATATTATTGGCAATAAAGAGTTATAACTCTGAACCATGAGCTCGAATTAAAAAAACAATAATTCGATAGGATTTTTTCCAAGGAATAATTTGCACTAAAGCTTATCTCAAAAGACTCTTTAGATCCTGAGAAAAATCAGTTTTAGTGAAAAAAAATTAAAATTTTTATTCTTCTCGATCACTAACTTCTTGAGATTGATTTCTCGAAATCATTTAATTATTTTTTAAAAATAAAAAATCGGCTGGGGGTATTTCTTTAAGGATTAATTTAAAACCACTTTTATGGATTTTTATCTATTCAATGCTTCATAATGTGATCTGTAATAATGATTTAAAATATAATATATTAAATTCTATATTTTTAACTTATATAGACAATTAAAAAATATTCAAAGATATAAGTAACGATAAGGATATTAAGGCCTTTAAGTCAGATATTAAAAGGCTACATTACTGGAACTACTTTAATGGCCTTAGATGGAATCTTGATAAATGCAATATAATGATTTATGATAAAAAGAAAATCAAAGATAAAAATTATACCAAATATAAAATAGGTAAATATGAAATAAGTCACATAACTATATTAAAAGATCTTGGAATTCTCTTTGAAGATAATTCATGCTTTAATGTATATATAGACAATATTATTTATAAAGCCAAAAAACGTAATTATTTTCTTAAAAAAATACTGCATAAATTTAACAACCAAGAATCAATCAAATTATTTTATAATATACAAATTAGATCAATACTTATGTATGGATCATTAATATGGGCTCCTAGTACAGTAGTACAGTGGCTCATTAGTACAGTAGAAAAAATCAAGCAATTAGAAAAGATTCAACACCAAGTTCTCAGAATTTTTGCCTTTAAATATAACATAGACTTTGGTTATCTAAGTCATGATTATTCAAATTTATATAAAAAAATTAACATACATACTCTAGAAGCAGCTAGAAATATATCAAATCTTAAATTTTTATACAAATTATTCAATAACCAAATTGATACAAAAAAAATTAAATCTGTTATAAACATATATGAACCAAAGAAGGAAGGTTGAAGAACTAGATATTTATCTTTTACCATACCTATTGAATTTAAATACAATAGAAAAACTTCTTCTGTATTTAGGATGCTAGAAAATAATAACGAAAATAAAGACAAAATAGACATAACTAACTCTAGTGAAATCAGCTTCTGCAAGAGAATTTGATATTATTGCAAAATTGGCCAATAATTTGTTAATAACAAAAAATTGACCACGAATTTTGAGAAATAGACCCCGGATTCGTATTTAGCGGGTCAAAAAACATAAATATCACCCATTTTTTTCAATGGACTTTTATGGCATTTTGTGGCATTAAATAGCATTGCTGGCGACAGGACTATTTAATTTTTTTTTCTTTAATTTAATAATTAAAGAAAGTTTATCAATTTTATCTTTAACGAATATATTTTAACGTCTTTATAGAAAATCATCTTTTTCCTTTATTTTTTATATTTTATAATTTTTATATACTTTTTTTGTTGACAATGAATTACAAATAATTAACTGCAATGCTTTTGTTTATATTTTTTTTTTTTGCATAGGAAGTGGAGAAATGCATTACTCATTCTGTTCAGCATCCGGACTGACAGTCATGTGGGACTCAACTTAGCTTGCCCTTACCCACTAAAACTTCACTCCCTTCCTACCTAATGCGAGCCTATCCCGAGACCGTTTTCACGTTACTTCAGGACAGGTTCAAGGCCATTTAGTTCTATTCGTGAACTCCATCTTTTGAATTGCATCCAGTGACTCGCCAGTTTGGTTAAGGACTCCTTCATTATATCTGATTGAAATTCCGTCTTTATGTGCTGTCAATAAAATATACGTTTTTGTTTCTATTAAAATAACTAACTTTGGAAAAAAACATTCACATTTATTAACTTTTAAAAAAAGCATTTATTTACCTGCAAGATAAATAGTAGTTTAAATAATCAATACACTTTACCCATTATAAAACATAAACAATAAACATATTCAATTTTGAGGTTAGAAAATTTTGGACGTTATTATTTATTTCAAAAATTATTAAATTAATTTATTATATATACAAATAGATATAATAATCATTAAATTAATAAAGTTTATTAAATTCATTTAAGTCACACATAACCTCTCGTTTTGAATTAATAATGTTTATGTTATTTTAAATTTAAAATTTTGTATGTATATGTTTGTGTACATTATTGTGAGAATCAATCAGAATGACTTTATTGCGATTACACCAAGCCACGGTTGCAATGAGCAATGTCTTTTTTGGGATAGGATATAACATCGTCTTAACTGCTACAGACAACTCTATAGAAATTAAGGTTTATAATGGCAAAATAAATGTCAACATAGCCTCAGTATGGCTCGATAACAATGTGATGCAGGCTTAAAACAGTTAATTTGATGACAAATAGATTAGCTAACTAAGCTACAAGATGATTTAATGCCATTCGAAGATTGTGAATTCAAATCTTACAATTTGTGTAAGCATTTCATTGACGTATGCAGTGCACCTATTAGTCAACGGTGGTAAACAGTCTCACTAGCAGTAGAAAATGCTCAAAGAAGTAGATAAACTTATGAAAAAAGCGTAATTAAGCTATCAAAAAGCGAATGGACTCCCCCAGTAGTGATATTTAGAAAAGAAGTTGTAGACAAAAAGCATAAGCAAATATAATTTGTATCACTCTTTGAAATAGAGCTGGCGCCCTCTTCAGTTCAAAAGGCATTCTCATGTATTTATAAATAACTACCTATACGACAAACGCTGTAAGGTTTCTACATTGTTCGGCAACTGGAATTTGAATAAAGTCTGTGAAAGGTCCAACCTGCTGATGAAGCGTACTTGCTGCAGTTTATTAATCATCTGGTTCATATTAGCAAAGAATATACTACGTATAGAGCAGCAGTTATTCTGTCTTTTTTGGAATTTTAATTAAAAATGATATGAAAGACGAAGTTAGTATCGCTCTCTGTTTCCTCCTCTCTCCAACAATAAATATTCAACATATAATAAATGTAATTACAGTACCACTTGATTTGAGAAAAAATCGGTGTTGAGCAACAATAATTTGTTGCGCCAACTTAGTGAAAAAAGATAACAAAAAAACTAAAGGAAGAAAATTCTTTTAATTAAAAAAAATTTTCCTAGCAAAAAAATTGGAACTTATTGAATCCCAGTAGTGATTTTCCATACCAAGTTTTAAAACCACTAGGAACCACTTTTTTTGGACTATATGATTTTATTGAATTCACTAGCAATCAATTTTTTATCATAATGAAATTGCATAAACTGTATATAAGATTTAAATGGGTAATTCTAGAAAATATTAAATATCCTATTAAACGGAATCAAAATCTGAAACGAAACTTATATGGCATATCCGTTGATTTTTAAAATTTAATTACAAACCTAATAGATGAACGTCAAGGTACCCGCGCCGCGTTTCTACTAGTACCCGCGGAATATCGGGACTTAGAAAAATTTTTCAAAAAAATTTTTTTATTTTTTTTTTTATTTTAATACAATTTTCAACAAAAAAAAACACACCCCCACCCGACCCCTCCCACCCCCGGCTTAATTCCAATACCCGGAAGGTATCGGGACTTAGAAAAATTTTTCAAAAAAATTTTTTTTTTTTTTTTTTTAAATTAAAATTAATTTTTATTAATTTTTAACGCAAAAAAAGCACAAAAAAGAACACCCGTCGGATTTTTAGTAGTACCCGCAAAAAATCAGGACTTAGAAAAATTAAGAGATTTCTTTACTTTATCTTTTATTTTTTCTTTTTGGTCAAGATATCAAAGTGCCGGGGTTATATTACTGCGCCATTTATGGCGCCGTTTCTAAGTTAAGTTAGAAACACACTAATATACAGGAAAATACTCTTTCTCTCTCATTGATAATCGCAATTCGAGCAAAAATACTCGAAAGTCGGAATTCGAGCAAAAAAACTCGAAAGTCGGAATTCGAGCGAAAATACTCGCATCGCAAGAGTAATATAGCGTCTGCTCTCGCCCGGTATATCGAGTCGAGCGAAAATACTTACTATATACACTACTTCTGCACTCGTTACGTACATAAATAAATGTTATGGAGTAATATTTTTATTATTAAAAGGTTAATGGAGTATTGTTATGGATATGTTATGGATATAAAAATTATTATATTTACTTCTGCACTGGTATCGTTATCGTATAAATAAAAAGAAATTCAACTATAAAGGATTCAAAAATATAACCTAATAAGTATCATGAAAATCCATTGCTGGAGCAGTGTTTATTTTATTGATAATGGTTTATTCTTATAATGAATGTTTATTCTGTTGATAATGGTTTATTCTTATGATGAATGTTTAAAAAGTTTAAAAACTCACTAATTGCAGAAAACAAGTAATCAATATCTATAAGGTTAACAAGACTCATATCGTATAATAGCTAATTCCTTTTGAACATTGATCGTAAGAACAAAGACTACTCCAGTAATGGATTTCTTGATAGTTAAGTAATATTTTTATTTTTTAAATGATGAAATAACTATCTCTTTTTTTTAGGTATATGTCTAGCATGCAAATCAGTCAGCAATAAATAAAAAAAGTAAATAATTAAATGAACAATTTTTTTCTTTTAAGTTTTTAGCTTTTAACTAAGGGTTTCAAAAATATAATTCAGTTCGGCTTTACATTTACAGTCTCATGTGTATCAAAAAATCCATGACTCGTGTTGTTTGTTCTTACAATGAATGTTCTGCAGTTTAAACACTCATTAATTGCAGCAAAACAAGTAATAAGTATCTTAGACAGACAAGAAACATTTGGTGTATAATAACTAAAATAACCATCTCTTTTTTTTATATGTGTCCAGCATGCATCTGTCAGTTATAGCAGAAAAAAGCACATAAATAAAATAAAAAAATAAATGAAAAATTTTTTCTTTTAGGTTAGAGTTTTTAATTCAGGGTTTCAAGCATATAATATAGTTCGGCTTTATATTATTAACATTCTCATGTATTACTTAAGTTTCAAGCAATCCATTGCTGGAGCAGTGTTCATTCTTACGATGAATGTTCTGCAGTTTAAGAACTCATTAATTGCAGAAAACAAGTAATCAATATCTAAGATTGACAAGAATCATATGGTGTAATAGCTGATTCCTTTTGAAACCAGAACATTGATCGAATAAAAAATATTATTCGCATTCATTCATTTTTTTTTTTTTTAATAATAAAAAAGCTTTAAAAAAATCTCTTTTTTTTTCATATGTCTGGCATACATCTTTCTATTAAAGTAGACAACAATACATAAAAAAATAAAATAAATAAATAAACAATTTTTTCTTATAAGTTTTTAAATTTTAACTAAGGGATTCAAAAATATAATTCAGTTCGTCATATTCGCAGTCTCATGTATTACCTAAGTATGAAGAAATCCATGTGTTTGTTCTTACAATCAATGTTCTGGAGTTCAAAAGGAATTAGCTATTACACCAAATGTTTCTTGTCTGTCTATAAGATATTACAACATATGATTCTTGTCAGTCTCAGATATTGATTAATTTTTTCCTGCAATTAATGAGTTTTTAAACTGCAGAACATTCATCGCAAGAAAAAACACTGCTCCAGCAATGGATTTCATGATACTTAAGTAATACATGAGAATGTAAATATAAAGCCAAACTTAATTATAAGTTTGAAAGCCACAATTAAAAACTCAAATTTAAAAGAAAAAAATTGTTCATTTATTTATTTATTTTTGTATGAGTATTTTTCAACTATAACTGACAGATGCATCCTAGGCATATAAAAAAAAAGAGATGGTTGTGTCATTATTCAAAGAAAATAAGTAAATAAATTGAGAGTTTTTGTCTCTAAGTTTTTAGTTTATAATTAAAGCATTCAATAATATATTTCAGCTCAGCTTTATATTTGTAGTTTCATGTATTACTTAAGTATCAATCAAGCATGACTCGTGTTGTGTTTGTTCATACGATCAATGTTCTGGAGTTCGAATCAGCTATTACACCATTTTAAACGGCAGAACATTAATAAACACAATAAATATACTTAAAGCCGGACTGAATTATATTTTTGAATCCCTTAGTTAAAAGCTAACAACTTAAAAGAAAAAAATTGTTAGTAAGGGGTATAGAGTAAAATACATGTTGACTATATGAAAGAACCTCATCATAAATTTCACTATGGAGTAAAATGGATCTCGGCTGTCCTATATTGAATGAAAAAACGAAAAATTTCACTCTATAGTATTTTCATTTTTTTCGGTTTTTTGCACTGAAAAAGGTTTAAAACAGTTAAAAACCTAAATATCTCATTTGGTATATAGTTCACTGAGTCAGTGGAATCAAAATAATCTGATATTAATGGATTTAAGTAGGTTTTTGATTGGATTTTTAGAAATTTTGGCTTTATTCCAAAAAGCCATTTGAATCAGTTAAAATTCTTTATAAACTAAGTTTTCTAACAAAAATAATTTTGATGGACCTGGATTTTCTTAACAATTTTTATTTTTCCAAAAATCGAAAGGGTATGTATATATGGAAAATTGTCAGATTTTTTTTCTTCAAATTTTTCGTTGTTTGATACCGAAAAAGGTTTGAAACAGTTATAAACTTAAATCAATATGGTTTATCAGGTCAGAAGCTCAAAAAACCTAGCATAAATGGATTTAAGTAAGTTTGAAAATTTTTGGAGTTTCAGAAATTTTGGCTTTATTTGCACAAAACAATTTGAATTGGTTAAAATTCATTATAAACCAAGTTTTCTAATAAAAAAAATATGCTATTGAAATGGGTGAACTGGATTTTTTTGACAATTTTTATTTTGCAAAAATCAAAAGGGGTATATGGAAAAATTTCCGATTTTTTTTTTCTTCAAATTTTCCGTTGTTTGATGCCGAAAAACGTTTGAAACAATTAAAAACTTAAATCAATATGCTTCACTGTGTCAGAGAGCCCAAAAAACCTGATATAAATGGATTTAATTGAGCTTAAAAATTTTTGGATTTTTAGAAATTTTGGCTTTATTTGCATAAAACAATTTGTATTGGTTAAAATTCATTATAAGTAAACATGATTTTCTGAAGCAACAGAAACAGAAGTAAATGCGATACAAAAATAAATTCTGATTTATACCGTTTTTTGTTTGCAAATCGGCACAGTACAATAAGTTAATTAAATATATCTAAAAATTTTATTTTGAACAATAATTTTATGATTTGAAGAATCATTTTCGATATAGTATTTTTCTCTACAGTTAATTTGGGAAATAAGAAATACCCAAATTTATATATATCATTTTACCTTCGATACAAATCAATTAATTAGTATATGCAAAATTAATTTTTATGGCCTAAGCTAAGTAAAAATTAAATTCAAGTAAAATTATATTGTAAGATGAAATTATATGGCCTAAGCTAAGTAAATTTTTATTTCAGCAAAAGTATGAATTCCTAATAAATATATTATAACTTTTTGGCCATAAATGTTGTGAGATGAAATATATGGCCTAAGCTAAGTAAATTTTTATTTCAGCAAAAGTATGAATTCCTAATAAATATATTATAACTTTTTGGCCATAAATGTTGTGAGATGAAATATATGGCCTAAGCTAAGTAAATTTTTATTTCAGCAAAAGTATAAATTCCTAATAAATATATTTTAACTTTTGGGCCATAAATGTTGTGAGATGAATTTTTATGGCCTAAGCTAAGTAAAAATTTAATTTAAGTAAAAGTATATTTCAAAATATTGATATTGATTAAATTAATAATTTTTTTTAAACTTTAATAAATTAAAGTATAATTAAAACTAAGTTAAGTCTTGTTGTTTTCTATCACAAGTTATAATATAACTTTATTTTGGGCCATAAATGTTGTAAGATGAAATTATATGGCCCAAGCTAAGTAAATTTTTATTTCAGCAAAAGTATGAATTCCTAATAAATATATTATAACTTTTGGGCCATAAATGTTGTGAGATGAAATTTTATGCCCTAAGGTAAGTAAAATTTTAATTTAAGCAAAGTATAAATTTCTAATAATAAATATATTATAACTTTTGGGCCATAAATGTTGTGAGATGAAATTAAATGGCCTAAGCTAAGCGAATTTTTATTTCAGCAAAAGTTTACAGTAAACAGATAATTTTTCTTATTCAGCTTTTTAACATTGAGCTCACGGGCTGTACTATAAATATAATTAGCTTATATTATAACAATAACTGAAAACTAATTTTAAATAGATGTAAGACTTTAATAAATTAAAGTATAATTACGTCTAAGTTAAGTATGGGTTTTTTGGCATTTACATGCGATCTGAGCCCAGAGACACTAAAAAAGGATAGAACAATAAAACTTTTAAGATTATTGCCTATACACTTTCGGGCAGTAAAGGTTGTGAGATCAATTTTTTTGGCCCTAAGTTAAGTAGCATTCTAGTTAACCTAAAATTTTGATATAAATAAATTTACAAATAATATAATTATCATTTCTGAAACTCTTTAATGAGCACAGTTTTTTTATATAATTTTTTTAATAACTGAAAACTAATTTTAAATAGATGTAAGACTTTAATAAATTAAAGTATAATTACGTCTAAGTTAAGTACGGGTTTTTTGGCATTTACATGCGATCTGAAACCAGAGACACTAAAAAAGGATAGAACAATAAAACTTTTAAGATTATTGCCTATACACTTTCGGGCCGTAAAGTTTGTGAGATCAATTTTTTTGGCCCTAAGTTAAGTAAGCATTCTAGTTAACCTAAAATTTTGATATAAATAATTAATTTCTTTTAATGGAACCCCTGGGACCTGTTCGTCACCCAGGGTCTTCCATAAATATAATTTGCTTACATAATTATTATAAACATTTATTATTTTCACAAAATGCTTAACTTGCCAGGCCCCTAACCAGTAAGCTTATCGGCGGAAAATACGAACTGTAGTGCTGAAATTTATTTGTATTAATGCTGAGCCAGAGGCGAATTTTGAAAAGTGACTTTAGGAGTAATAAATTTTTGACAAAACTTATAAAAGATTAAAATTTCCAAATTAAGTCATTTGAATTTTCAAAAAATATCCAGTTTATACTACGAAACTTATAAACAAATATTTAAAAAATTTGTTAAATCAAGGCTTCGGGAGGGATGAATGTTTTGATTCCGACAATTTTATGTATTTTTATCATGTAATTTAGGCACCGAGGATGGATGGAATTCTGCAGACAGCACGTCCTAGGTCAAAGTTCTACATAATCCGGGAGTTATAATCTGACACTTCCTTGGGGGGTCTACCTTGTCACCCAGAAGAGTCTCCGGTTAATTTGTGAATGCATTATCGGGATGCGCTTATATGCTCAGAGTTCACCATTCAAAAAAAAAAAACAAAAAAAAAATTAATAATGTAAAAAAAGTTACAAATTTTGTTTTCTTAAGTGGTAATTTATATATACCTACAGCACAATAAGTATATCATATCAAAGAATACACTTTTTTATTACAATGTTTACAGTTGGGAGTATTTATAATAAAGACTGTTACCCCCAAAACAGACTAATTTCACTGCATTACATACATAAATAATAAAGAATAATAAAATAAACAAATTATTACAAAAAGATTTGTGCATAAATTATTATATTTAGAGCGCCGTTTGCTGGCTGGTTAGGGGCCTGGCAAGTTAAGCATTTTGTGAAAATAATAAATGTTTATAATAATTATGTAAGCAAATTATATTTATGGAAGACCCTGGGTGACGAACAGGTCCCAGGGGTTCCATTAAAAGAAATTAATTATTTATATCAAAATTTTAGGTTAACTAGAATGCTTACTTAACTTAGGGCCAAAAAAATTGATCTCACAAACTTTACGGCCCGAAAGTGTATAGGCAATAATCTTAAAAGTTTTATTGTTCTATCCTTTTTTAGTGTCTCTGGTTTCAGATCGCATGTAAATGCCAAAAAACCCGTACTTAACTTAGACGTAATTATACTTTAATTTATTAAAGTCTTACATCTATTTAAAATTAGTTTTCAGTTATTAAAAAAATTATATAAAAAAACTGTGCTCATTAAAGAGTTTCAGAAATGATAATTATATTATTTGTAAATTTATTTATATCAAAATTTTAGGTTAACTAGAATGCTACTTAACTTAGGGCCAAAAAAATTGATCTCACAACCTTTACTGCCCGAAAGTGTATAGGCAATAATCTTAAAAGTTTTATTGTTCTATCCTTTTTTAGTGTCTCTGGGCTCAGATCGCATGTAAATGCCAAAAAACCCATACTTAACTTAGACGTAATTATACTTTAATTTATTAAAGTCTTACATCTATTTAAAATTAGTTTTCAGTTATTGTTATAATATAAGCTAATTATATTTATAGTACAGCCCGTGAGCTCAATGTTAAAAAGCTGAATAAGAAAAATTATCTGTTTACTGTAAACTTTTGCTGAAATAAAAATTCGCTTAGCTTAGGCCATTTAATTTCATCTCACAACATTTATGGCCCAAAAGTTATAATATATTTATTATTAGAAATTTATACTTTGCTTAAATTAAAATTTTACTTACCTTAGGGCATAAAATTTCATCTCACAACATTTATGGCCCAAAAGTTATAATATATTTATTAGGAATTCATACTTTTGCTGAAATAAAAATTTACTTAGCTTGGGCCATATAATTTCATCTTACAACATTTATGGCCCAAAATAAAGTTATATTATAACTTGTGATAGAAAACAACAAGACTTAACTTAGTTTTAATTATACTTTAATTTATTAAAGTTTAAAAAAAATTATTAATTTAATCAATATCAATATTTTGAAATATACTTTTACTTAAATTAAATTTTTACTTAGCTTAGGCCATAAAAATTCATCTCACAACATTTATGGCCCAAAAGTTAAAATATATTTATTAGGAATTTATACTTTTGCTGAAATAAAAATTTACTTAGCTTAGGCCTTATATATATAGCCTGAAATATCATAAATACGTTAGAAAACATCCAGTATTAATGTAAGGGGCCAGCACCATAGAGTGTGGCCATTGCATAAGAAAATTAGACCATGCAGGTAACTTTAAAAAAATGAGATTTTACTCATTTTTCACAATATTTTTTGGGTCAAGATATGAAAGTGCAGGAGTTATCCATGGCTTAAAGAATCATGAATCTGTTAGAAAATATCCAGTATTAATCTTGTGAGCTGGCACCTTTGCGTAAAGCCGTGGGATCAAAAATTTGGGCCTTCTCGGTAAAATTAAAAAATTGAGATTTTTTAAATTTTTCTCAATTTTTTTTTGATCACGATAACAAAGTGCAGGGATTACACATGGCTTAAAAAATTAAAAATATGTTAGAAAATATCCAGTATTAATGTAGGGGACCAGCACCGTTGCGTCTGACCATAGCATAAGAAAATTAGACCATGCAGGTGACTAAAAAATTAAGCTTTTTATAATTTTTCTCAATTTTTTTTTGGGTCAAGATATCAAAGTGCAGGGGTTATATATAGCTTAAAATATTATAAATATGATAGAAAATATTCAACATCAATTTGGGAGACCAGTACCTTTGCGTGTGCCAATGGCATCAGAAAATTGGACTATGCAGGTGACTGAAAAATTGAGCTTTTTATAATTTTTCTCAATTTTTTTTTGGGTCAAGATATCAAAGTGCAGGGGTTATATATGGCTTAAAATATTATAAATATGATAGAAAATATTCAATATCAATTTCGTAGAACAGGACCCTTGCGTGTGCCCATGGCGTAGAAAAATTGGAATATGCAGGTGACTGAAAAATTGAGATTTTTTTAATTTTTCTCAATTTTTTTTTTGGTCAAGATATCAAAGTGCAGTGGTTATATACGGCCCAAAATATTATAAATACGTTAGAAAGTATCCAGTATTAATTTGGGAGACTAGTACCTTTGCGTGTGCCCATGGCATAGAAAAATTGGACCATGCAGGTGACTAAAAAATTGAGATTTTTTTAATTTTACTCAATTTTTATTTTTGTTCAAGAAATCAAAGTGCAGGGGTTATATATGGCTTAAAATATTATCAATATGATAGGAAATATTTAATATCCTTTTGGGAGAACAGGACCTTTGCGTGTGCCCATGGCATCAGAAAATTGGACCATGCCAGTGACTAAAAAATTGAGATTTTTTTAATTTTTCTGAATTTTTTTTTTTGGTCAACATATCAAAGTGCAGAGGTCATATATGGCCTGAAATATTATAAATACGTAAGAAAGTATCCAGTATTAATTTGGGAGACCAGTACCTTTGCGTGTTCCCATGGCGTAGAAAAATTGGACCATGCAGGTGACTGAAAAATTGAGATTTTTTTAATTTTACTCAATTTTTATTTTTGTTCAAGAAATCAAAGTGCAGGGGTTATATATGGCCCAAAATATTATAAATAAGTTAGAAAGTATCCAGTATTAATTTGGGAGACCAGTACCATTGCGTGTGCCCATGGCATCAGAAAATTGGACTATGCAGGTGACTGAAAAATTGAGCTTTTTATAATTTTTCTCAATTTTTTTTTGGGTCAAGATATCAAAGTGCAGGGGTTATATATGGCTTAAAATATAAAAAATATGATAGAAAATATTTAATATCAATTTGGTAGAACAGTACCTTTGCGTGTGCCCATGGTGTAGAAAAATTGGACCATGCAGGTGACTGAAAAATTGAGATTTAAAAAATTTTTCTCAATTTAATTTTTTTTTGGGCCAAGATATCAAAAAGTAGGGGCTATATATGGCTTAAAATATAATAAATATGATAGAAAATATTTAATATCAATTTGGTAGAACAGTACCTTTGCGTGTGCCCATGGCGTAGAAAAATTGGACCATGCAGGTGACTGAAAAATTGAGATTTTTTAAATTTTTCTCAATTTTTTTTTGGGCCAAGATATCAAAAAGTAGGGGTTATATATGGCTTAAAATATAATAAATATGATAGAAAATATTTAATATCAATTTGGTAGAACAGTACCTTTGCGTGTGCCCATGGCATAGAAAAATTGGACCATGCAGGTGACTAAAAAATTAAGCTTTTTATAATTTTTCTCAATTTTTTTTTGGGTCAAGATATCAAAGTGCAGGGGTTATATATTGCCGGAAATATCATAAATACGTTAGAAAGTATCCAGCATTAATTTGGGATACCAGTACCTTTGCGTGTGCCCATGTCGTAGAAAAATTGGACCATGTAGGTGACTGAAAAATTGAGGTTTTTTAAATTTTACTCAATTTTTTTTTTGTTCAAGAAATCAAAGTGCAGGGGTTATATATGGCCCTAAATATTATAAATAAGTTAGAAAGTATCCAGTATTATTTTGGGAGACCAGGACCTTTGCGTGTGCCCATGGCATCAGAAAATTGGACCATGCCGGTGACTAAAATATTGAGATTTTTTTAATTTTTCTGAATTTTTTTTTTTGGTCAAAATATCAAAGTGCAGAGGTCATAATATATGGCCTTAAATATTATAAATACGTTAGAAAGTATCCAGTATTAATTTGGGAGACCAGTACCTTTGCGTCTGTCCATGGCGTAGAAAAATTGGACCATGCAGGTGACTAAAAAATTAAGCTTTTTATAATTTTTCTCAATTTTTTTTTGGGTCAAGATATCAAAGTGCAGGGGTTATATATAGCTTAAAATATTATAAATATGATAGAAAATATTCAACATCAATTTGGGAGACCAGTACCTTTGCGTGTGCCAATGGCATCAGAAAATTGGACTATGCAGGTGACTGAAAAATTGAGCTTTTTATAATTTTTCTCAATTTTTTTTTGGGTCAAGATATCAAAGTGCAGGGGTTATATATGGCTTAAAATATTATAAATATGATAGAAAATATTCAATATCAATTTCGTAGAACAGGACCCTTGCGTGTGCCCATGGCGTAGAAAAATTGGAATATGCAGGTGACTGAAAAATTGAGATTTTTTTAATTTTTCTCAATTTTTTTTTTGGTCAAGATATCAAAGTGCAGTGGTTATATACGGCCCAAAATATTATAAATACGTTAGAAAGTATCCAGTATTAATTTGGGAGACTAGTACCTTTGCGTGTGCCCATGGCATAGAAAAATTGGACCATGCAGGTGACTAAAAAATTGAGATTTTTTTAATTTTACTCAATTTTTATTTTTGTTCAAGAAATCAAAGTGCAGGGGTTATATATGGCCCAAAATATTATAAATAAGTTAGAAAGTATCCAGTATTAATTTGGGAGACCAGTACCATTGCGTGTGCCCATGGCATCAGAAAATTGGACTATGCAGGTGACTGAAAAATTGAGCTTTTTATAACTTTTCTCAATTTTTTTTTGGGTCAAGATATCAAAGTGCAGGGGTTATATATGGCTTAAAATATTATCAATATGATAGGAAATATTTAATATCCTTTTGGGAGAACAGGACCTTTGCGTGTGCCCATGGCATCAGAAAATTGGACCATGCCAGTGACTAAAAAATTGAGATTTTTTTAATTTTTCTGAATTTTTTTTTTTGGTCAACATATCAAAGTGCAGAGGTCATATATGGCCTGAAATATTATAAATACGTAAGAAAGTATCCAGTATTAATTTGGGAGACCAGTACCTTTGCGTGTTCCCATGGCGTAGAAAAATTGGACCATGCAGGTGACTGAAAAATTGAGATTTTTTTAATTTTACTCAATTTTTATTTTTGTTCAAGAAATCAAAGTGCAGGGGTTATATATGGCCCAAAATATTATAAATAAGTTAGAAAGTATCCAGTATTAATTTGGGAGACCAGTACCATTGCGTGTGCCCATGGCATCAGAAAATTGGACTATGCAGGTGACTGAAAAATTGAGCTTTTTATAATTTTTCTCAATTTTTTTTTGGGTCAAGATATCAAAGTGCAGGGGTTATATATGGCTTAAAATATAAAAAATATGATAGAAAATATTTAATATCAATTTGGTAGAACAGTACCTTTGCGTGTGCCCATGGTGTAGAAAAATTGGACCATGCAGGTGACTGAAAAATTGAGATTTAAAAAATTTTTCTCAATTTAATTTTTTTTTGGGCCAAGATATCAAAAAGTAGGGGCTATATATGGCTTAAAATATAATAAATATGATAGAAAATATTTAATATCAATTTGGTAGAACAGTACCTTTGCGTGTGCCCATGGCGTAGAAAAATTGGACCATGCAGGTGACTGAAAAATTGAGATTTTTTAAATTTTTCTCAATTTTTTTTTGGGCCAAGATATCAAAGTGCAGGGGTTATATATGGCTTAAAATATAATAAATATGATAGAAAATATTTAATATCAATTTGGTAGAACAGTACCTTTGCGTGTGCCCATGGTGTAGAAAAATTGGACCATGCAGGTGACTGAAAAATTGAGATTTAAAAAATTTTTCTCAATTTAATTTTTTTTTGGGCCAAGATATCAAAAAGTAGGGGCTATATATGGCTTAAAATATAATAAATATGATAGAAAATATTTAATATCAATTTGGTAGAACAGTACCTTTGCGTGTGCCCATGGCGTAGAAAAATTGGACCATGCAGGTGACTGAAAAATTGAGATTTTTTAAATTTTTCTCAATTTTTTTTTGGGCCAAGATATCAAAGTGCAGGGGTTATATATGGCTTAAAATATAATAAATATGATAGAAAATATTTAATATCAATTTGGTAGAACAGTACCTTTGCGTGTGCCCATGGCGTAGAAAAATTGGACCATGCAGGTGACTGAAAAATTGAGATTTTTTAAATTTTTCTCAATTTTTTTTTGGGCCAAGATATCAAAAAGTAGGGGTTATATATGGCTTAAAATATAATAAATATGATAGAAAATATTTAATATCAATTTGGTAGAACAGTACCTTTGCGTGTGCCCATGGCATAGAAAAATTGGACCATGCAGGTGACTAAAAAATTAAGCTTTTTATAATTTTTCTCAATTTTTTTTTGGGTCAAGATATCAAAGTGCAGGGGTTATATATGGCTTAAAATATTATAAATATGATAGGAAATATTTAATATCCTTTTGGGAGAACAGGACCTTTGCGTGTGCCCATGGCATCAGAAAATTGGACCATGCCGGTGACTAAAAAATTGGGATTATTTAAATTTTATTCAATTTTTTTTTGGGTCAAGATATCAAAGTGCAGGGGTTATATAAGGCCTGAAATATTATAAATAAGTTAGAAAGTTTCCAGTATTAATTTGGGAGACCAGTACCTTTGCGTGTGCCCATGGTGTAGAAAAATTGGACCATGCAGGTGACTGAAAAATTGAGATTTTTCTATTTTTCTCAATTTTTTTTTTGGTCAAGAAATCAAAGTGCAGATATTAAATATGGTATAAAATATTATAAATATATTAGAAAATATTCAGTATTAATTTGGGGAACCAGCACCCTTGCGTGTGTGAAAAATTTTTAAAATCTCAATTTTTTAGTCACCTGCATGGTCCAATTTTCTGATGCCATGGGCATACGCAAAGGTCCTGTTCTACCAAATTGATATTGAATATATTCTATCATATTTGTAATATTTTGAGCCATGTATAGCCCCTGCACTTTGATATCTTGACCCAAAAAGAAATTGAGAAAAATTAAAAAAATCTCAATTTTTCAGTCACCTGCATGGTCCAATTTTTCTACGCCATGGGCACACGCACAGGTTCTGTTCTTCCAAATTGATATTGCATATTTCGTATCATATTTATAATATTTTAAGCCATATATAGCCTCTGCACTTTGATATCTTGACCCAAAATAAAATTGAGAAAAATTTAAAAAATCTCAATTTTTTAGTCACCCGCATGGTCCAATTTTCTGATGTCAATGGCACACGCAAAATTACTGGTCCCCCAAATTAATACTGGATACTTTCTAACTTATTTATAATATTTTGGGCCATATATAACCCTTGCACTTTGATTTCTTGAACAAAAAAAAAATTGAGAAAAATTAAAAAAACCTCAATTTTTTAGTCACCTGCATGGTCCAAAATTTCTTCGCCATGGGCACACGCAAAGGTCCTGTTCTTCCAAATTGATATTGAATATTTCCTATCATATTTATGATATTTTAAGCCATATATAACCCCTGCCCTTTGATATCTTGACCCAAAAAAAAATTGAGAAAAATTTTAAAAATCTCAATTTTTTAGTCACCTGCATGGTCCAAAATTTCTTCGCCATGGGCACATGCAAAGGTCCTGTTCTTCCAAATTGATATTGAATATTTTCCGTCATATTTATGATATTTTAAGCCATATATAACCCCTACACTTTGATATCTTGACCCAAAAAAAATTGAGAAAAATTAAAAAAATCTCAATTTTTCAGTCACCTGCTGGTCCAATTTTTCTACGCCATGGGCACACGCACAGGTTCTGTTCTTCCAAATTGATATTGCATATTTCGTATCATATTTATAATATTTTAAGCCATATATAGCCTCTGCACTTTAATATCTTGACCCAAAATAAAATTGAGAAAAATTTAAAAAATCTCAATTTTTTAGTCACCCGCATGGTCCAATTTTCTGATGTCAATGGCACACGCAAAGTTACTGGTCCCCCAATTTAATACTGGATACTTTCTAACTTATTTATAATATTTTGGGCCATATATAACCCTTGCACTTTGATTTCTTGAACAAAAAAAAAATTGAGAAAAATTAAAAAAATTTCAATTTTTTAGTCACCTGCATGGTCCAAAATTTCTTCGCCATGGGCACACGCAAAGTTCCTGTTCTTCCAAATTGATATTGAATATTTTCTATCATTTTTATTATATTTTAAGCCATATATAACCCCTGCACTTTGATATCTTGACCCAAAAAAAAATTGAGAAAAATTTAAAAAATCTCAATTTTTTAGTCACCCGCATGGTCCAATTTTCTGATGCCATGGGCACACGCAAAGTTACTGGTCCCCCAATTTAATACTGGATACTTTCTTACTTATTTATAATATTTTGGGCCATATATAACCCTTGCACTTTGATTTCTTGAACAAAAAAAAATTGAGAAAAATTAAAAAAATCTCAATTTTTTAGTCACCTGCATGGTCCAAAATTTCTTCGCCATGGGCACACGCAAAGTTACTGGTCCCCCAAATTAATACTGGATACTTTCTAACTTATTTATAATATTTTGGGCCATATATAACCCTTGCACTTTGATTTCTTGAACAAAAAAAAATTGAGAAAAATTAAAAAAATCTCAATTTTTTAGTCACCTGCATGGTCCAAAATTTCTTCGCCATGGGCACACGCAAAGTTACTGGTCCCCCAAATTAATACTGGATACTTTCTAACTTATTTATAATATTTTGGGCCATATATAACCCTTGCACTTTGATTTCTTGAACAAAAAAAAATTGAGAAAAATAAAAAAAATCTCAATTTTTTAGTCACCTGCATGGTCCAAAATTTCTTCGCCATGGGCACACGCAAAGGTCCTGTTCTTCCAAATTGATATTGAATATTTCCTATCATATTTATAATATTTTAAGCCATATATAACCCCTGCACTTTGATATCTTGACCCAAAAAAAAATGGAGAAAAATTTAAAAAATCTCGATTTTTCAGTCACCCGCATGGTCCAATTTTCTGATGCCATGGGCACATGCAAAGGTCCTGTTCTTCCAAATTGATATTGAATATTTCCCGTCATATTTATGATATTTTAAGCCATATATAACCCCTATACTTTGATATCTTGACCCAAAAAAAAATTGAGAAAAATTAAAAAAATCTCAATTTTTCAGTCACCTGCATGGTCCAATTTTTCTCCGCCATAGGCACACGCAAAGGTCCTGTTCTACCAAATTGATATTGAATATTTTCTATCATATTTATTATATTTTAAGCCATATATAACCCCTGCACTTTGATATCTTGACCCAAAAAAAAATTGAGAAAAATTTAAAAAATCTCAATTTTTTAGTCACCCGCATGGTCCAATTTTCTGATGCCATGGGCACACGCAAAGTTACTGGTCCCCCAAATTAATACTGGATACTTTCTAACTTATTTATAATATTTTGGGCCATATATAACCCTTGCACTTTGATTTCTTGAACAAAAAAAAAATTGAGAAAAATTAAAAAAATCTCAATTTTTTAGTCACCTGCATGGTCCAAAATTTCTTCGCCATGGGCACACGCAAAGTTCCTGTTCTTCCAAATTGATATTGAATATTTTCTATCATATTTATTATATTTTAAGCCATATATAACCCCTGCACTTTGATATCTTGACCCAAAAAAATATTGAGAAAAGTTAAAAAAATCTCAATTTTTCTCCAATTTTTCTACGCCATGGGCACACGCAAAGGTCCTGTTCTACCAAATTGATATTGAATATTTCCCATCATATTTATGATATTTTAAGCCATATATAATCCCTGCACTTTGATATCTTGACACAAAAAAAAATTGAGAAAAATTTAAAAAATCTCAATTTTTCAGTCACCTGCATGGTCCACAATTTCTTCGCCATGGGCACACGCAAAGGTCCTGTTCTTCCAAATTGATATTGAATATTTCCTATCATATTTATAATATTTTAAGCCATATATAACCCCTGCACTTTGATGTCTTGACCCAAAAAAAAATTGAGAAAAATTTTAAAAATCTCAATTTTTCAGTCACCCGCATGGTCCAATTTTCTGATGCCATGGGCACACGCAAAGTTACTGGTCCCCCAAATTAATACTGGATACTTTCTAACTTATTTATAATATTTTAGGCCATATATAACCCTTGCACTTTGATTTCTTGAACAAAAAAAAAATTGAGAAAAATTAAAAAAATCTCAATTTTTCAGTTACCTGCATGGTCCAATTTTCTGATGCCATGGGCACACGCAAAGGTACTGGTCCCCCAAATTAATACTGGATACTTTTTAACGTATTTATGATATTTCAGGCCATATATGACCTCTGATATTTTCTAACAGATTCATGATTCTTTAAGCCATGGATAACTCCTGCACTTTCATATCTTGACCCAAAAAATATTGTGAAAAATGAGTAAAATCTCATTTTTTTAAAGTTACCTGCATGGTCTAATTTTCTTATGCAATGGCCACACTCTATGGTGCTGGCCCCTTACATTAATACTGGATGTTTTCTAACGTATTTATGATATTTCAGGCTATATATATAATATAACCCCGGCACTTTGATATCTTGACCAAAAAGAAAAAATAAAAGATAAAGTAAAGAAATCTCTTAATTTTTCTAAGTCCTGATTTTTTGCGGGTACTACTAAAAATCCGACGGGTGTTCTTTTTTGTGCTTTTTTTGCGTTAAAAATTAATAAAAATTAATTTTAATTTAAAAAAAAAAAAAAAAATTTTTTTTTGAAAAATTTTTCTAAGTCCCGATACCTTCCGTTTATTGGAATTAAGCCGGGGGTGGGAGGGGTCGGGTGGGGGTGTGTTTTTTTTGTTGAAAATTGTATTAAAATAAAAAAAAAAATAAAAAAATTTTTTTGAAAAATTTTTCTAAGTCCCGATATTCCGCGGGTACTAGTAGAAACGCGGCGCGGGTACCTTGACGTTCATACCTAATAGTATGTTTATAATTAATTAATATTTTAATTGTTGATCAAATACCCTTTATGATCCAGAACTCCTGTCTTAAGGTTGACAGAGTGAGCCTTATTCCACCATGGAAAGTCTTATGATGAAAATAATCAACCAATAAATCCGAAAGTGCACATTTATATGGCAAAATTAGGGGATGTTTCTGATTATAATTAAGGAGAGAAAAATGTAGTCGACCACCTAACCTTAGCAAAACATTGTCTAGAAATGGGTCGAGTCTAGCCAGTCTCGATTTTTTAATTTTTACATTGTTTTCCAAAAAGTTAATCTCTTTAGAAAAATGAGCCCTTTGAGATAAATAAACCCACAATAATTTTGATCTAGTTAACTCAGTAAAACTTACGAAATTTTGGTATTTGATGTCCTCAACATTGAACCAATTAAAATTAAATATTTTTAATTTATTTAGTACGTTCTTTTTACTATTTAACAAAACATTACACATAAAACGAATATTATACGAAGTGATTCTTAACAATTTTCTGAAATCTGAATATTTTTCAATTAAATCCCAGTTTTTTGCAATTTTTTGTTTTATTACGACCTGATTACTGACTGCACAATTTAAAGTACATAAGGAGCCTGTATGGAAATTTTTATCATCCTTAACAAACTGGAAAATACCTTTTATATAGTCATTCCCTTCCCACCACAAGGAAAACTTTTCTAGTTGATCTGGAGGAATGCCACGAGAAACACAGTCTGCAGGATTGTTTTTAGAACGAACATGACTCCAATAAGCAGTTGAAACTAAAGAATGAATTTTGGAACACTTGTGTGAACACAGACCATTTTGATGGATGTTCTTTAAGCCAATATAAAACATCTGTGGAGTCAGTAAATAAATAAATGTCAACCGAATCAAGATTTAAGGCTCTTAAAACCTTAAGTGTTAATCTTGACAATAAAAGGGCTGCGCTTAACTCCAACTTTGGTATCGTTAACAGTGGTTTATTGGGCGCGACTTTTGATTTAGCTTGTATTAAATGTATTTTGCTTTGATTATTAAATATATACAAGCTGCGTAATCTAGTTTAGAAGCGTCTGCAAAACCAAAAATTTCGTATTTAGCGTTGGGGATAAAATTTATCCAACGAGGGATTTTTAATGAATTTAAGCAATTTAATTTATTATACCACTCTAAGAATTGATCTTGTAACTCTTCAGGAAGCCTTTCATCCCATTTTAACTTAGCCAGCCAAAGTTTTTGCATGAAAACCTTACCTGTGATTAAAACGGGAGCCAGCCAACCTAAAGGGTCAAATAATTTCGAAATGCTAGAGAGTGTATTTCTTTTTGTTATAGATTTACTGTATTCATCTAATTTAATGTTAAAAGCAAAAAAATCGTCAGAAGGGTTATAATTAATTCCCAAAACAGAAAAATAATTGTGGACAAAGTCGCAATCAGCTTTTAAAGACGGAGGAAAATTTAGCAATGCTTCATTATTTGCCATCCACTTATGTAACTCTAGACACCCACTTTTACAAATTTTTATTAAATCAGATTGCTTAGCAAGGGCTTCTTCTAAGGTGTGGCCACCAGAAATGGTATCATCCATATATGTCTCAGAGTCAATAATTGGGGCTCCTAATGGAAAATTTTTTCCCTCATCTATCGCTAATTGCTTTAAAACGCGAATCGCTAAAAAGGGGCTGCTAACGACACCATAAGTTACAGTATTTAGCGAGTAAGCTGAGATTTCATCATTAGAATTATATCGCCACAAAATTTGCTGATATTTGCGATCTTCTTCATGTACGAGAATTTGACGATACATTTAACGTATATCAGAGACAAAAACATATTTATAAGTCATCCAATGAATTAATAATTCTGCCAAGTCAGGTAATAAATTAGCACCAGTATGCTGTAAATCATTTATTGAAATTTTGTTTGAATCCTTGGCAGAACCATTAAACACGGTTCTTAATTTTGCAATTATTGCATTTCTTTTTAAGATCCCATGATGGGGTAAGAAATAGCACAATAAATAAAGTAAGAAATGAGTATTTTTTGTCATATGGCCAGTATTTTCATAATCTTGCATAAAAGCTGTATACATATCACGAAAAATTTGGTCGTTTGAAAAACGTTTTTCCATTCGCAATAACATAGCTTTTGCTACCGCATGAGATCCGGGAAACTGAAAATTTTCCACATTTTTAATTTTAAATGGAAGTCTTACGACGTATATTCCTTCAGATGTTCTGGGAATGAGTATTTACAAAATAATCCTCGCACTCCTGCTCATCTGGATTGAGCAATTTAGAGGGCAAATCATTAATCTCTTCTTGCTTCCAGAAACGCTCCAAATCGAAGGAAAGTGAAGATTCGGGCTCTTCACAAACTGTATAACAAAAATTTGAACCTATTCCAGCATTGCCAGAAATAATATATCCTAATTTGGATTTTGTGGCAATAGGTTCGAAATCAGCACCTCGTCTTACATCCTCCTTAATTATGGAAGCGTGAACCGAAGTGCTTAGAAGAATTTCAATTTGACCTCGCTTGCAAAAACCAGGATCAGCCAGAGTTAAGTTAGAAATATGCGCCAAATTTTCAGTTTTCGGATCCGCTGTTGGTGCATAAGTAGAAACTTTAGGTAATACATAGGCCTGAACCATGATTGAGAAATCAGAGAAGAAACGAGGTTTAATTTGAAACATGACTACCTTTGTGCAAGTATAGTCACTTTTACCGCCTATACCTGAAATAGGTAGGCTAGTCGTCGTAGGACTTGTACATAGCTTTCTACATAACGACTGACTAATGAATGAAGCTTGGGACGCCTGGTCCACCAAGGCTCGAGCAAAAAATTCATGGCTATCCTCATTTACCACCCTAACGACTGCTGCAGACAGTAAAGTTTGAGAGGGAGAATTAATGAAATTTACTGACGTCACATGTGAACTAGAAGTAGTTTGTGTTAAAGATGAGTTTGAGTTTGGGCCTAAATTTGAATTATTAGCATTTGTACCTTGAGGTGTTTGATTGATCGGTTTTACAAAATTATCATCATGTAATGAAGTATGGTGCTTCTTTTTACAGATATTACAAGAAAATCTGGATTTACATTTAGAAGAAGCATGGTTTCCAAGGCAATTGCTACATCTGGGCAAAGATTTTACATACTCATATCTCGCCTGAGGAGTCATTTTAATGAAATTAGGACATTTATTAAGATAATGACTATTTTTACACATTGGACATTCTAGTTTTTTACTTTCTTTGTTTTTATTGTTTGCTTGTACATGAAAAACTTTAGCTTGTGGTTGGATGGAAACATTGGAGTTTATAGAAACTGAATTTACCAAACTAGTATTATTTTCCTCAATCGACTCCAGTATACTTATTTGAGACTCAATGAATTTAATTAAAATGGAAAATGTAGGAGGATCTGAATTAAAATTAGTTGATTCAGTTGCTACAGTAGCAGTGTTTGATACGATACTATTCGAATTAACTGATAATGATAATGTACTTAAATAAAGTTCCCATTGCTTCTTTGTTTCATTATCAAACAAAGAAACAATGTGAAAAATTATCAAGTCATCCCATGTATCTGTTGGACGGCCCAACAACTTTAATGCTGATAACGGGGTATTGATACCTACTAAAATTAATTTTAAATCAGCTGATGAGGGTTTCGACATTTTTTTTAAAGAAAAAATAGCCGCGACATGAGAATTGACCAAACGTCGTTTGTTTTCATACTTATCGCATAGTTTGTCCCAAACTATTTTAAAATTGCTATCAGTTAATAAATAGCTTTGGACAAGGCTAGCCGCATCACCTTTAACATGTGTTCTGAGATGCCTAAGTTTGGCTATATCCGGGACACCTGGTTTATCAACTACTGTAGAACGGAAAATATCGCGAAAGGATTCCCATTCCTTAAAGTTGCCACTAAAGTCTGTCAATTCAAGTCTTGGGAGACGTTCAAAATCATCATGAACTGTTTTTAATATTGTATGATTGTTATTATTAGTATCATCATTAAATGTAGAATTAAATTGATTGTTTGGTGCTGGGGTATGAGCATCCAAATAATCTTGAAACAAACTAAGCTCTTGTAAATATTTTTCATAATAAGTTTCAAAAAGATTTGATGTATAGTATGGTTGATCTTTCATGAGATCGGTCACGTTAGTTTGTTTCATCAATTCATGATGATTTTGCTCGAATTTTCGCCAATTATCCTTTAACCCTTGCATTCTTACCTTACAAGAAGCATAAGACATTTTGTCCCCTTCTTTTTCAAAATTGATGTAAGCCTTTTCAATTCTAGGCATGAGATCATTTTGAGCCAAGATCAGATAAGCCATGGTCTTGAGATTATTTTATAATTTAAATAATATAAAAAATTTAAAAATTTTAAAAATTTAAAAATTTAAAATCCAAAAATTTTTTAATGTCAATGACACAGCTCTAACACCGCAAAGACCAGGACTCAAAATAAGAAAAAATAAAAATAAAAGAAGAAAAAGAAAACGCGACTCAAAGGATTCTTTTAAACAAGTATTTCGCTTCAACATAAATTCAACCAATTCATAAATCATTACTATTCATCAAAAGCTAAAAAATTTTAGTTTGAAATTGTAAAAAAAAATTGTCAAAAAGTAAGTTTTATTTAAAAAAAAAAAATATTGTCCTTATAAATAATGATTAATAATAAAGAGAGAGAGATATAGTAGTATTTAAATAATACATATGTTTTTTTTTTTTTTAATTATATAGTAGAAAAAAAAGAAAATAAAATCTATTATATTAATTATTTAAAAGTTATTATATAAATGTGCATCTAACGTTATGTTTTGCATAAAAATTTATTTGACTGTATTTTTTAAAAAAAGAAAAAATTTTTAAATATTAAATATGAATCATTTGGAATTTACACAGAAATTAACATTTGAATATTATTTAAATAAGTGAATTTTCATACTTTAAAATATAAACAAATATTAATAATAAAAAAAGAAAAAATTCTTTGTTACATTATATGATGAACAGAAGAGAAAAACCTTGTGAATGTGAACTTCAAATGATGCGCGCGTCTTACTTCATAAGATGATAAAAAAGATGGCGATGAATAAAATTTCGTTGGTGTGTTGATAAATTGCGTGCGTCTTCCTTCATAGGATGATAAAAAAGATGGCGATGAATAAAATTTTGTTGTCGACTTCAATATGCTGCGCGCGTCTTCCTTCACATATTACGAGAAAAATATGGCGAACCTTCGTTGTAGTTTGCAAAGAGTTGCGCGCGCCTCTCTTGATGATTATAACGAAAAATTATTCTTTTGAAATTTTTAAGGAGAGGTAAAATGCCCGCCAATCCAATAAAAAATCTACATGGTTTTCACTCTTGAATTAGCCAAATTGAATTTTAAGTTCTTTTATGTAAAAATTTTGTATAGGAAAATTTCACTGTGTGCTTGTGAATTTTTTGTAAACTGTTTTTTGTACAATTAATTTTGCACAATTTTATCCACTTTATTAAATAACATCACCACACTTATATTTTATTTAAAATAAAATTTTCCATTGTCACTAAGTTAAATTATATTAAACTATATAAACAGTTTTAATGGCGCCGGTTCGTTGTTGATGAATTTCAAATTAAAAATTTCACTTAATAAAAGCTCGAATTATGAGCTATCATACGTAACATCTGCCTTTCCAGGATTCCAATCGTCTTGATTAGGGTAGATCGGGGAGATGGGGGAAAACGGGGTAAAATAAACGGCGGGTTTTTTATAGATAGGGTTTGTTTGGGTATATTATAGAGTCAACTGACTGTGACAATGCAATAATGTTTATAATAATCAGAGTACAAAATATAATATGATTATAATAATAGTTAAACTCAAGAATTAATTTTATAAGAAAATTTAAATAAATTTTTTACTTAAAATTCAAAGGAACGTGAATTGTATTTTTAAAATACAATTTTTTCAAAATTTTAAATAATTTTGAATAATATTAATTAAAACGGCCATAGCTCAATTCACTGGCCTAATCTAGAAAGTTGCTTTGTCATCTTTCTCCTAAAACAACGAAAAGATTCTTCCCGAGAGGGGGAAATCTTTTAGTTGTTTTAGTTCAATATGTGTGTTCATAGAAGACGCAAGTCTCAGACGCACATGTTAGTTTGTCTTTTTTGGTACGTATAAACCCTTTTAACATAAAATTTTTTTGGTTTATCTGTAATTACGCGGAAATTAGTGCATTACACTGATGATGGCTCACAGTGATTTCCGCAAGAGCCGAAATAGACCAATTAATATTTTTTTTGTTCCATTATGTGCATAAATTTCTTATTAAAAATAATTCTTTTCAAGAATTAATTTTATAAGAAAATTTAAATAAATTTTTTATTTAAAATATTACAATAATAAATGATTTTTAAGTTTTACTTAACATATTTTAAGTAAATGTAACATTGTTCAATGAAATTTTTCAAAAAGAATGTTATATTTTACTTGAATAATTGAAATAGTTCATGTATATGGCTCGTGCCCAGCCAGTGGTACTATAATGTGCTCTCATAAAGTATTGTGTATTAATAGTATATATTTAAACATTGTTTATAATTTTTATTAAAATCTGAAAATAGAGCTATTTTGACTATCAATAAAATATTAATTTTACTTATTTTATATTGTAAATGATTGTGAAGGTAAGGGAGTGTTGGTGGTGAACTTGTTTAAATTAAATGTAGAAGATTTGTATATATTGGTCTTTATTGAAAATAGAAGTG